>WEKW01029275.1:0-17425 GCA_013389905.1 Sula dactylatra | reverse complement strand
AAGACACATATATATATATATATATATATTTGTATTGTGTAGATTTGCATTATCTGTGCCATGGTACTGTTTACATGCCAATATCACATGCTGTCTTATTATGTTAGACACTCTGCCTAAGAGTTTATGATCATTTATTTTACACTTGTCTGACAAGAATCATCACAACCTGTATTACACAGCAGACTATGGGCCATTACCATATTGACCCCTCCTTCATATTAAGTATCTGCAGACTAACAAGAGAACCAAAACCTCAGGAAATGTAGCTATTTTTAAATGACTAAACATTCAAGACTACGTATTTGCTCATATTTATTTTGTAACTGTATTTTTCTAAAACATATTAAAATAGAAAAGATGTTCATCTGATTCATCATACAAAGAAAATACCAACATAGTAATAAAATACTGAAAATATACGAAAGCACCCAAACATTAAAATACTCATATTGGCAAAGACTCTAAGAATATAGTTCTTGCAATTTTACAGTAAAGTGCTATTCCATCCACTCAAATTAAGGAATTGGCATTTTAATAGCATGGTTATTATTATCTTAAGGTTACAAATTACTTTGTTACCTTTCTCAACAAGACAACAACCCATTTTGTTGGAAGCAAAGCATTTGAGTTGCATGCACATGAAAACAGCCTAAGTAACAGCTTCGTAGTAAGCAATGAACAATGTAAGTTCATTAAGAAAACAAAATACTGAGAAGCAAACAGAACAGAAATGAAACTAGTGAAAAATTAAGAAAATGTAGATGTAGTAGAACACTGTATAAATTAAGAAAGGCCCGAAGACTGTGTACCAAACAGTTCTGTAGACTTGCCCTTTACATTGTAATTTTTTTAGTAATCATATTGAACAATATTCTGCTTTATTAGTTAATCAGTTTACTAATGCATTTTTTAAACTGCCCTATTCTATTTCCTAGAAATGATACTACATCTACAACACACTGGAGAGACACCGTAAGCAAAAGGACAGAAGCAGAGAATGACCTTTATTTTTTGTCAATAATTTCTTCTTACCTATTGAAGTCAACAGACAAAACTAAATGATCTGTTACAAAGCTAATCTGTAGCAAAAATTAATTCTAGTAAAGAAATTATTTTAAATTTTTAGACCTCATCAAGAGTGAAAATTTTAGATGTATGAAAGATATCAGTCTCCTTTCAAGTGTTTATCATTTTAATGTACATATTTACAGTAATGACTAACAAAGAATCCTTGTTAGCATAAGTTCTCACTAGCTTCGTACACCATTTCTACAAGTTTCTGAGAAACGGCAGATGTAACACTTTTATGTTGCCTTCAACAATCTTCCTGACTTGACTTGCTTTTTTCATAAATTCGTCTGTCATTTAAGCATATTGCACATCTAAGAATAAGTTCTTACACTGACTGTTTATTAGCTTTTTTATGAACCAGTAATAGGTCATCAAAAGTCAACTCTCACACTCCTGCAATTTGACTAAAAGTTGGTTTAAAAAAAAAAAAAAAAGGAAAGAATAGGAATCGCGTCTCATCATGATTCTTTCATTACTATCTTTGGAATCAAACAAAGGTTATAGTCCTGGTCAATATGGCTGTATGTATGTTATTTGGTAGGAAATATTTTCAGTAACTTTGCATTCAGAAAAAGCACAAAAATAACAAATTTAACCAATTAAAGCAATGAGCCTGAATTACCAAAATAATTACTAAGAACAAATATCTTCCTTTATATGTGCATGTACATAGATTATACAAAAAAATCTGCCTGTATCACATAATTTCTGTAAATTTTCCTGAATGAACAAGTTAACCTTTAGAATACACTTAAGTTGACTGCTTGCACCTTCTATGAGAGTAATTCAGGACATAAGAATGAATATGATGAAAAGAAACGAAATAGCGTATTTAAAGTAGTTGAAGAGGAAAAAAAAACTAAAGAGTTTTAAATTATGTTGCTGTATTTGGTTTCCTCCTTCCAGTTCAGCAGTAGTTTTTGAGTTGTACAGTGAAAATAGGTCCCAGCTCTAACATCTTCCTCGTGCACTGTTTTAAGTGTCAACTTTCAGTAATTTCTTTTGCTGGTCATTCATTTCTTCTTTTTTTTTGTTTCAGGAAATTGTATCATCATTCTTTGTTGTGGGCTCACAAACCTCATTTTGGCAGTTCCAGAATCTGAGTGCAGCACTGCAATCTCTTCCACCCCAACCAATCACGACAGGCAGCACATCCAGTGCAAAGCAATTCTTTTTAGCTTCTCTGGGTATACGCCAGGTAGAAGCAGAAGGCAACAACGGTAACTGATAGCAATGATAAAACAACTGACAACTGCTGGAACCAGAGGCAGTGATCGAGCTGCTCCTGAAGTCTTTTATTCATTTGCAGTAAATGAGTTAGCTGAAAATAGAAATAGTTTCATTAAATTAGAATTACTGCACATGAAAGTACTTGTTAATTTAGAGCTATTGAGCCAATAGCTCAATAGCCAATAAGCACAATTAAAAAAAACCTAAAGAAGCTTTGACTCTTAAGAGTTATGGATAGCCTATATTGCCTATATCAAGCAGGTGACATCTTTACACGAGGAAGCAAAAGATACCGCTGCGGCTCACTGATACCCCAGATCTGTAATATACACAAGAGGAATGAGTAAGCTTCACTGTAAGTAGTATTTTATTAAACCATTACCATTCAACGAAATAATTAAATCACTATCATGGATTTAGTTACTTTCAACTGCTAAGCTTTTCCAATAGTACAATTTACAAAGTACCAAAGAGGTTTAGTACAAATTCTTTTTATCTTTATCATATTTTATAATTTTGTTCAATATTCTGCACAAAGGAATACACTAGTACCTGTATATGTAAATCTTCATTGGTTTTTGCCGGAATATTACATGTGTTCTCTTTTAATGTCAGAGAAGAAGGCTTACTACTTTCTACGACATGACACCTGAGCCTGTGAACAGGGAAAAAAATGCACACTAAAAATCATAAATTTAATGTAACATTGTATAATTAATAGTAAACAGTCCATCTAACAGTTATTACATGCACTTTATCATCTGTTCTCATTGATTAATTTTCTAAATTACTATTAGAATCACAGAATCATACAATCGTCTGGGTTGGAAAGGACCTTTAAAGGTCATCTAGTCCAATCCCCCTGCAACAAGCAGGGACTATTGCAATGACAGTCTGAAAAGGCTTCCTCAGTCCACCAATTACATTTTGACAGCTTTTGATACAGAAAGCAAGATCAAAATTACCTGCATGCTCAGTTAAAATATATCATAATCGTTTTAAATTCATAGCACAGGATCCACTGGATTTTCCGGTCAAATACTACCAGAGATGCAACAATTTATTGAACAGCAAAGAAAATCTAAAGGTCTTCTTTCCATTTTAAGCCTTAGCAACAATATTTTTCATGGACTCCACCTCTTCCACAGTTGAATACGCCGGAACAGAATTTCAAGCCACAGTTGAAGGTAGTACAATCCTATGCAATTTATAAAATGCAGCAGAAGCTCCTTTGATAACATGCATGTCAATTAGTGTGGGAATTAATTTATTTGCTAAAGAAATGGTTAAATTCAGGCTGTGGCATTTTTCTATTTTAAGGAAAGAGAAATGCTAAAACTTCTCTGGCAAGGCAAAACAAAAAAAGGGACCAATATGTGTAATAAAATCTAAGTAGATTCCTCAGATAAAGCACTTGCACACATAATATTAAAGACACAATAATTATATTCTCCACTACTTCTGATCTAGGTTTAATAAAAAGTAAAGGCCAGTTTTGTATTGGTCAGTAAGGTACATACATGGCACACTCTGCAGGTGATAAACTGAATGTAATGAAATAATCTCTCCTTACTGTTTCAGGGTCTGTCTTAAAAAAATCCAACATTTATGCAAGGAAGCTTAAGGTCACTCATATGATATAGACTTTGTTTAATAGGGAAGTAAGGGATAAGCATTTGAAGCAAAGATAGAGGAAGGCTTAGGCATCAAGTCTCAAAAATACTTTTTCCCTATTAATTTTGGCCATGCGGGGGTAAAGGCAGCTCCAAAAGGAAAAGACGACTCCTAAATGAAAGAGAACTACAATGAACTTTTCCTAGACATGTACAGCACTAAAACTAGATGTGCACAGATGAGACAAGAGTAGCAGGTATATTTAAAAGAGTGTATGGGGAAGCATGTTTTCCTAGTGGTATTTTTTCACCGTTAAATATGGAAAAAAACATACATGAACACATGATAGGTTTTACAGAAATTTTCTATAAAATTACGATTTTCCATAGCAGAAGGAAGTATTTTTTAATATTGTCTAGAAAATAGTTTTGTATTTGGTATGTTTTCTTTCCTTGCTTGTTTCTTTTTAGAAAACTCAAGTGGCACATTCTTATTGAAAAAAAAATAAAATCTACTGTCCACGTGTATTGTCACAGCCATTCACTTTTTTTCCACTGAACTCTTAATCAGCACAAGAACAACAACAAGAAGAAAAGCATGTGCAGAATACCATGACATTTTATGCACCAAAACCACCTCTAATCAGTTAAAACAGAGTGGAAGTGTCAGCAATATACTGCAGTCAGTAAGCACACAATTGGGTTTGGAGAATCCTTCACTGATTATAAAATGCAAGTGCTATAAATCAGCTAAATGATAATGGCTAAAAAACCCNATGGCTAAAAAACCCCCCCTTTCAACAGAAAACCATATGCTCACCTATGTTCCATCACTTTGGTCCTAGGGACTTCTTTCCAAAACTGACTCAGTTCTGGTACACCTGCTCCAGAAGACTGGTCCATTTCTGCTGCCATTATAAGGAAACGATCCTGCAGAGAAGCTGCGAAACCTGCCCTCAAAGAACAAAAAAAGGCAAAAGTGTGCTTGGATAAAATGACAAGATTACAAAGTGTATAGAAGCATTTTTGAACAGAAGTGTTTTAAAATGAGAGCTTGTTCATTGCAGGACATCAGACACTGACTTACTGGAAATAAAAACAATGAAATCATTCGCTTAAGCTCAACAATTTTGATTACAATTTTCCCCAAATTCTACAGTTTCATATTAACAGAACTAGTTTCACCTGAACAATTCAATAACAACCCAGAATCTTGTAAAGAATGCATTCTCCAGCAAATTCACCTCTCCTTGCAACAATTTAGGAAACTGATTTACGCAGATAAACTCCCACTGTAACAGCGGACAAGTGAGACAGCTGCCACTGCAACTTTTTTTTTTTTTTAAGACAAGAAACAGAATGGGCTGCAGAGAACGGCTGCTTATGCCTAAGTGGAGTAGTAAATCAGTACGGGCAGTTATTCAAATACTGTCTGACATCCATGCTTTTTTACAAATAGTAACATTCTTGTACAATAGTCAAGTAGACATGGGTATCAGTCAGCCTCACACCCCAGCAAGCACAAAGGTTAGCATCTAGAGCAGTCAGCCTGTTAATAAAACTTGTCCAGACTTCTTAAAAATTCTATTTTAAGATTTTACTTACCTCCATGAAGAGAGACTATTATATCCAATGATGTGCCAGGTTCACAGCTGCTGTTACTGGGTTTAACTCTGTATTTTTCAGGAGCAGTTGTTCTCACCTATAATCAGAAAATATCAAGCGAGCATATAGTAAAGGCATGCACAAACTATGATTGTTTCATAACCTCCCTCATTCTGTAATAACTAAAATCCCCAAAAGCTTAAATATTAAGACATGGCTATACATACAGTCTTTAAAATACTTTATTTTGTAGGAGTAATCAGACACTAGTATTTCACTTCTTCCTCTCTCTCAATCACTTCTATTCTTTCATTTCTGGCATACGCTATTTTTCTCACTTATACATTACATAAAAAGAGCCAAGAATATCAAACAGACTATCTGTTAAAATTCTTAATATGAAAGTATGGAAACTTTGGTTATTATTGTGTGTAGAGAACACAAAAGATGAGGAACTTGGTGGAAAACCAAATCAAGAGGCAAGTCAACTCAGTATTTCTGAAGCAAACATAATTGCATTAATTCCTTTGATGGTGACATTTACAGATACAGCTGCATCATCTTGGAGCACTAGTAACTTGATCCCAGACAAGATTTAAAAAGGAGAAAAATTCTAAAGAGATCACTTTTCAACACTCAAGCCTTTCTTTTTTGGGGACTACTAGACTCTCACTAAAGCTCTTTTTCAGTCAGTGCACCAAAGATTTGTATTACTGATTATCCCCTTTGGGGTGGTACATAATAGACACAAATTCAGCCAGAAGACTTATTTGATCTGCTTCAAACATCACAACAGAATAAAAAATTTAGACTGAAAAGCAGGTTTAATAGTATTTCTTCCTCCTTAAGCAAAACAAGAAAAAGTTACACATTTAGTAAACCAGGCCACACATAAAATACTTACCTTAAAAGCCACTATGTTTTTTGTGACGTTGGTGAGAACTATCAAACATTTTTTCTCTCCAGTTTCTTTGGAGCCAAAATATAATTCTTCCGCTGGGCTAATAAGAAATTTTAAAAAAATTAGTTTATTCAAATTATCTTTACAACATATCATAGAAGAAAACTGACTGCACCTACAAGAAAGCAAAATACTTTCAACCCTGCAGCTACAGTGACTATAAACAGTTTTTCATCAAAAAAGCTGTGAAAACAAAATGAAGAAATTTTGCAGTGAAGCTCAGGGTTGACTCATGACCACAAGTAGACCTAGCTGCCTCAGCTGATTACCACCCTTGACTTCTTCCGTCTGGAAGAACGTGACCATCCGCAACAGCAGGAATAGCCAACAGATATATATAGTCACTTCATACGCTGCATCTTACAGCGGTATGTTAAGGGAAGACATCATTAATTTTAATTTATGCTAATATTAAAGAGTGTAAGGTGTCACAGACAGGGAGTAATTTCCATCTCATACATATAATCCTTGTAATGGGTATAGTTATAGTGCACACGTAAGAGGAGCAGGCAGGTATCTGCAAGTGGCAATCATTTCAACCACTACAGCTAAATTCACTTCTACTTAAGAGTCAGTCTTCACATACTTCTAGAGACACATGCATTAATAAAGTTATTGCTTGTTTTTAATATTCTTGTGAAATTAGGAGAGTCATGCATGAAATCTTTAAAACCATATCAAACTAACACAACTCATTTTGGAATAAGCAGTCAAATGAACTAGGCAAAAAGTAGGGCATGCTCATATACTACAAGTTGAGAGGAAACTCAAGTAACAAGTGAAAAGCTGTTTTCTTTCAGTATGTCACATTAGGAGTAAGCAAAGAACTGTCATACTATGCAGTACTACAAAACTGCATATTCTTTTGACAGAAAGCCTTTTTCCAGCAAAGTGTTACTTTTTGTTTCCCTTCTCCCCTTTTTAGAATGCCAATTTCATGTTAGTTTGACGTCCTCCTCAAAAGACCTCCTTTTCGCATTACCAATCCTTCTTTCTACTCTCACTTAAACAAACCAGTTATTAGCCGAGAAGAAAAATCCTTGGTGCTGTAGGGCAAGCATAAACGTGCATGCTAGAAGAGGAATCCAATGGTGACTGTGCATGTGGGCATGCCATGTTTTATAGTGCATTGGACAGTTCACATAGTAAGAAATTATTTTTCTTTTTGGTGAGGAAGAAGGAAGTGTGCTGAGAGGCAGAAAGCAAGAAACTGATGGATTTAAAACAGATTAATAGGGTAACTGTATCCCCATCTCCTCAGTCTTTTTTCCTGTTCCCAAATTCTCAACTTAAGCAACGAACACCACCAGGGAAAGGAAGGATTGCAGTTACAAAGTATTGTGGTTATCTTAATACTGTACTATTGCAGCTGTGTGTTACAGCAATTGCAAGATGAACCATAAATGAGACAGGAAAGCATTAACTAGCATCAAAACAGAAAGGAATGTTCTGCCAAAGCCTGATCTTTCTTGTTCCACCAACAACTGTGGCTATTGAGAGAGGAAGAGAAATGGGGCTTGAGGGCCACTGCTGTGTGCCTGTTGTCTGTGTAATCAACTAGTTCCATACTGTTGGGGGGGTATGGTGTGTAGTTGTTGGGAGGGTGGGGTGTTTTATTTTAAATGAACACCCAAGCTTTTTAATTTTTACAGAAACACTACTTTCATTACTCTGATGTGCGTGGGGTAACCACTATAGCTTGTACTAGAAATTCTCATCTCAAAATACACCACAACATGAGCTAGTCTTCTGCCAGACAGCGCAAGTAAACTGCTGCTTTTTGTCTTACCAAATACATTCATTTAGTGAGAAGGAAGACCAATGAAGAGCAGTCTTTCACAGTAAGGTATGCAAGGCAAATGCAATCATGGTCTGAACCAGGAAGAGACAGATGACTAGTAAATATGACTACAAACACAAGAAACAGAAGAGTACAAGTACCCAGCTTTGGTCATACACCAGAGCCAACAAGTACTAAGGTTAGGTATAAGGATAGGTAAGGAATATCCCTGCAGGGGGTCCAAGGAGGCCTCACTGAATCTTCTGCAGCAGCAGTTACAGAGGCACAGAAAGGCTGCCAGTTTTTGGCAATTTCATGGTGCCAGAGCTGCTCTGCCTCAGCTTCCCGCTCAGGTTGTCAGCTGCTCCCTGCACAGGGCAATGCTAGTATCAGCAACAACACAAGCTAATCATACTGGCAGAGCTTACAGTCTCTGTGATAGGTGCCTGTGACTACTTATAAATGGCACTATATATCATCAATTCAATAAATTTCAGTTCAGTGTCCTGAGAAAGATTCCAGGTAAATAAAAACTAGTTCTGGCTTCTACAGAGTTAGATTATTAATGAAGAGCAACAAATGTGAATACTTTCAAGAGTTTACTTAAAAAAAAAAAACCAAACCTAACAAAACAAAAACAACACACCCACAAAACCCCAACAAAACAAAAACAAAACAAAAAACACCAAACAGCAAGGACAATGGAGACACCAGTATTTTATTTTCCATGACAGCAAGACTCCGAGTATTAGCACCTCTATACTTGACTAAGTTTACTCTTTCATGTAATTTACAGAACTCCAACAGTTCTATTCTAATGGTAGAACTTTAATAATTTTAAGAGAAAAAAGGTACAGTTTGGGGGGTGGGGGTTGGTTTTGCTCGTTTGGGGTTTTTCTGGTTGTTTGGTTGTTGTGGTTTTGGTTTGTTTTCTTGTGCTGGTTTTTTTTGTTGTTGTTTTTTAAGAAGTGGATGGAAGAACACAGTTGCTTTTGTCACAGGGACTGAAAATTTTAAACATTCTTTTAAAAATCACAATTCTGCAGTCTATGCCTTTGTCCTGCCATACAAGAAACGAAGTCTATACAGAGGAGGTTTTTGCACAAAGGATTATAAAGATAATTTTCATTTCAAAACCAAGAAAATTTGACACATACAAAGTATTTTTTGATGCTAATGAGCATGTCATTATTCAAAGTCATTCAGTACAGCACTTACAAAATTAGCTAAGGAATTACCTATAAATTAGGTATTTTCTTCATTCATGTAATACTAAACTGGAAGTGAAAAGAAAAGTTAACATCTAAATCAATTTCTAAACAAGCATCTTAATCTGGAAGGCAGTGAAAAGAAAAAGTGATATTGGCTAATTGACTTTTTTTCCTAGTTTAATGATAAAAAGCAGATTAACTGCAATATGTAAGCATCTCGGATGACAAAATCTTCTGAGCGGATATGCCCATTTATGCAGAGCACTTCCCACACAAAATAAACTTAATGAATGGATCCAATTTATTTTGTGCAAACTACTAGTGTAGACATTTACACCATCTTCGGTTAAGAGAATTCAAGCAAGATTTAACAGTTAAAGCTCTCTTAATAAACACATTGTTTTTTCTTAAGCCAATGCAATCAGTGTCAAAGCACTGCTCTCATTACAGATAAGCACAGGTTTAAATCTAATGACAGTTTCTCAATATAAATGAAACCATGAAATGCTTCTATGCTTCTATGAAATATACACCTACTAATTTGTACAGAAAGCATGCCAATGGCAACACCAAAAGATTCACTAAAAACCATGTAAAACCAGAAAAATTCTTTGAGCTTTGTAAAAACCATTCTTAAAAGGATGATTTTTAACTTATTTTTGTCTAATAGCCTGAAAAAATAGTTTATTTTGTAAACCAATTAGTTCAGTACTCAAGTGTCCAAGGCACATTGTAAAAAAAAAAAAATATTAAAGAAAATTATTATTACCTGATATGTAATAAAGGTCCTTTAAAAGTGGTTAATGCTTTCTTTGCATTTTTTGGTTTGATCTCTGTTTTGTCAGTTTCCTCTGATTTGGAAATTTGTTCTATAGAATTCATCTGAGTAAAAATGATAGTTATATTGATTAACTAGAAACCTGGGTTACACATGTTACAGCATCATGCAGGTATTTCAAAGAATATGAGGAGGCTTATTTCAACAACTTATAATTACAGATGAAGTTTAAAAATGTATTCATTCCCTGAATGAATTCCCTACTTGAAGTTCTCTGAATAAAATGATTTGTTATAAGAGTTATGTAATGTATTAAACAGGCATGAAACAAAACTTCTGCTTTTTCTGCTTTTTCCATGTATTTTCCCAGTGCCCAAGTTTTGAAAACTCCAGACACATTAAGTTATAGTACTTCAAATATTTAAGATTGTAAAGCACTGATATTATTCTTCCACTGCAAAAACTTGTCAATTAAAATAGACACCCCAATACAACACTGAACAGAAAACACAATAACAATTCCACTCTTTATTGTATTGCAGAGTTAATAAACATATCTTCACTGCTTTTAGATGGAACTCTGAAGTACTGGAAAACTTAAAGAAATAATGCTGATTGAATTGGTGCATCCAAAACTGCAGATATCTTAGGTTCTGAAGGTTTTCCTCTATTGCATTAGAAAAAAACACGTCAGCAGGCCTGGACATCTTATAAAAAAATGAAAGAACTCTGGAATTAAGTGCAAAACAGGGTGGGGGAAAGGAGATACAGAAGACTAAAGGAATTAGTGACATCATGACTGAAGATCAGCTAGCTGAACAGTTTGTTTAGTCTTGTTTTTATTTCACTGAAAATATAGAGAGAAGACATGAAGAGAATTCAGTTTATGTAAATTTGAAGTATGACAATGAAAGGAATACAAAGTTATACAGAAAATAGGTTTTATAAAAAGAAACCACACAGGAATTTGATATTTTTTTATATAATTACAGTTATAGTAAGAGGTTAGTGTGTAAATACACTACACTAGTTAAGTGTTGGCCTTTACTCTACATCAGTCTAATTAAAATTACCAGAGAAAATGTTATTATAGCACACATTACAGGTAGAGTCATCTACAGGACAGGCACTTACTAACCAAGTTTACCGCTCATGGCTCCCTCTACTCTGTGGAAGGAAATAGGCCCTTCTATGGGATAAGAGGAGGCATACATATATAAAATAAATAGGATGAATTCTTAGTGATGATGAGAGTCTGCATATAGCTACTGGTAGTGCAGTAAATAATGAAGACGATCTCATACATCACTCGAAATCTGTTAGTTTGGAAGCTGGCCTTATTAAAAAAATATTTGAATATTTATATTTAGACACAGTCAAGTAAAAAAATAATTAACTTAGAAATGAGAAATGCCAATCATTCTGAGACAACAAGGGAGGTATTTCTTAAAAAATTTTGGAAAAGAACATAACATTGAAGTGCCAAACAATGGCATACTTGCTGCAGAAGAAATAGCAAGTATTATTCTTAAATATGTGAACAGAAGAATAGTGAGTTGAAGCAAAACAATAATCTACTTTTTTACAGAAACAGTACCAACAACGAGATATGGTCTGAAGTTTTAAAAGTATGTTAAAGGTGAGGCCTTCAGCGTGCCTTAAGATTAATTGATACATGATAAGCATAAATGTCAATCTTAGTTCACTGAAAAGATTGATTAGCAGCTTGATTACACCATAAGAGAGAAAACACCATGAACCAAATCTTTACTTTTAAAAGTAAAAAAAAAAATTTCCTTAAGTAGAAAGCTGAAGTCAGCCAAGCAAATTAAAACCAAACAAACACTGAGGCTATTAAGCACCACAGCCAACTCACACACTGAACAGGAATTCTCCTCATTTCCATATCTAAGATTCAGAGCTTGGAAGATGGGCTACAATCAGAACAAGCTACTGAGTCCAATAGTCTGGAAGTCACCATAGTTATGTGATGCTTTCTTTTGACCTTAAGGTCAGTGAAATTACCTTTTGTTTAATAGCTGGCCAAGTTGCAAAGAACAGCTAGACTACTTAAAGTGAGCTGTGTGTTTCAAATTATTCTGACAAAAACTTAAACAGTAAATGAAACAAAGTGTAATATTAAAGTATTCTACTCCATTAAACAGAAGTTTTGCAATTCATATTCTAAAATTGATTATGGCACTGAAGTGGTGAATTTCAGATTTTTCCTACTATTTTCAAGAGCTATATCCCCACTATCATAGCACATTCTTAAATATCACTTCATATGGACCTCCGTAAAACAATGCCTTTATATTTCTGGATAAACACCACTGCAGAAAGATTATATTGTAAAACAGGATTGATGGATTAGGGATACAATTTCTCCTGAGACTAAATGAAAACTTTTATATTTCATTTAAATTTTAAGAAACCAAATTAACATCCAGGAAAGTATAAGTCAATATTACTATATTAATATTATAAACTAATATAACTCAATATTTTCTCATGTACATACTGACTTAAGCATCTGAGAAAACGCGTATTTTAAGATGTACACCACTAGATATCCCAAGATTAAAAATAAACCAACTAGAAAGACATAACCTCTGAAAAAACCCCACAGAAACCTTTTAAATGTCACTGTACAATTCACTGTATTCCAAAGATACACTAAATATTCGGTACACATTTTACTCATTCAGAAGCATGAAACTGGTCTTGAAAGACTAAGAAGCAAGGTTGAAACTGCAAGTATAATTTTCAGTTTTACTGGGTTCTTTTGTCAAACTGGAGGGGAGAAAAAATAAAATAAAAAAATAATCAACACACAAAGTAAAAGCCTGACAAGTAACAAAAATTTTATGTCTCCTGTCCCACTTCATAACCATTAAACTAGTCTTGCCTCAACCTTCAGAGTTAGATACCTTTTTCTGATTAAGGTTTTGTTCTTCATTCAGCTCCCCAGTCTCCTTGGTGTCTGCATCTATCTCTTCTTTACTTTCATGCTCATCTTCACTAGTAATGGGTCCATTTTCACACAAAGGAGTTTGAAAATCATCATCAACCAATGGAGGATAACTGTACTTGAAAGAATCCTAAAACGTAAGGAGATTTTTAAAGGACCAGTTATTTAGGAGGATGAGAAGTGCCTTCTCTAGTATTTTTTTTTTTCAATGGAAATACTATCAATTAATTTTTTGTTTCCCATGATTTACATGTTTCATTTATCCATTTTAAGTTAGACCCCTGTGTTTTTATTTTATCATCATTAATAGACAAATAAATATAATGAAGCCACTAAATTGTAACTACTGTTGTTATTTATAGTCACAGCAGAACTGTAGAATCTGGTCTATTGAAGATCAGCATTCAGAGTCTTAATGCTGAAGTTTTGGTCTTAGTTCTAGGAAACGTGGTTTAAAACTTTTGACAGCAATTTCTAAAGAATGTCCCAAAAGTGATGAAAAACTTCAGTTGTTCTTTGTATCTTATTTTCATAATAGCCACAGTTTAAAAACCAAACCAAACCAAAAACAAAACAAACAATCCCTCAGTTTTAACTTAGTGTGTGGACCTTTAACATATCCTGCAACTCAGACCTCAGTCTTTGGAACACCAAATCAATGTAAAGACTATATGCAAGACACCTGAGTAATATAGTAACAGCATTCTTAAGTTCTTGATGCTTCTCCAGTAAAGGTATCTTTTTTTATTGGAGGATCAACAAGAACCAGTTTTTGCTAACTAGAAATACTCTTAACATTCTCAAAATAGCTTTATTGCATCATGTAATAGATGCAGGAGTTGAATCACCATTAGCAAGTTTGCTGATGGTGCCAAACTGGGAGGTGCTGTTGACTCTCTCGAGGGACAAGAGACCTTGCAGAGGGATCTAGATAGATTGGAGCATTGGGCAGCGATTAATAGGATGAAATTTAACAAGTCAAAATGCCAGATTCTGCACCTAGGACAGAGTCACATGGAGCACAAGTATAAATGGGGAGAGGAGCGGCTGGAGAGTAGCCCTGCAGAGAGGGCTCTGGGGGTGCTGGCCGACAGCAGGCTCAATATAAGTCAGCAGTGTGCCCTGGCAGCCAAGAGGGCAAACAGCGTCCTGGGGGGCATCAAACACAGCATAACCAGCCGGTCAAAAGAGGTGATCATCCCACTGTATTCAGCGTTGGTGCGGCCTCACCTTGAGTGCTGCGTGCAGTTCTGGGCCCCACCATTCCAGAAGGATGTTAAGCTACTTGAATGTGTTCAGAGGATAACAAAGCTGGGGAAAGGGCTGGAAACATGTCCTGTGAGGGGCAGCTAAGGACTTTGGGGTCATCTAGTTGGGAGAGAAGGTGGGATGAGGGGTGGTCTCATTGCTTGTTACAGCTTCCTGAGGAAGGCAATGCTGACCTCTTCTCCCTGGGATCTAGTGATAGGACACATGGGAATGGTTCAAAGTTTCAGTGACACGGGGTTTTCTACTAGCATAGTGACAACCTCGGACAGGTAAACAAGGCATTTATTCAATGCTTGATATATAGTATGGAATAATTCTATAGTCTACAGAATATGTTATATGCATTCTATAAGACTAACGGCTTTCTTTTATAACAGATACAGAAACTTTACGCTACTGTGTTTGGCAATTGTGGTAGAGATCTTAATCATGGTAGTGATGTTTTCTAAGATTACATGTACACATTGGCCATGAAATCACATGCAAAATGCCTAGTGATGTATTAGCTTCAGGCCACTGACCTATGAAAGGTCCTTTCAAGAAAGCAAGCTATGGGCTATCAATTCAGACACCCAGGTGAAGAGCAAGCACAGCATTCTAGTACACATACTGTTCAATACTGGCACCAGTGGAGGAAGTCTTGGATTTAACAAGGATTAACTGCCCATCTCTGACAAAGGAAAGCTGGGCAAATACACAAACTAAAACCCTACTGTATGTACATGTCTTGCATCAGTGTGTACACTGTATGTACATCAATCTTGCACAAAATGTTACTGAAGAGGCAACAAATCTCCCTGGCCAACCAGAAACATGTATGTCGTAAGAACTGGCTTGTTCCACCACTGACATCAATAGCTGGAACTGGAAGAATGTGGGATACAACAGATTGGGAATCCAGGAAAACACTGACTTAGTATACATTTATTAATTAATGAAAATGATTAGCGAGTGGCTTTTGAGCACCTAATCCTAATTTTCCAGATAGCTTATCATGAGCTTGCTCCTAAATCTGTTTTGGGCAATTCTAGCAAGTTCTCTAAGACAAATCTACTATAAGGAGAGGGATATCTGCACAGTGTAGACACGAACACCTCACAGCAATCCTTCTTGATTAGCAGTATAGTAACAGCCACAGCCACAGCCAACAGATACTGGTGACTGCTTGAATGGAACTTATATTAAATTTATACTCCACAGTCCTGCAAAACCCAAGCTTCTGTTTTCCATAATTAGTTTTAATACTTTTGATACTCTGGAGTCACTTTTGTCCACTAGTTGTCCAAAACCAAGCAAGTTATTTTCCTCCTTTCACAGCTGGCTGACAGAAAATCCTTGATCGAAGGATTTTTGTGCTAAGGAAAGCCTCAGATTCATCCTTTGAGTGACCCTGAGCCACAGTAGAAACAAAACATACTTAAAGATAACTTGACTGGGATATTGAAGCTTGAAGGCTTCCAATGGAGACACAGGACAGTTCCCTTGATTAAGCAAAGTAATCATTGACTCCAAGTTCAACATTATTAATTCTATTTCCAAAATGGATTTTGTTAATTCCAAAAGTAGCCTCTAACACTCTTCTTGGATACCTAGATTCTGCTGCACTTATGTTCTCTGTATCTCCCTAAAGTAACGAGCCAGATGACCTGGTCCACCAGTTGCCTACATCTGGCAAGACCCGGCTCTTTCACAATGGATCCTAACAGTGGACACAGCAGAAAGAGGATGAGAGTCTACTTACGGCTACTGTATTGAACACAAAGGCTGAACAGATATGCTGTGCTCTTTACATGCGTTATGCTAGTTGCAAATATGATCATCTGTTCCTCAGTGTATGGAGATCAAAGACAACAGAAAGAGTTGGAAGGAGGCAAAACAAACCCAAAAAACCAAACGCTTGAGTGGAGAGTGGAGGGAATGAATTTGTACAAGTCAGATACTGCCTTAAAAAACAGGCCTGACAACACTAACACTGGTGAATACATTCTATCTTCAGACTCCAGTTGCCTCAAGAGAAGCCAATGTTAACCACATCAAGAAAAGTTAAATTCTGAGAAAAAGTCAGTAAGTGGTCTGCCTTCTGTTGAAAAACTCCTTGCTGTCAGAGAGATGCAAAATCCTGCTTTACTGTATGCGCTGAAGAAATCTTTGGAAGGAGGACATTTAGCAAAGCCACAAGCTTCTTTCTTTGAAGACATAATTAGCTATCAGGTAAGATGGTCTAAAAAGTAGACAGGAGATACTCAGCTCTAAGGAGGAAAAGAACAACTTTTTTTCTTCCCCTCTATTGCAACAATAGGACAACACTGTGGGAGCTAGGCCCAGAACCACTGCTATACCCCATTCAAATCCTTTCTGAAGCTACTTCAGTCATCATCAGCCCTTCCCTCAAAGCCCAATCCTGAAGTTCAGCAATTTCAGCTTTCCCTAACATGAGAAAGTTCTTATATGAGACTAGGGAGTTTGGGCAGCAATTTTCCATGGAGAAAGAGGATATCATCTTTTCTTCAAAAGTCTCGTGCAAAAGCACTTTTTAAAGGCTGCTACTTTCAGCCAAATAAAAAACAAGGTACCTTAGTCTTTATTGTCCCAAAATAAGTTTCATATGTTCTGGCTACCAGAACTCTACCTTGAGTTTTATATATAAAGGAACATGGCCTCTCCTACTGTTGCTGAAGCAGAGGCTTCCTTTTCTCCATATTGTTACTGCCATAAGTCCAAAAACACTTCAGAAAAAAAGTGGAAAAGAACAAGTAAAAGTAACTCCTCCACAGCAGGCTTATTCCATTACCATAGATGGTGTACAAAAACTTTAAAAGGAAAAACATCCTCTTTCTGCAAATTCTATTATAAAGATTATGCAAACTAATTTACTAGCTTTGTGAAAAATGAAACCTGTTGTACAAGATGCTTGTGCTGTTTTGCTATTTAGA
>WEKW01029274.1:56591-78647 GCA_013389905.1 Sula dactylatra | reverse complement strand
AAAAAAAAAGAAAGAAAGAAAGAGTAATGAATCCCTTATCTCACATACTAATGACCTGAACAAAATCTATGCCACATCCGTATTTTAAAGCTTCATTTTTCTGAAAGCTTTTTAAAGATCAAAGTTTCTTCAAGTTAGGACAGACACTCACATTACTTAGGTCCACAACCATCACTATTTCCAACAGCAAAAGAGAGGACACGGCACCAACATAAGGAGAGAAATTCAATATAACATAGCCCCCTCTTCCCATGCATGTGGTGTATCTTAGAAAAGCACCAGAATTTAATGTTGAATGATGACTGAGTCATTCTCCAAACTCTTCCAATCATGGAATACTTACTAAATAAATCTGGACAGGACTAGGCAAGCAAAGGAAGTCATGGCCAGGAAAACCTGTATAGACTAGACTTATGCACTGTATCTTCCCCTGCTACTGTGGGAGAGGCATTCTATAGACTGCCACACACATAACGTGAGCAGAAAAGATCTGCAAAATTTGCCATAGCTGTTTTCCTCCTGTTTTACAATTCTTGCTAAAACAGTCAGCATTTATCATAAGCTAAATTTAACAAAAATCCATTTAAATCCTACTCTCCATAGACCATCTAAATCTCCGTTTGCCAATATACTCACAGTATAGCTTACAAGGGGAATTTCAAATAAATATTTTGGTAAGTTTCTTTGTCCTTAATGTCAATCACTGGTATTTCTACTTTACAATTAACAGCTTCAATCAAAATTAGTGACAGTTTAGCATCTTTCTGACACCCCTCTCTCCACATACAAAAGATGTAATAGAGCATGGCATGCACAACTATTTATCGCAGTAACTGAAAGTTACTAAGAACAAGGAAGGGCAAGAGAGGGACAGTGACCAAAGAAACAACACAAATTACGCAAAAGATTTTGTTAGCAAGGTTCTGTGAAAAAACTTGGCACATGAACACTCTCAGCACTTGATACTAACCCTTCATATCTTCAGTTCACATTGAACCTAGTCTCCTCCTCAGCAACCAAACCATACAAAGAATTTCTTCAAGGTTTTTACCGAAGTCATGTAGAAGTAACCCCCAGCAGGGAGCAGCAGAAATTGGAGTGTAGAATCACAAAGCCATATACAAACACACACACACACACACAAACTTTGTAAGTTTAAAAATAAAGCCAAGGAACGATGCCAACTCATGAAGCCAAAGAAAATATCAATTCCTTCTAGCTATATACAGCTGTCTAGAACTCAAATCCCTACGATTTTGAAAATAAAGTCCAGAATGCTTTAACGTTCAGTGAACTAAAAATTCATTAACTTGCTAACAAAAGATGATACTGTAAAGCAAGAAAAAACCCAAGAGATTGTATAAACCAGAGCCAGCCCACAGGTTTTGTTTATTCAGTTCTTGTTAAAGGAAGAACAAAATATAAGAAACATGTTTGTGCTGTACAACAAAACTAAACAAAAGGGGCTGACACACAGAGTGGGTGGAATAGAAAGGTTCCGGTGNGAACAATTATCTATAGTGGCCCTGGCAAGATCCCACTCCACCATCCTTCCCAAAGACAAGTTGCTGTAGGATTTGGCTGCTTAAGAAACTTTCCATAAATAAACTGTCTGTATATTTCAGTTCCTTGCTGCTTGAAGAAAGAATTCTCATCAAAATGCTGGGAACAGATAACAACATGATAAACTTCATAAGTTGCTGAGGAATAGGGCTCTTTCGGTCACTAGCTCAGTTTTTCTGGGTTTCCTTGGATTTTCCTCTCCAGTATACTCTACTTCAGTTAATTCTTGATTTAGTCTACCAGACTGACTATCTCCTTGATCCCATGAACAAAATAAGGTCCAAAACAAGTGAAGCAAGGAGATCTACTCACATGAAAGCATACTACACTTCAACCTCCATAGTACAAAGATAGTACTAACATCTTCTCCAGGCCTGGATACCTGCTCATTCTCAGTCTCAACTGCCAAGGCAGAGTAAAGCACAGCATATTCTACAAGGTCCTTCAGCTAAAATGAAAATGTTTAATCTAAGCAGCCCAATAGCACAAGATTGCAGAGGAGACAAAGGATCTTACTGTAGCTTGCTGAAGGCAAACTTTGGTAAATATTGGGGAAAGAAGGGTTGGTACCCCAACCCCAGAACTGCACATTTCCAAAGTTAATCTTTGCAAGAGTATTCTCTTCCACTGAAGGTTCCCTCCTGAGCGCTGGCTGAATCTGAATCTGGGCTCACAACACTCTCAAAGTTGGGGCTAGAGATACAGACTGGGCCATGCTTGAACAAAAAGTAGGAAAAGTGATGCCAGGAATAGGAAAACAGAGCCACGTAAGTCACTAATGCTTTTCATTCTTGGCTATTTTTCCTAAGCACCTATAGAAGACTGATGCCATGGAATTTCCTCAACTCAGGGTGGGGGAAATCAAGGCTTGTTCCCATCAGCAAAGAGTAGAAAGGATTCAAACCATAGGCAAACTGTTCCTGTAGGCAAAGCAGACTTGATGACCAAATTGCAACAACAGAAGCCAAACTCTTTGGAGCAGAATTCTGGATTACTGAAAGAAACAGTTTAAGACCATGTGAGGAATCTGGGTGTCTGCCTCCAAAGCTCTCAAAAGGACAGGATTAACCTAAAGAGGAACTTCTTCTAGTGAGGACATTCCCTCATCAAACAGCAAGAAAAACCTATCACAAGGCTGCCCAAACTGTAGTGCTTCAGAGAGAAAAAAATAAAAATAAAAAAAAATTTTTGTGTGCCAGTTCATTAGCTTTACGGTGTCTTCCTCAATGTTTTTGCATTAATGGGATGGTTCACGACTGGAAAGTAACTTTCTGCCAAAAGAAAAGATTCCTTTCATATAAATTAATTAACAAAATTCAACTCTCTGCATTGATGTTTTTACAGAAAATACATAGTAAATTCCTACAAATTTCCAGAACACTTTATAGTTTATACACATGCATTTTGCAGACCTTAAGTACTTACTTACCTATGTGTCTCTATGGAAAAACATAAAATTAATCCAATTCAGAATGTGAAGTCAACACACATAAGATTAATGTATGTTAAACATCTTGAACTGACTTAAACGCTCACTCCACACCTATAAGTCTTACATGTATCCGTACAATGTCAAGTGAATGCTCGATTTTACTTTATTCTCTCAGCTCTTCCAGCCCAGACACCTTTCAATTTTCAGAGCACCCACTAAGTGCAAACATGCCACAAATTTCACCCCAAAACCTGGAAGAGCTAGTACATTCCCCATCCTCCAGCAGGCTGCCCGCCAGGAACAGAATGCCTGAGTAACATACTACACAGTTCCCATCAATCCCTCCTTCAGCAGTTTGTACAAACTTTGCTTAAAAGTAATTATCATGGAAGTTGAAACAGCAGTGAGAGATGGATTTGTGATGGAACAAGGAGCCAGCTTTGAAGACAATACAGAAAAATAAGCCTACTTCCACCTAGAACCTTTAATCCAGTTATTGCACACTGTTAATTACCCACAGATCCCATATTAATTTCTGCAAAGCTTTAATTTCTGAAGTTTGGTCCCCAACCTTGTGCATTTCTTTCTCTCCCTTTTTCCATGCTCTACCCTTTGTAATCAAATGGAAGACCTTCAAGATAGGCACCGAAGTTTTAAAATTTGCCAGCCAAAACCAGATGCATCTGAAGTCTTTTTTTGTAATGTAACTAAAAGTTCCATTATCGGTAAGATTGAGACATGTATGTTGTAAACCAACCATATCACCAGTGTAAACTCAGAAAGTGATGACAACTGAAAACACAGCAATACATGCACTAAAAACTTATTTCATGATCTACCTATTCTCCCTCAAGCTTCACAGTTTTCAGGGGCCAAAGTTATATTCTGCTCATTCTAAATTGAGCAATTTTGATACTTACATCTTCCCACTTGGGTCTTGTAAATGCTCCTAAAAAGCCCTAGAACAAATACATAAGGTGCCACAAGGGCTTAATGCTGGCAACTTTTTCCTGTTAGATTCCATTCATGATCTCAGCTCAGCCTTCACTTTGTGTCTCTTGTTCACTTCACCATTTTTCTTTTATGTCTTAAGCTGGAGTCTCAGCATTGGAACAAACTATCAACAGCAGAGGTGAACCTTCCACTCTCTCAGAGCATCCTAGGAGAGCTGCCAGATTTGCCTGGACCCAAATAAAAAGAACACTGGCCCACCCCTCCCAGTATAAGTGCAAACCAGGTGACTACAGTGGTTCTAGTGGCAATCTAATTTAGTCAGTGGACCTGCAACCCAGCATCTTTCACAAAAAAGAAAAAAACTAATATCAGGTGAATGTCTTCTAGAGGCTACATATCTCTCAAGCAAAAATTACTGGGCTTAAGACTGGGGCATACAGGTGGATTTCAACAGCATACTTTGGAATAACTCATACGATCTCCCCTGTGGCAGCTATTTCTGCTTTAAAATCTATGCATCTTCAAGTGACATTCTTTGTTGTTTTCTCTTATAGTGCACAACAATGACAGTATTTATTTTGATAGCAAGGAACAAACAGGAAGGCTCTGAAGCATAAACTCCCATTGCTTCGTAATATCGAACTACAGCATTGTAAGGAAGAGGTAAGAACAACCGTGCACGGCAAAACCATAGAACCAAGACCATAGAAAAGCAAGTGCATTTACCAGATTTTAGTTAGCGTTTACTTAGCCCAAGGAAGATGGACAAAGGCTTTTCTTTCTTAAGCACTCATTTTGCAGATTCTGCTTCAAAGGGGTTCAGGGGTTCCTATCAATTCAGTTTTTCATTTAGATAATTTCTATTATTTTACCTGCTTTCCCAAAACCCAGCATCCTACCAAATGGAATACAGCAACCTCACATTAAAAAGATTGTCAGGGGCTCAAGTTTCAAACTGTTTGACTGCCAGCTATAGTGGCTAAAGAGAGGAGAGTCTCCATAAAACAGATACCTTATTGGTATCACAGACAAGCATTAAAAAAAAAAACACACACACACACACACCAATCAGTATTTGCTGTCCTAGGAAGCTGCTGTAAAATTCAAGGCAAAGAAAGTATGTCTTCTAGTATGAGGAAGGCTGCTGAGTCTTCATTCAAAAGAAAACTGGAAAGGACCTCTAGTGGGCTGACACTGCACTGCTCGGGTGTCAGAGAGCAACGTCCTTCCACTTCACATCCCTGCAGTTATGCCACATCTACTGCATCACTTACCAGCAAAGCCTGAGAGTTTTACCTAGTGACTGGCAGCAGAGAAAGCACATACAAGTGCAATTACAGCCTCCTTTTCAGGCCAGTTAATTAGAAATATTCCCTCAGTCTGCATTCAGTGTTTGGAGGGACACATTTTCATTTGCTTCAGAAAAAAAACAGGAGATGGGCTCTATTTTACCATGTAGGTCACTAACGTGTCAGGCCAGGCCACTTCAGAGTGGGTTTATGTGGCCTAAATGACATGACATCAATGGATGTTCAAAGATGCACAAATTCAGATGCACACTTGGAGGATTCAGAATTTATTCAGACTACGTCAAGGCATTTTGTTCTTCCAAGACTTTTTAGCTGTAGGCAGTTTTGCATAGGCAGCAGAAATACCATTTTAACTGCATTTTAAAAGTAACTCCTTCTGGGTGAAAGAGCTTGAAATTCTTTATCTGAGCTCAAACAAGGCCTAATTTCATATGACAGTACATGAAAAATAGATTAGTGAATGTATTCAGGAGAACACTTAGATAATAAAAGAGGCCAGATTAAGAAAGCTTATTTATTAAGCATCCCAGTTAAAAAGAAAATAACTTGCTTTGAATTGAAGTTGATGATTCACCTCTAAGCCTTTAACAGACTTCTCTTGCTATATTTAAGTTTGCCTTCAAGTAAGATCAGTTCTATCATTTCCCGAAGTAGCCCGATTTACATCTTCAGTGTTATAAGCCACAACTTAGCTCTCTTTTAAATGATCTAAGCAATAACCTCTCTTTCAGCAGTTACCCTCAAAGGGTTTGTATCAACCTGAGCAGGACCACAAATTAAATTTGACATTGTTAAGCAGAGCAATGCAAGACAGCTGCTCGTTATTATTCAAAAATAATATCACCTATACTGCAGTGGTGCTCCTTGTGCCATTAAGCAGAGCACTGGAAAGGAAGCAAGCCATTTTACAGAGCGGTTGCCTGAAGGGAATACTTGCACTTGGAGTCCAAGGCCAGAAGAATGTACCTGGTCTGTCCTTCACACAGTATAACAACAGTACTGCCCTGTCATAATTGAAAAGCATGCCTGAAAGTCACTTGATACAAGCATTCACGCAGAAAATAATAACTAAACCAAAGACACTAGCAAGTTCATATTGTATCATCAGAGACCCGAGCAAAAAGCAGCCAGGGTCTCTCAACCTTCATCTTTTTGGACCAACTATCATCAACTAGGACCATTGCTAGTAGCAGAATAACATAACTTACTCTGAAGGTGCCGCAAAGCCTAACTGGTTGTCTTTCCTCCATGGGAATCAGTAAACAAGGTAGAAAAAGAGGCAGTTTGCGGTCTTGAAGGATTTTGTGAGTTACTTTACAGTAAGATTGTGTACAATGGAAACAGTCCAACACACACTTCTGTGATTAAACAGAATAAAGAATTGGAGCTGATGAGGATCAGTTAAGAGTGAGGATGAAAAACACAACATCCTATGAAAACATTCCTCAGAATCATGGAATCATTTAGGTTGGAAAAGACCTTTAAGATCATCGTGTCCAACCATTCACTTAACACTGCAAAGTCCACCACTAAAACATGCCCCCAAGCACCACATCTGCACATCTTTTAAATGACCTCCAGGAATGGCAACTCTACCACTTCCCTGGGCAGCCTGTTCCAGTGTTTGACAACCCTTTGGGTGAAGACATTTTTCCTAATATCCCATCTAAACTTCCCCTGGTGCAACTTGAGGCCGTTTCCTCTTGTCCTACCACTTGCTACTTGGGAAAAGAAACCGACACCCACCTCGCTACAACCTCCTTTCAGGCAGTTGTAGAGAGGGAGAAGGTCTCCCCTCAGCCTCCTCTTCTCCAGGCTACACAACCCCAGTTCCCTCAGACGCTCCTCATAAGACTTCACCAGCTTCCTTGCCCTTCTCTGGACACGCTCCAGCACCTCAATGTCTTTCTTGTAGTGAGGGGCCCAAAACCGAACACAGCATTTGAGGTGCGGCCTCACCAGTGCTGCACGATCACTTCCCTACTCCTGCTGGCCACACTATTGCTGATACAAGCCAGAATGCTGTTGGCCTTCTTGCCCACCTGGGCACACTGCTGGCTCATGTTCAGCTGGCTCTCAGCCAGCACCCCCAGGTCCTTCTCCGCCAGGCAGCTCTCCAGCCACTCTTCCCCCAGCCTGAAGTGTTGCATGGGGTTGTTGTGACCCAAATGCAAGACTCAGCACTTGGCCTTGTTAAACCTCATACAGCTGACCTCAGCCCATCAATCCAGCCTGTCCAGATCCCTCCTACCCTCCAGCAGATCAACGCTCCTGCCCAACTTGCCATCTTCTGCAAACTGGCTACGGGCACACTCAATCCCCTTGTCCAGGTCAATGATAAAGATATTAAACAGAACTGGTCCCAACACTGAGCCCTGGGGAACACCACTTGTGACTGAATGGATTCAGCTCCATTCACCACAACTCTCTGAGCTTGGCCATCCATCCAGTTTTTTACCCAGTGAAGAATATGCTTGTCCAAGCCATGAGCAGCCAGTTTCTCCAGGAGAATGCTGTGGGAAACAGTGTCAAAGGCTTTATTAAAGTCTATGTAGACAACATCCACAGCCTTTCCTTCATCCACTAAGTGGGTCACCTTGTCATAGAAGGAGACCAGGTTAGTCAAGCAGGACCTGCCTTTCATAAATTCATGCTGACTGGGCCTGATCACCTTGTGTGTGCCACCTGATGGTTCTCAAGATGATCTGCTCTATAATCGTCCCCGAACCTTAATGTCTTTAAGTCAAGCAATTCATTTCACAGAAACTAAATTCTTGATTCTAAACTGCTTTATGATAGAAACAACAGCAAACGAAAAGAGAGTTGACCAAACTTTGAAGAGAAACGACAGGAAACAGGACAATCAGTTGCTGAATGAGGTAAAACATAACATATGAAAGAGATGCGGGTATTACAAGTGATTTTTAATTGCACCTGAAATCACTTTAAGGACAGAGTGGGGAAGAAATAAAAAAAAAAAAAAAGTCATGTATTTTGCTTTAGGTCACAATGCAAAATTTTGCCAATAGCATGAAGGAATACCAAAGCGAGTCTTTTCAAACAGGCTAGTTTAGATAAGAAGGAAAGCTTAATACAGAAGAAGAAAATATTTATGCTGTATTCCTTTTTTTCTGATAACAAAGTTGGTAAGTTGCTTGGACTCACTTTAAAAGTGTCAAACCACTGCATCCATGAAACTGCCCACTGTTCCTCCAGATCATTGCTTTTAACAACGTCACCATCTAATTTACTTTTCAGTGTTCCATTAGTTCTGCAGTCAAGCACTGGCAGATAAAGATCAAAATATAATTTTGAGATGGCAGAAGTTGTGAATTTATGCATGAACAGAGTGTCCAGTTTTTATCCACCCAGTTTCTTCCTGTGTCTTCCCAATGAGAAAAGTTTTAATTTACTGTCAGGACAGCTGCAATTACAGATGTTTTATTATTACTACTCTGACCAGGATTAATGTTCTCGGAAAAAAGTCCAAACAGAACTCTAAGTATTTGTAACGGTCTCTTAAAATTCTACTACATTCTGTGGAAATCGCAACACTACACTTCAGATACAGTAACAGAAATGTTAAACTATTAAATTTTGCACGATGATGAGACTATTAATTAGAAAAAATGTATCCATCCTTTCGTGCAGCAAAACCCCTATACGCTACAATGTCTTTGCAAAGTATGTTCCTACCTTCCACAATGAACAGAGACAAGCATCATACTACAATATCCCTTCCTTCCATTTTCCCAGGTCCAAAAATCACCATATTCTACTTCCCTTCCACTAACTGTGGAACTTTCCAGAGTAAAGTGAGCTGGAATTGTTTACGTCTGTGGTCACCAAAGCGGAGTGCATGCAGCCCAGGGGGTATGCAAGGCAATCCACTGGAGGGCAGGAAGAAAATAATAAATAAATTAATATTTTAGTTTATTAATAAATTATTAATGGTTTTAATTTAGTTTACAAAATAATATTTTAAGTAGTGTTTATTTCATCTTTATCACATCCTTTTGAAAATTTCTATTGTGCACGTTTTGTAGTTTGCATAACATATTACAGTAGTACATGTCTATAAATTATAAGTTAATAAATACACATCTGTTGGAGGTGTGTGCTCAAAAAAAAAAATTTACTGATAGGTGTCCACAATCAATAAAGTTTGGAGACCACTGCTTTATGTGACTTCAGCACCAGGAAAGTGAAGCAGCATTTCCTCCTCTGCTAGAAGGAGGTAAAAATAATGGAAGAAGAACTGCATGCAGGGAAGTTTTCAAGCAGGCTGCATTTTTCATTTACTTCCCTGCAAGTTTAATCACAGGCAGTGAGTGATTTTTCAGAAACACTTAAGTGCTTAGCTCACACTATGCCTAGTAGCTGAGCAACCCTTGAAAAATCCCATGAGATTCTGATTGGTATCTAGACGCTGCCAAAGGCCACTCAAAATCTTATTCTGGATGATTTAGGTTCAGGTCCATTGACTTTTGAAGAGATTTAAAATTCTAAATACATAAAATTCAGTTTCAGCAATAACTTATGCCACTGCATTGCTTGGTCAGTTTTCTAACACAGATGTAAAAGGTCAGCCTATTTTTATTTAAATTCTTTTCAAACATTCACAAAAAAATATCCCTGCTAGTCACTCAACAGACTTGGGTATTTTTATCTTTTTAAAATCACCTACTAAAATATTCACTTCATTTCTGTAATGGCCAGGGATAAGTACCAACTCAGTGAAACATTAAATTTACTAAAACTTTGGGGAAGTTTTACTTAGTGGGTATGCATTACTAAGAAATAGTGAAGCAAGGCAAGTCATGTTGACAAGACTCTGTTTTTAAAAATTAGGTTATCCTGACCAATATCTTTTTGTCTACCATTTCTGTTCCAGTGAGAACGACAAAGAACTTCATTCAAGAATTACAGATTTTGAGGTAAAATTCCTTTACTTCACCTGAAAGTTTCCAAGCAGCTTGTAGCATTGATTACAGCTCTGAAATTTTCAATATAGCATCCTCTAAAAAATCAGACTTCATTTCTTTTAAATAGCTAAGAGAGCAGCTAGAGTAATGCAGGTTTTTTTACATGACATTTCTCTCATGTACTTTGATGTGAAACAATGAATTCTATGAAACAGAATACTTCACCAATTTGTTTTTCTAGACATACATCACATCCCTCCAAATTCTAGTACTGAGAGTTCATAGTGTATAGTAATTAAAACAGACACTTTTCTCACAGAGCAAGGGACATCACTATGTAACCGTTTCAAGATTTACAGCACCAATTTAATAGAACACTTAAGCACATGCTGACCTTTGGGCATGTGAGAACTCCATTTAAAAAAAACTTTACATGCTGAAGGCTAAGCACTCCTTGAACCAGTACCCATAATTACAGAACCCAGTAAATATCAATAATGGATTTGCTGCCCCTTCTGCAGTTTTCCTAACAAACAGGTTGTATCCCAGCAGACCAACAGGCTCCTCAATCTCCAGTGTGACTCTAGCAAAAACACTTCCATCTGCTCTTCATTTCCACAGCTGGCAGTTTATACAGGGCAAAAGCAGAAATGCATGTATGCTACCCCTGCTAATATAACTCTGGCTGTTCTGTTTGTTCTATGGAAGGCTTTCATCCTCTTGTCAGTCTTAACTACCACACAGCACAGTGGGCAACAAGAGAAGCAGAGAGCACAGTCTCTTCACATGTGAACATCACAGAACAGTTTCAGATGTCTGTCTTACCTTTCCTTCTCATCTACCTTTCTCTCCTGCCTTTGTATTTCACAACAGAGCAACAATACAAATACATTCAAGTGACCTTCATCAGATCAACCATCCTTTTATGTGTGAATATCATTACCACATAACCTTCCTCTTATCTCTAGAATCTAACCCTTCTAGAATCTAGAATCTAAAAATCTAACCTTGCAGCCCGCTGCATGTGGCAAGCTTTCACACTATCCTTATTGGAAAGGTTCCCAGGAAGGTACAGCTTCAACATAAAATATTTTTTCATTTCATCTTCAGGGGATGCTCTTCAAGTCTAACGATGCCAATCTTTTCTAAATATTTTCTGGGTTTGACCACAAACACACAAGCCTGCTTATTTTAGTTTATTGACCTTCTGAACACATGATTTTATTTGTCCTTAAAACACTTTACTAAAGAAGAGCAGCATGAAAAGTTAGGCTCACTCTTAAAGTACGAAAAGGTTAGTACAGTGGTGCAAAGCCATGCAATTTATTTCACTTACTGCAATGAGACCATGTCTTCTCAAATGGGATGGCAGAAGCAGAGGGTTCTCGCCTATGCCTGTTCTTACGATCCTCTGCTAACACTCAGGTAAACCCGGGAACGGCACATACCTATGCCCCCAGGCCTTTCAGACAGACACTTGCTCAGGATTATCTTCCCCCCTCCCTAATTCCTGTGCCCTGAATGAGAGTTTTGCCTATATCTCCCTGCCAAATACAGTCATGTATCTTGGAAGCTGCAGCCATATTTTTCCTACCTCTCTATTTTCTGAAGCAAGTTTTCCACCAAATTCTTTTTCTCCGAAGATGATGTCATAACTCACCCAGCAGAATGACCTTTAGAAGCTCATAGATATGCTGGTATACCAGTAACCTGATGATGCAGCCTTGCTGCATCCCTCTAGTGTGTACATGCAGGTGCTACTGCATTTATGAAGATGCTAAGCCCTCAAATCTATAGGCACAATAATACTTCAGGGACAGAAGCCAAAGGATGTCTGTCCTTACCATTTGCAAGAGACAACCACTACTAAGGTAAAACTGAAAAACTCTGCATCCAACCAGTATCAGTGAGAAAGAATACTGTTTGCATGCAATAAAAACAATTTACTGTTTTGGTGCCATATGCTGCTGCTTTTTAGATATCCTACCTGTTTGTGCCACCAAGTGGGTCCAGCCACTCCAAACTGCTCCAATCTTGTCATGTGAGAAAAATTGAGTCTCAATCTTCTTGGGCTCAACAAGAAAGATCTCTTTGCTCACTAGCTGCCCATGTTTGTTGCTACCCCAGACAAACAGGTGTCCTTCATCTACAACAGACAGAGAAGTAAAATTTGTTGAAAATGATATATACAGAACACCACCAGATACAGGCTCTGTCTCAACTCAGTGGTGCTGAGGAAAGAAAAATGTTTCATTCAATTTGTTTTTTCACTGTATGCTTTTTCCTACCACTCTTTACCACATGCACGCACACTGAAACTAGGATATCAAGAATATTTGCAAGGGCCTTAAGAATATAGCCTGGTTTCTGATGGCTGCACTAACTCCCTGAAACAACCAGAGCTTTCAGGTCAAACTGCCTAGACCTCATTTCACCTGTGAGCTTCTCAAAGAAGACTGAAAGATGTTTATAGCAAAGGCCAAGTTTTATCAGAAAAGTAACCACTGTAGACAACTACTCTGAAGAAAAAAAAAAATGAAAACATCTTGGGGACACTCACTGAGCAGTCCCTCTCAGCCTACTCTGTTCTTGCAGGCCAGCTTTTACGTCCACCCCAAAGTTTTGATTCAGTCCAGTAAATAACTTTCTGAATTGAAGCAAATAATTTAACTTCCCTCCCATATCTGGGACTCTTCAAAGCCTGGCTGGCTGCTCCTGCTCTCCATTACAGTCTCCCAGCCTTTCTACAACAGCTAGAGACTCCTAGCTCTGCTCATAACTCTCCTGCCTTCAGCTTGAGCAAATTCAGTAAACCCCCCAAAGCAGGAACAGTTTAATGCTCTTTCCTCATCTTGCTCAGTTACCTCCTAAAGGAAGGAAGCTGTGTGACACACAGCTATGAACATACAACTAAAGCAGGTACCACTCATCACAAGGCAAAATTAAAATATTTTCATGCCTCAAAACAATGCTAGACAACTAGCGAGAGACTACTGTAATTACTTGTCTTCTCCCACGCCATTTCTAGAATAAGCATTTGTGCAAGTGCACACTCCAGGATTCCACCCACAAGGATAATTATATTTACAGAAACATCCACATTGCTTCACGTGTTTCACTGGTGCGAGCTGGAGTTGCTCACAGCCTAACGACCAATTGACAGTAACAAGATGACTGTTCAGATGAGTCCTGCAGATATTACATATCATTAGTTTAATCTTTTCAGCACAGAATCATTCTGCCCAGGTTCTAGGCCTCCATGTTAAAAAACTACAATCCACGAGAAACGCTTAACAGAACATGAGCTGCATCAGGCCTCCCAAAGTCCTTTGCCACCCTGTACAAGATGCAAGCATAAAAAAATCTTGCACACATGAAGTACATGATCACGGGCCCAGAAAGACTGGAAGCCATATCATTTGCAACATGGAACTGTTCAGAACACACGTCCACAACACTCAAAGCTTCTGTAAGTCTCAGGTCAGCAATGAACTCTTGACAAGCAGCATGACAGAAGTAAACTTTTCAGAAGAAAAAAAAAAAGTAGGACTTAGGCTACAATATATTTAACCATCTCAGTTTGGTAACAGTAACAGCAGGAATGAGCCAGGAGAATTCCACTATAGTACTGCTGGTGAAAAACAAAAGAGAAGGAAGCAGGGGGCAGAAGCCACTACTTGTCAAGTTACACATTACTGACAGTCATCTGCAGGGCTTCCCACATTCCTCAATAAAGCAACACAATTGAAAAGGAAAAACAAATCAAGCAATCATTTCATTCAAATTCTCCACTAAAACTGATAAATTCCTTCCCAGAGTGAAGTATATACACCTTCTGGAGAGAAGAAAAAAAAAAAAAAAAAAAAGGGGATGGGAACAGCTTGTTTCAACAAAGAAAAACATTATGGCCATTCATGTTTCCACAATTAACATGCACTGATTCTGTCACCTCCTTTTTTCCTCCAGAAGGTGCGTTTCCTTTATCCTGGGAAATGTCACATGGTCTACCCTCATCTCATTTCTTGAGTAGGTTTTAACAAAAACTTAGACACTAAGACTTAGCACCATATTCCCACTGCTGGAGGTTTCGGGCCCATTTGTATACAAGTAGACTACGATCCTTTTTTTAAAAGAACCACCATTCATATTTGCAAAACAACACTGCCTGTGTCAAAAACCTGCCTGACTGCAGCTGTTTGGTATCCTACCAGCAGGTGGCTCATGAAACAGAGCCAAAGAAAATTGCATCACAGTGTGAAAGATTCCTAGAAAAAAAAAAATCCCCATTTAAATACTACACCTCGCAGCAGTATCTTTAATATATCAAGTATCTTTAAAACACAAAGTATTTTAAGTAATAACAAGTATCTTGCAGGATGAAGGGCAGCAATAACATCATATTATTCAAATCTTAGGCACGCACTTTGTTAATCCTGGTCCCCCTGCTGCCAAATAGGCTGCTCTTTTAAATAAAAAGCAAAAGCACAAAAGAATAATCTGTGAACTCTCTAAATATAGAGTGCTAATTAGCTAAAGTAAATTCTATTTGTCCTTATAGTCCTTCTTCACTAATCGCACATACACTTTGCATCTCAGAATTCAATATAATTTACACCCTCCCATACATCTAAATCTCTGTAGTTCTGCATAAGCAAATACTCCAGTGCTCCATTTAATGATGACAGAGGTACCAGATGGCTGCACGTTTGCTAAGAACTTGTTCCTATAAAGTTTGGCAAAGACTTGTCTTCATAAGGTTCAGTATGTTTTCCACACTTCAAAACTGTAAGATTACAGCATGAAAAGCTATTCTGTTTCCCCTTCTCCCAGTCTGCCAAAGAAAAAACAAAATCTTTATTAGACTTTTATTACTGGATACTTAATACCCCAGCATGGGAGCACTGCCTTGAAGATCAGAGAACAAATGGCAGACATTATGGAAGTGCCTAAGCGATTAAAGCAGCTTCCTACTGCTTTAAATAAGGCCTGTGCTCTTACATTACTTCACAGAGATCTGCACACTCTTATATTAGAGCCACCTAAGATAGCTCCAGACCATCTCACGTCCCCACACAGCACAGGCCCATGCAGAGGCATTAGCTCACGTAGCAGAAGCAGAGGCATTAGCTCATGTAGCAGAAGCAGGATAGCCACAGCAGTCTTTCTTGGGACAACCACCTAACATACCCTTTCTCCACAGACAAAGAGTTGCTCTGGTCCCAGCACTCACCCATCCAGAGTTACCCAATGCAGCATCATGCTGCAGTTCCAGACACTTATCCAACCATGTGCTTCCACAAATCCTTTCAGAGTTTCTAACCAAAATTGACAAATATTCCAAAGCACAAAAACCTTTATAAGCCGAGACAAGGACTTTCAATTCTGTACCTAAGGCCTACCTGTGAGTGACACTGAATGATAGGAGCTTGCAGCAACCCTCTTCACCTTTACATCTTCCAGGCCTAGAGAAAAGTTAGTCTCATAAAATCTGTAGAGCAGATATGATTTCATGCACAGACATAAAACAGAGCTGTATCAATCTGTAACAGGATGACAATGAACTTTATAACAAAAGCCTCTGCTTTCAGGCCACAGACATTGCAAGAATCACTATAATTTTCCCCCATAGATTATGATTTTGTACGCCCATTCTATCCTTCAGATACTCTGTTACATGTTTATAATACCAAGTGGCTTTATAATAAAAGGATACTACATGTCACTCCAAATTACATTTCTGTTCTATCCACCTTTACAAAGGAATTGGATTCCTGGATTACCTGTTACTTCACAGGGCTCCTTTGCTGTCAAGAACAGAGGGAGGGTTTTTCCTTGGTTTGCACGTTTTGCCCGAGACACCATGCCAGTTCCCCACTGAAACACCAAACCACTCTCTTTCCAGAGTAAACAGATAGAAGAGATTGAAATGCATCAACCACCAACAAAATCACTTAACTCATTCATTAGTTTTAAAGATACATTCACTTCATTTTCACCAATTCAAATTTCACTTCAAAAGACCTTTATGCCAAAAACATACTTCATAAACATACAGACAACCCTGATGAAGTTATCAAGCAACAAACAGTTGTAGTCTCATTTATACAGGTAAGAAAACTAAAAAGATACTAAGTGACCTGTCTCAGCTCTCTAAGGCCTATATCAGGACGTTATTGAGGACTCAGTAACAGAAGTCCTATAAGCTGTAGTGCCTCAGGAACAGACACAATTTATTACTGTAAGTTCATTGCACTTTCTCTGCCCTTTCCTTCTCTTCACGCTAATTTGTTTGTGTAGTCCAGCACACTGAGGGACTAAAGTCACTTGTCGTCTCCTCAGGACCTTTCAGAGACTTGACCTAGCCCTGAATCAAGATGCCCACTGAGCGCAGAGCTCAGGGATGCTTCGTTCCCAGTATTCATACAGGCAACAGAGATCCCACTCTTCTTCGAAGCATCTCCTTTGCATCTTCAGCTAGACTCCACTGCCTGAAACCCGTACTAAAGTTCATGTAAAATTAAACCAAAATAAAAGAGCATGTGTACTTTGAGTTCTTCAATTGCAAAGAAAATAAATAGAGGCTAAAATAAATTTCATCTTCTTTCCTCCTGCTCTCCCTCCAAGCCATTAAACTCCATTTCATTTGTTACTGAAATGATACAAGAATGATGACATGTTTACCTGTAGCAGCAAGGGCATGTCTCAGTCCTGCAGCAACATCCACCACCTTCTCTTTGAGAGACTACTCGAGTAAAAGAAAAATATATTTTAGTTGCTTTTTGCATTTAGTGCCTTTAAAAGCAAAATATGCCAAACTCAGAAGCGGAACGCTATGAAAATAGTTCTCACAATTCCAACCTGCACGTCACAATGCATATCAACATTTTGTATCACACAAGAAGTAAATTTTGGCCAACAAAAATTAGTGGGAATGTCTTAAAAAAAAAAATCAAGCAAGGCAACTGGATGTACAGCTTTATGGCAATAAATAAAAAGCCACAGTCAATATCCACACATGAAAAAAGGAACCGTTTTGCCAATACAGATATGTTTATTTCTTAATTTTAACTCAATGTTCCTCAAGAATTGCACCAAAACCTCCAGTAATACCAGTGACAAGCAGTAATAAGTTCCATCAAGCTGTTCAGTCTTACCAAGTCCTCTGATCACAGACAATACAGTTGATAGTACCACATACATCACTGAAGGTTGCCCAATATGATCATGCAAAAGACAACTGTACCAATTCACAGGTGCATAAAATGAGTGGCTTAAGTTTACAGAAGGTACTTCAATTCTGGCAATTCTCCACTTCTGAGTACTCTGCAAATTTATTATTATTGTCACAGACATAACACTATTTAAAATAGATGACATCAAGCCCAAGCATTTAACAGGATACAAACCAAAAGAGAAAATATTCCGTATAAATGAATGGTCCACGTGGTCAGAGAAGACACAGATCCAGATTAGCACTGTCAATACTACCATTTTCAAGGCACCATACTGGAATGATGCTCCCAGGAAACATCAAGGATGCAGAAACATCAGGTGAGTTAACCCCTATCCACTAGGGGTCATCACCTAGGGGATCAGCTGTCCTTCCTTTCCTACATTAGAAAAAGCAAAGGAGTATCTGGCATGAGCCAGGAGGCTAAATTTCTTGTCTGAGAATCCTTTCTGCTCTGAAGTTACTGCTTTCATTAGACATGAGAGGTCATGTGGGTAGAAAAGAGTTTCATTAGGGTTCTCGAAATAAGAAACTACAGTGTAAATTAGGGATTAATTAGAAATCCTTTAAGAAATCTGCTTAAACTGTTAGGTTTATAGCCAACAGCAGGAAAGCTTTTCTGATGTTACAGAAGTCTGAGTACCTACTACTGAAAACATTCTAAAGCAATTAATATGGGGCTACATTCCAAGCTCCCTACTCACACCCAGCAGTGCCTCACCTACAAATATCACCACAGACTTCCACATGACTTATAGGAACAACAGGAGCTCTGCTGGGAAAGTCCAGCATTGAGAATTGAAGATACTCAACAACAGAGAAATTATCTAACTTTCCATCCTATTTCCCTGGAAGGTGATATTGTTTCACAAATACTGGAGGTTAGATCAGAAGTGAGTCAACATACTTGTCAGTTCCTTTACAGGCAAAAGTAAAAATCATTTTAATCTCAAAAGTGATAAAATTAAAGTTTATTCTCTCAGGTCTAGCCTTCTGGCAGCTACATACTTCCTCACATTTATCTAACGGTTTTTTCAGCCAAGAAATAATACTTAGTCCTCAGAAACAGTCCTCATTTCAGAGGACAAAACTCTGACGGTTATAAATACACTTAAAAAAACAACACGTACTTAAACAGAACTGCTGCACAAGCATGAGAGCAACAGATCAAAAGAATTGGCATAGCTAACTTTGTTGAACTCCATCATGCAGCTTGGGTTTCTTTTCGGGTGGATTATCATTGGCTCATTTTGTTTTGCTTTGAGCTGTTAAGCAAAAACCTCCAACAAAGTACAGTGAAGACACATATCCTTCATGTAGCAAAACATATCCAGTACCTGGCAAACTTGAGGCAAAAATTCAGCTGAAGTAAACTTGCACAGTTTCAGTTTCACTAACTTTAGCATCACTTCACGTCATCTGAGCATCACACTTATTCTCCAGATGTTATCAAAACACATTATTGAATGTTATAATCCCTAGTGAAAGGGACAGCTTTCTGTTAGAACTGGGCAACTCCTTCATACAACAAGAAAAGCAGCCTTAGCTTCTCATCTCTGGGTCAACAATGATCTTTGGTCCTTTACTTTATAAGTTTACTGTAACAGATAGACTCTATAAAAAATAGTTGAAAAGCATGGCTTAAAGCCCACTGAGGTCAGACAACTTTGTAAGCACAATTCCTTTTAAATCTTTACCTCAATCTTTTGTGGAATCAAGCATGGAGTTGATATTTGAGGAACTCCTAATTGTCCAAAAGAGTTAGACCCACAGGACAGAACTAGGCCAGATCCTGCAAAATGAAGTGTTAGAGCCCGATCAGTAAACCTGTGAGCAAAAGCAAAGCACTGTAACATTCTAACAAGCAACATATCACAGCCAAATAGCTCAAAAAAGGACCTAACATGTCCTGTTCCAAAGTCCCTCAGGCCACAGGCTTCTGGTCTTACACATCATGTTCAGTAAAAGTCTGAGGTTCACTGGGACACAAAGAACATGGAGTCATTTAGTTTGCAAGGTAAACTACTTTTTAAGTAGCTTAAAACCTGAGTGCCTGTGCATCACACAAGCAACAGCACATGGCTATGTGGAACTTTCAGCATATTCTTTACATCAACATATTTCTCCAGCTCTTACAGAGAGAGATTTACCTACTAATATGATTGTAAAATCCCAGCCACAGGCAACTTGTTTTACACAGAAGCCGGTCAGGGCAGTGCACAAAGTAAAATGCAGTACATCCTCTGTGTGATTCAATCCCAACTGCCCGTCTTTGTTATGGCCACATACAAAGAGTTCTCCCGCANACTTCACAGACTAAAAAGACAAGCATACATGCCATGAGATCCTGTGACAAATAACAACAGTGATTATGTGTCATTTTAGGCACTGCAATCAAGCAAAAAGAAAGAGAAATAGTTATTTCTGATGCATCAAAAACACCTCTGAACAAGCACAGCTATGGAGAGTTGGGTTTCTCAAGGGAGACAATCCATAGGGTAAGACATGAACCTCTCACTAAGATCCACAATGAAGTTTTTCATCCCATTTATATCTATCTATATCGCTTCTTCCCCATAATTAGCTACAGTGTACAACAAAACGACAACGACAAGAGGTTATCTTCTGCTCCTTACCTTAAAGCTTCTCAAGATTGAATAACCTCTCACTTGACTCCTCCCTCCCACCCCTCCATCAAACTGGCTGCTTTTTATGAAAAACTGTTTTATGAAACCAGTTAAGAAACAGTACTCCCACAGCCACAAAGTAACCACAGAAGATAAGCAAAACAGGAATTTCCCCAATTTCCAAAAAATATTGAGTTAACTGATGGCATGGGAGAAACCTGTTTTGCAACTAAGAACTGGTACTTGCTCAGGAACAGAAGCCACAGATAGGTGGCAGCAGCAAATCAACAGGGGAAACAGGAAAAAAAAAAAAAAAGTGTTTAGAAGTCATACACTCCTTACAAGTGCAATGTTTTTACCAGTGATAACTGCAGAATGTCCCCCTCCTCCAGTAATGCTTTTAACATCTTGAAACTTGCAGGAAACATCTTTCAGTGACTGAGGTACCAGCACATCCTCTTTATGACCAAGACCAAGCTGTCCGTAGCTGTTTGCACCCTTCAAATACACACAGAAAAATATCACCTTTTTTTAAAGTTAACAGAAAGAGTTATACATCTGCTCCTAAGAGCGAACAAGCTTACTGGGGACATGTCACAGATTGACCTGCCAGTATTTGCTCCTAAAAATCCCTCAAAATGGCAATGTTCATTCTTACTGCTGTCACACAGGACCCCCAGAATTACAGACCAGGACCATCCTAAATTTGCCATCATTAAGGCTACCCTTGTAACCCCAGCATTTTAAGAAACTCACTGGAATATATCCTGGTAAGACTTTAACTGCAAGCTAACAGTAACTAAGGAGGAAAGCCTGATTGTCAGGATGATTACCACCTGTTTAATTTTAATGCTAACAATACCTACTCATCACTTATTCATACCAATGCTTTCTGGCAGTCCACCTCCAAAACAAGATCAGATGGAAATGCTACCTTGCTCTGGAACCTAAACAAGTAAAGCAGAAATGCCTCTCCTTCAGTAACTAAGCCTTTTAACTTCACATGGTCAAAATTAAAATCTAACAGTTATAATTATTATAAATTTATAAGTACAAAATTATAGCCACTAAACCTATTATAGAAAGCAACTACTGATCATGTGGTAACGTCTCAGGGAATTTCTTAGCCAATTTAAGCTCTATTAAGCATCCAACATTTGAACAACAACCTTCATTTACAAAGGTGGATTCAATAACTTTCCTAGCCCACGCAGTACCGTAGCAGCAACACTCAACACCTCACTGCACCCAGCTGGCGATCCCGGGGGGGACTTTCCCTGCCTCGCCTGTGCCCCCCCTGCCCACCTGCTCTCTGTTTATCCTACCATCCCCGATGCAGCACCTGGTGTATCTTAAAAGGACACATTTAGCAATAAATATTTTGTACCTACAGAAACAGCGACATTTCAGACAAAAGCACCTGGCTGTCCGCCTCAGCCCGTAGTTAACAGGTGGATGAGATGTCAGGATCCGAGCTCAACAGGCAGATCAAGTTGTTGTCTCACAGTCACTACTACCGGTAGACGGTTTAAGAGCGTGTTACTACTTAACAGACATAATTCTTTTTAGAAGGCTTGTCACAAGCTCTCATTTTCGCTTATAACGTGCCACGAATGTTCAAGTCTTCAGAAAGAGGCAAGCCGAGATACGGTGCAGAAAGGACACTGGCGCCTGAGGAACAGCAAGCCGCACACCAGCGTCTGTCCCAACGCTAACCTACCCATCGTCGCCTGCCCTTCAAGACGGATAGTTTATTACCAAACACGACTACCACAGAGCAAAACGAGCTAACGAGAAGAGGAGATACCCATCTAACGCGAAGAGGGCGACTCGCCACAACTTTACCACAGCGTTGTTTGTTTTTTCGGGGAGGGACACCCTGGGGCCGCCCTTCCCCAGGGAAGCGAGGGGAGGACCGCCATCCCGCGGCCGCGGGGCAGAGGGAGGCCCCGCTCCCCCCGGCCTCCCTCCCCTCCCCTCCCCTCCCCTCCCCGCGCCCGCTTACCCACGCGAA
>WEKW01029274.1:16875-56498 GCA_013389905.1 Sula dactylatra | reverse complement strand
CCCCGGCCCCCCCGCGCCACGGTTACCCGCGCTTCACCCGCCGCTCTCCCCAAAAAGTCCCCGAAAGGCCACGGGCCGGCTCCGGCCGGCCCTGACGGAGCCCCACGGGTGGCGGGAGCAGCGCCCGCGGCACCCCTCCTCACCACAGCCGCTGCAACCGGGGCGGGGGGGAAAAGACTGAGGCTCTAAACAAAACGAGGGGAAAACAAGTCACTCCTCAAATAAATATATATATGGAATTCAATCACAGGTGTGGAATATCTGCACCACAGTATAACACAGAAAAACCCTCAGCCAGAAGTAAGTGCTTTGCATTTATTGCTGCAGTACTGAAGTAAAGTTGGTTTTGCTTCTAATAATCACCCACAAGTCGTTTATTTCATTGACATTTAAAAGTCCCCACAATCGTTTAAAATATTTAAATTGTTACTGTTCTACATAGCCAGAAGCTTTGGACGTGTGAAGCCAAAGGGTACAGGTTGTTCATGCCGTGGAAATGCAACTTCTTTTCATTACTTAGAGCAGTTTACTTAATTTTTTGCTACACAAGTGCAAATAAAGATACAATTGCTGTTTTTCCAAAGTATTTTAAATTAAGGGCTAATTTAGGAAGTGTAAGGTTTCCTACTTGAAATGTATACATAGTTCAGACAAAGATTTGAAGTAACACAGATCTTTGTATATTTCAACAACATAATAATGCCAACATCTTTAAAAAGGCAGCTAATATTAACTTATCACAGAAGAAGACAAAATAGATCCTCCCTTACTACTCACTTATAAGAAGGTTTCTTTAGAAAGACAAAGCTCCTAAAATCTGTTTTAAAGTATAATGTAAGCTGTAAATGTTGTAGACCATATTTCTAGGTCTTAAATGTTCTTTAAAAAAAAAATAGTTACGGTGGGTTAACAGTCACAGAAAAAAATGATCTAGGCTAAATTTAAACAGTGAATATATTTGGAAAAATTGGGCCAGCGATTGCTTATGGAGCAGATGTGGCCTACCAGAAAGCTTATGAAACTCAAACTGATTTTCAAGCACAGAAGTCCGTGAAAGTCCTTTCAAGTTCTCAAAATCCTGGACTACCATCTCCAGTGTATTTAAGATTTCAGTCCATTTTTCCAGCAACCTTCACAGCTGCAAATTCTGTATTTCCTGATAAGCTCTACCTATCAGTGCTTAGCATGCTATTAAATACACCCTGCACATCACAGATCTTCCATTCAGATGTATCATGTGCTGTACATATATTCATTCCATTGGCAGGGACGTTGGAGACAGCAGCTGGCACAGCTTTGTAAAGCTATGCAGGATGCTTGAAACTATGAAGCCCTGAAAACCGAAGTCTGCTATTATGTGATAGAGACAATTCAGCAGGACACTGCTTCACACCACTTGTAAAGTGCTCTTTAGAATTAGATATACCTTATGCTAAAAGGTAGTTTGTTGCATTCATAGCCACAGAATTCCTGTGAGACAGTTGGGCCTTTCAGTCATCGCTTGCCTGACAGGGAATGAAGGTGTTCAGGCCTAGTAAAGAAACAAAATGTATCTTTGTGCAGCTTGTACAGGTCAATAAAGTGACCAAGCGATCAATAGGATACTTGATCTTACAAAACGCCATTCTACGCTATGAACTGTTATTTTAAACTTTGGTGTTTGGTTTTATTAGTTCTAAAATATTTTGAATATGAAATTGTAATTTGGAAATGGGTTTAGGCTTTGTCCTAAGTCAGCACCTGATGGCTTGCCTTTTTTTTTTTTTTTTTTTCCTGCTAAATTAATTCAATCAAGAAAAAGGCAAATGGTGTTTCTGTAAGGGAAGGTCTTCCCTCAGGTGCAATGTTGATGCCAGCAACAAAAATCCTGACTCTCTGAGCCAATAGCAATCTCTTAAAATAAACAGAATTAGGATTTCATGCAACAGCTCTGTATCTGCCTTGTACTAGAAGCATGCCAAACAGTACATTTGAAATTCTTTGGGGGCAAGAATGTTCCCTCTGAAAGATTTGACCCCTCAATTTTATCATGGCGAACGTCCAGCTATTTGTATCCTGATGCCTGCGTTGTAATCATTCAAGTTTTAGACTTAGTACCACAGACTCAGAAGTACTGATTACTATAGCTTCTACACTATAAAGTCTGCAGTGCTTTAAAATTAGTAATGTAGACTACTAGAGTCAGAAATGGACATTTTCCTGTGGCAAATTTTTCCATTATTGCGTCAAAAGCCACCTTCTGCAGCATCTGATCCCAACCCTGACCCACAGACCACACTTTTGCTCCAGTCTAGCACTTTCTCTACTCCCCCACCAGCTTCTCAAAGGCAACTCCAGGCCTTTTTTTATCCAAGGGAGATGAAGGAATACATTCTGCAAGGGACTTAACACAGAGAAACAAGACAAAGTGATTATCCTTATGGGCCATTCGCTCTTCCATTTGTAATGGAGAGAGTTCTGCATACAACACATTACATGCCTAGAAAGAAATCAGTAGGGAAAAGAAAAGAGTTGCCAAGTGCACCACACTGCTGACAGGGGTGTTAAACTTCCAGCTGCTTGCCCATCTTGCTGAGGGCATCGCTGACAATGTCCAGCTCATGACGTAACTCATTCACCACGCTGGCAATGCTCTTCGTGTCTTTCAGGATCTGCAAGCTTTGAGTATATGGATTGTACTTCACACCAAATGGGCGTTTGATGGTTTTTGCAAACTCTCTATTCAAGTTAAAAAAAAAAAAGAGGGTGTTATAAACAAAACACAAATGCATCCTCTGTATGTAGACAGTATCAGTAACCACTTCTCTGAACTACTTACTATCTTAAAAATAGTTATAATCGTTATATAGTTCATCATCTTTCCCACTCAGTACATGGAAGACCAAGCAAATACTAATCTCAGCTTTCCAACCCCATAAAAGATATTTGTAAAACTGTGATAGGAATGAAAGGGTTTGGTGCTGCTATTGAGAGATGCATGAAATCAAACCTGCTTTTATAAAACTGGGAAAAAAATCTGTACCTCATCTTTTCCTTTGCTTCTTCAAAACTTTCAGAAACAAAATAAACCTCCTGGAAAGTTGTAATGAGGCATTCTTGCTTGCAGGTGACCTTTGGATCAAAAGGCTTGACTTTGGCATTGCCAGAGAGCGAGTGCTGGTAACATAATGTGTTATCATGTGTCAGAGGAACATCACCACCCAAATAATCCCACAAGGAAGATGACATGAGGAAGAGTGAATAAAAGAAGATTAAGTGAGACCATATTCAGTGCATTGCTTCTTAAAATTTTTATCTGCAGATCAACAGTGGTTAAAGCTTAACAAATGGAATAACTTTGAACAGTCATATTCTGCCAATCTGGATCAAAAAAGAGATTCCTCAGATGGGAGGCTCATATGTAAACAAGAGCAGTATTTTCAGAATCTGGTTAAACCAGCAGACCTTTATTCTGAAAATAGTTACTTAGGACCTAATGTTAGGAAATACCAGTCATCTAATGCTTCCTGTGAAAGACATGGGAGTTGCTCAGCATATATCCAAAAGCAGACTGTCCAGTGATTATTGCCACAGTGAATTTGCTTAAAGTCTAGTAGGTATCCAAGAGTTTTCAAAAGAAGAATTTTTAGAATTACACTTCATAAAAACCAGGGCAGAACAGTGACAATAGTGATCAGGTACAAACAAAGAAAAGAGGTAAATAAGCAGTAGATATTCTTACCTTGAGCTCACTAATTGAAGAGAGCAAGCCAGCCCCATAAACTCGTAGCTGACCCTCTTGCTTGCACAAGCCAAACTCTACAGTGAAGAAGTAGCACTGAAACAGAGAAGGGAGTAAAATAATTCAGCCTTCAGCAAAGATGCTGTGGTGAATATGGTGGGGGCATTTCTATTTGCAGGTAGCGTCAATCAGCGAATATCAGACAGTCATCACTTGGTTACCCTTCTCAGATATTTAAAGAGGAGGGAAGCCAGAATGGAAGTGTGAAGAACCACAGGATTGCATGTCTCTCATAAGAAAGACTGATATTATAGATCACCCAAATAGGCTAGAAGTTGTTAATGTCAACAGGAACATGGAAACGTAAATCTGTTTTGAGAAATATTGTCATAACATGACAGCTTCAGCTTAGAAGAAACACTGGACAGAGAGGATCTCTGTGAGTGAGTGAAATCATCAGCCCACTACAGTTTCTTCCTCATTTGCTTAGTGGTCTGTAAAATTAAAGATGTTTAGTTTGCTGGATTTCAGGATTTCTGCAGGTATATGGGGAGGAAAGCTATTTTCATAGATGGCTTAACTCTCCTTCCACTGAAGGTAGTAGAAGTTTTACTACTAGCTACACCAGGTGGGGAAAAAAAATTTAAAAAATATCCGCAAACCAGTTCTTTCATAACTGGCATAAATTATTTTTCACCTAAATTTAATTTTCATCCTAAAATGTTTTTGCCAAAGCATCCAGAAACTGATATCCAGGAAATAAGATCAATTTATATTATTTGAATTTCTTGGTTTAAAAGTGTCTAATGCTAGTGCTCACCACATTCAATGAAAACGCCATATCATTTCAATTCATTCTACATATTAAAGAAAGAGAGTACTTTTAAAATCATTTAATCATGTTCCCAGAAGTAAAAAGATTTTGTTTGGAAGAAACAGACCACAGATTTTCAATCTGGAAGAAGTGACCTACCACCAGAAGTTGCACCCGTACTTGACAGCCAAGTGAAGAAAAATACCAATCATATCAGCCTTAAAATGTTTGGTTTTTTTTTTTTTTTTCCTAGCATGGAAAATTGTTACAAGCTCTAAAAGCCAAGAACCAGTGAAACACGTGGATCCAGCAGCTGGTGTGGCTAAGGTTGATATGAAACTCTGAATTTATTTGATGGAGTGCGATCAGCCTAGTAAAGCACAAAGCTTACAGTGGGATCACCAGGCACTGATATACTCACTGTTGCCAGTTTTTGGACAGCCTCATCTGATGCTCCAAGTGATGCAAGACCAATTTCCTGGGAGAACTGAGCAAAACTTGGTTCAGCCAAAAGAGGAACATGGCCTAGGAGCTCATGGCAAGTGTCACTGGAAAAAGAAACAAAACAAGAAATCTCATGATCCACCTTTGTAGTAGAGTGAAAAAGCAGCACCGCTGAACAGATACAATGTCTTGCGTTAAACTATTGTAATGTCCAAAAGACAGAAAAATGTCAATCATGTTTAACTGAAAGCAATTGAGCAGGTCATACCAGCTCTACATAAGTCTATAAACTCAGATTTTCAAAATTAAGATCTGAGCTCCACATTTACAAGGCAACTGAATATTAAACTAACTCTGCACACAATTACATCAGCAAGAGCTCTCCAATAACATGCTGTACTTTTGAAAAATCCTATACTTATGAAGATGGCACTTGAGCATGCTAAAACTTCCTTACATTCAGCATGAAGGCTGAGTCTCCAGCATCTTTTTCTTTTTTTTTTAAGTTTTCTTGCTGGTGTTCTTGAACAGCTTTTAAGTAGCTTGGCTCTGGGCAGAGAGATTAAAAACTCTCTCAAATTCTACCCCAAGATTAAATGACTCACGGCTCTGGTGTATAGAGAGGGTCCGAACTGTGTCTAACGTATTGAGTGCAATGAAAAACTCTGAATGCTAATCCTGCCAAGAAGTCTCTGGGTGATAGATATCCAGCAACGGGGCGAATGGTGAAACCTGTGCGCTCTGAAAAGGAATGGAGAAATTATACATTAGTTTAGTGTAGAATTGTACAACGTTGTTACCTTTCCTGCTACAGCTGGGGTAAAAGCCACAGCACTACTTTGGCTCAGGAGCACATGGGAAAATTAGGCACGATTAGAAAAATTAGACCCAAGCCTGAGAATGACCAACATTTAGTAAAAATGTCCCCATCTCTGTATAGGTGAATTTCCTACGATTTCATGCCTAGAGCCAACACAATACAGCTAGGTATCTCTTTAGCCAATCCTAATAGTCTCTTCAGAGGTAGCACTGTCCCTCAAATGTCACTGTCTGTATATATTCAAGACACAATACATTAAAACACTGATAGCCAAAAGGCTTCTTAAAGGACCAGAATGAATACAAGCAAAAGTGACCAAGGATGGTTTTTTGTGCCCCTATAATAGCAGTGTGATTTGCAATGGACCTTAGTACCTTTTTGTGTAAGAAAATTAGTATGTTACCTTTCAGGAAGCGGGACACATCTTCCAGCTGGGGGATATTGTCTTCCCTGTACCCACAGTACTTGGTAAGCAAGGGTAAGTTTTTAAGGTACTCTCTGCAAGCATGAGTTGGGTACAGCTTGTTAAGCTCTCGGTACACAGTCCCCCAAGTCTTGATCTCCTCCTCAGTAAATTCAATCTTGGGAATTGGGTCACCACTACAAAGGGAAGAGGAAGAAAAGACATTCCTCAGTAAATGGCTAATAATGGATGACTCGTTTACTTACTGTTATTATTTAACTGTTAAATGTCAGCAAAACCTGGTCAGGGTTAAGACCCCATTGCATTAGGCACTGTCAAATACACAGTGCGATCTAGTCTATGCCCCAGAGAGCCTTTAGTTGAAGGTTTTGCTCTCTTTTCCACCTAAATCAATGAACAGGAATCTTTGCATTGACCTTGTTGGAGACTGAAAGCTTTGGTCCTGTAAACAGTTTCGTAAGTGTTCAACGCTGAGAGTAACATTTAAAATACCTGCAAAACCTTTACAGCTTCAGGAGCTGAGAACACATCCTTTTCCCTGTAGGGCTTCCCTGTCTACAATTACTTTCCATTACCTTTTTTTATTTGTTTTAAAAAAAGAGAATTCCCTAAATTAGTAACACAATGCGTGGAAGCAGCTAAATACACATATTAGGTAAAAATTATGCTTCTACACAGAGGAGACGAGCATCTGTGTGAACATATTAATTGTAGTCCATCTCTCTTATTTAGCCCTCAGGATCTCGATTCAAGTGGATTACAGCAAGGGTGTGCCTAAAGCCCGCTGAAAGCAGTGGGAATGTTCCACTGAGCTTCCACTGCCAGCCAGGTAACCAGCATGGCAGATGCTTTCCCAAGGGAATCCCTGTTAACAACACACTAACAGTAACCAGCTCTGTGCTGTGGTAACCAGTTGCATTAATACACAGCGCAACAGAGCTCTAGATACCCACCATTTCTAGGTCATTTCCAAATGAGCAACTTGGCATGTAAATTCAAGAAGGCAACAGCATCATGAAAATCATGTTTAGAAAGAATTTACAGCACTGGGCTATGAAACCCTTACTGCTTTAAGAGCTCCCTCCCCCAAGCAGCATCTCTAAAGACAGAAGCTCTTCAAGTTTCTTTTCACAGAAAACTTATCTACACATTACATGCACTAGTTTGAACCAGGAAAGAAAACTCAAGTATTAACATTTGCTCAGAGAGTTTACACTCAGTGGTCCATGGGCTATATATTAGGTTTTGCCTCCCTTTCCTCTCCCCTTTGCAAAGGGGACCAATCTGCCCTAGTCAAGTCAGTACACAGGCAGCTATGCAACATGTGTTGTCCACCCTCTTCCTTTGTTGCACCCACTTCCAGAGAAGCAGGGAGGGACCACAGAATCCAAACGCACCACACCGGCAGCATGGGCTTCCTGCATCGCTGCCCATCTGAGGATCAGCACTACTGCAGGTGCCATAATGGCCGAGCAACTACAAGCTGATCCCCAAACCTATCAGAGGCCCAGGGAGCTGTAGGACAGCCTACATCTATCTTTTAATCTTGTCTTACTTCTCTCTTTGTTTTAGCCCTCTGGCTCCGACTCCTGAGCCAAGCACGTCTCAGCGAGATCCGAGCCCAGGCAATGTGAGCTCCTGCCAGTCCACTTTCCTATTATTTCAAAGCACCCAGAAGGCTTATTCTGGAAGAAGTCAAGCTTACTGTTTGTAGTTCATAGCCAGGTCTGCAAAATACTTTCGCCTCTTGCGATAGACATTGTCTTTGAAACCCTGGGGGAAGGTGAAAGGGAAAACAAAGTTAAATGAGTTTCCAAACTGTAGTAAATAAATTCATTTAAAACAAAACACTTGAAATTTCTTCAGTTGGGAAGTATAAAAGTATGCTGTGTAAGAATGAGAGGACAGGACAGGAACCTCCTAGCTGTAATATGAAATGTTTAGTAAGTGTGACTTAAGCCAATACTCCAATTCAAAGTAAGGATCAGCGGTTTTCTGCATGCAACTATATATTCAATAGACAAGGATTCATTTTAGTCAAATCAGTTTTTATACAAACTTTGTTACTTGCTTGATTATTCTAAATTACAGGACAAATTGCCCAGTTGCACTGCCCAAGCACCAATTTGTTTGCTCTGTTTAGAGTAAGGAAGAAAGCAAGAGGAGAAACCAAGCCTGCCCTGCAACAGCTGGTGTTTTGGTTTGTTTGTTTGTTTGTTTGTTTTAAGTTTGTACGCGACCGCTCTGGGCCCAGACCTGGAGTCCTCGCATGAGTATACCTTGCAGAAAGGCACAGGAGCTGAATTCAGTGGCAGCCTTGCCTGAACTAGGAAAGACATGAAACTCCCAAGAGAAGGTGCTCGGACCCACAGAGGCGCGGTTGAGGGGAAGGAGAGGGAGGAGGAAAAGCTGCAATTTTTTTAAAGTAAGCTCCACAAAGTACGTTTTCCCTAAGGATTGAGCACGGGGAGGGAAGAGATACTTACTGGATGGTCAGCATCCAAATCGGACCCGTACATCAGCACTCGGTTTGCACACTTATCCAAATCTGAGATCTTCTTTGGAAACCAGGGGACATTCTCCATGTCTAGGGAACACATGGAATCCACAAAGTTATTAATAACACCGAGCATGCTGAGGGAGGAAACGCTACTTTCAAGTATGGCTATGGCGGTTACAAGCGAAATCTATAAATTAAAAGGGTCATGAATAAGACAAGGGAGTCCACTGCCTATCTGGCACCAGCCTACAGCTCACACTTCCTCCTCTGTCACTGCCACAGTCTGCCTACAGAGCACAGCCAGCTCCAAAGTGTCCAGGGGAGGAAATGGTTAATATGGGTTTTCTGTGGCCCTTAACTGCTATTACTGTTAATGTTAGAGCAGTATCTAGAGGCTCCCACTGAGACAAGGCCTCCTTGTGCACACTGCTGTGAGTCTTCTAGGGTACAAAGTGTGCAAAGGAGCAGGAGTGATCTGCCAGTGGTCCCTGGGCAGAGCGGGAGCAGGTTTGAGACCTCCCATCCTGCTTCACTGACCATTGGAAATAAACGTTGCTCTGTGGTTATGTACCTCAGAAGCATCCAGCTTTGCTGAGGGAATAAGAGGAGAAGGCGGCAATTTCAGCCCTGCAGCTTTGGAGAGACTCATCAGTACAGTTTTGCCTTTTTTTTTTTTTTTTTTTTGTTTTGCTTTTAAGCCAGAGATTGTTTATAGCCAAGCTCTTGGCAAAGTGGTTAATACACTGTTTTTCTGCCCCGACGCTCTTCAGTTTTCTTAAAAAGGACAGGGGGAGTGTTTAGATTGAAATTCCCCTTACTTAGGGCTAAAGTAAGCCATTTTTATCCAAGAGACACCAGATCTCACCTTCCCCTACATACCAGCCTGTGCCAAGAACAGTGGCTGAGAAATACATGGGACCGACTTCCCGCTGCCCTGAACTTTAGGCATCTCTTTAACTAGAAGCAAAGGTAAACAGAATGTGAAGCATCCTAAAGTCAAAGGCACCTCTTTCACACTAATATAAGTAACCGGTTATGATGAAAATTAGTAAAAAAAAAAAAAAAATTCAGTCAAGAGCTACATGAGGAAACTGCAGAATCCACCTCCCGCTCTCACCAGTGTCTGAACTGAACCAGGATCTGTCAGTATTATACCTCTGTCATCATGCTGTACAGTCCCTAGCCAAGCCCTGCATTCAGACTTTGCCTGCATGCTGGCCTGCATTGGCCTGCGTGGCTGCCAAGACTCCTATTCACGCCAGTTGTGCTGTGCTGAGAAGGGTCGAGGGCACGGACAACGGACAAGCTATTTGCCCCAGCCTGAAACAGCCTGTATTCCTAGGTGACACCAGCCAACACAGCCCTGCTCATGTCAACCAAACTACACTCATTCACAACACAGAAGCATAAACCTGGCAGCTACTGATTGAAAACACTACGCAAATGCAGATGTGGACACCATAAAAAGATTTCAAACCAACACATTGAGAAGTGTATTTTCATCAGAACTGTCTCTTGTACTTACCACCTTCCTGGATATTGAAATGCTCTGTCAGGTTCACAGAGACAATGTTGACGTGGGATTTCAGGAGTTGGAAGATCTCATTCAGTTGTTCCCTGTTACTGTCACAGTCCACAAAGATCTCAAACTCAGAATTTCGTCTCTTAGACTTCCGTGACTCTATATGTACCAGATTTACGTGCTTCTCCTGTTTTGTAAGAAGTAGTGTTTTCAAACAGATTGACTAAAAACCAAAATGTGTTTTTTAAATGAATATTCATCACCTTTGTGAAGCTATTTCAGTTAATTGGATCTCTTAATAGCGGTTTGCTTATTGGAGTCGGGGAAAGTAGTCTGATTTTTAAAAGTCCCCCATTCAGAAGAAAAATGATAGAGAACCGGTGTTCTTTCAATTTCATTTACATTTAGGAAGCACAGAAGACACAGTCAGAAGGTTGAAATTCATAGACCTTTTTCTTTCACCCTTTCCAGAGGAAGCTGATTAACAGCTGGGCCTGGGGAAATTCACCAAAATGCCAATCAAGTCACCATATACTTATCTCACAAGCAAGCAATGGATTTAAAAGCAGTAGTTTTCAGGGCATAAATTTCACTTTTCTTTTATTTGAAAAAATTATTTAATCATACATCTTATATCAGGAACACAGAGAAAACCCCAGGCTAAGACATGCAGGGCCCAATGACAGAGCATAGTGGCACTGCGCATATTCCTTGCACAATACCTGCCCAGCAATTGAAGGAGTACGGTTGTGCAACTGCAGTTCCTCTGTCACCCTGTCTGGCTAGGTAGGGTGACAAGGGCACTGGACTCAACCCAGCGTGGGTCAGCACCCCAAGCGTCTATCCACCATCGGCAGGAGCTTCAGACCCACCTCTTATATGCCATAGAAACAATGACTGCCAATCCTCTTTTCATGAGGGGAAAAGACAAAATTCTCTCAGTCCTTAGTAGGTGCAGATGATACATTTTGTGAAGATTTTTAGCCAGCCAACATCTAATTACCGAGGCATAAATTTGCCTTCATGGGTAATTTTGGGTGCAAAGTGGAAGCTAGGTTCAGAATTGCAACCTTAATAAATGGATGTAATTAATTCTAGTGTGTTCCAAATCTATCCTTACAATTTAAAACCACAGAACTGCTGTAGCAATGTGATTATTACATACCTGAAAGAGTTTTAATGCTTTTACAAGTCCTCCGACTTCATTCTTCAAGGAAAAAATGATGGCTGTTCTTTCTCTTTCAGATGCATGGTCTTCATTCTCTTTATTATCTTCAATCATCATGTAATTTGACTTATTTAACTAAACGCAAACAAACAAAAATTTTTTTTTTTTAATGGCTAGTAGTTCAAAAAGTGTAAAGTTTTACATTTCAGTTTGTCTTGGGGTACTATTGTGCTTCGACTGATCAGCCACAAAAGGAAAGGTGCCAATTAAATCATTACACAATAACAGGCATAAAGTTAGGCACACATAGAATCTGTGAGACCTGAAGATAAAATACTGAGATTTCTTTTTTTCATTTGAATGATTTTACAGACATCTTTAGTCATTCTCTAAGATACAGTACAAAGTATAGTTTATAATTAGCATTGGGATTTTTTTGGGGGGAAAGGAGCTATGAGATGTCAGCAGAAATAATAAGTTGAACAAAATATTTGTTAGCAAATCTGATGAACATTCATAAAGGGAATAATCCAAACCCACTGAATATAAGTAGGAAAAGATGAATCAGGCTTTAGTAGATCAGAACTGAAAAAATCATTGCCTTTCTCTCGCTACATAACTGTAAAGCACTGCTTTTACAGAGAATGGAGACAAAACCTAAGGAGTTAAAGCATTGCACTGACCAGAATCTGTTGACTATAGAGACAGTCCCACTCTGCTCAACCACAGTCAAGTTATTCCATCTGTTGGGTCTCCAAATTCACATGCCAAACCCTTATCATAATCACCCAAATCACACACTGAAAATTTTCAGACAACCAACCAAAAATTTTCAGGACCACGTGGTTTTGTACATTACTAGTTTACAAGTGATCACACTCCTGACTGCGTTGAAATCAGTGGATATCACAGATCATATTCTTAGCCACATGTAACCAGGCCATAAATAGAAATAATATAGAAACAATTAAGAAAGCAGAAAATGCAAAGTAAAGAAAAAATACAAGGCTTCAAAGCAGAGACTGTGTCTCATATGTCTTCAAACCTTGCAAAAAGAAACAAAAAAGGTGAGGTTTCTGAAGGAGCCAGTGAGAAAGAGAGGAACAATGAAGGCACGTTATTGCTATTTGGAATTATTTTTTCATTTGACAGAGGTTTTTAAAGATAGATGTATCTGGTGACAACTCATTAGGAAAGGAAAGAGCAAAACCAAAAATGCAGTCAAAATGCAGCAGTTCTGCATTCCCTTCTACAGTCTGTCTAACCTCTTTAAAATGGATAATTCTGTACAGCTAAGTGTTTCTATCTATAACAGATAGACTTAAAGAAAAAAAAAAACAGATTTTACTTACATTTTATCAAAACATTCCCATTTATCTTTCAGATTAATAAGATAACCTGCCTAATAAAATAATTAAATCAGTTCATTTTAAATTGAGTGGTTTACAACAAGGCAGATATTTGATGCTGCTCTGCAAAAGGTTTCAAGCAGGTTACTAGCTGTGAGCTCCTTAGGGTGCAGAGTTGGTATCCCATGGAAGGGGTCTTGTTCGAAGCCCACTGATGCTCATGGAAATATAGTCACTGGATTTCTGACTCGGTCCCCATCTCTAACAAGTTGTCACTGTATGACGAGCCTGGACAACAGTGTCAGTATCACACTGTTCCTGATTCAGCAAAGCCACTGATCTCCATCAACTTGAGTCCAGACATTAAATTCTCTGCTGAAAGTGGGTGATGGGGCCCAATCCAGGTTCTGCTGAGCAGTCTGCAGGTTTCACAGCTTGCTTCAGCAAGTCGGACCACAAGAGCCAGGAACAGGCACTGAGCAGGGGCACTCCAAGCAGAGAAGAAAAAATAACCCCACAACTACATAGAGGTTATTGGTTGTTTTCTCAAGTGCAGAGGTAGCTATTTGCATGAACCCAATCCTACTCAGAGAATACAGCTGTAGAAGAAGCTGGATGCAAAGAGGTCTCCATTACAAATAGAATTAGATGGTGGTCTTTGAAGGAAAAGACTGTTGGGCTGTTTTATATATATGGCTTATACGCAGCATGTTGGCTTGATTCCACATTCAGGATCACTGACTTAAAACAAGATCAGCTTATGAGATTTGGCATAGTTGCATGCAATATTATAAGGTGCGCTGCTAGGACAAACTATATGCATTGGAGGGAGACTAATGTTCTTATTTCCTATTTGGCTAGTTCAACTATCATTGCGTTTAGGATCAGGCGACAGCATTTGTAAAGTAGTATGTTTCAGAGACCAACGAAGAAAATACAACAAAACGCAGTGTGTGCTTACATCAAGTTCTAAAAATTACCTCTAACTTACGAATTTGAAAAAAGTTGCAGAAGAGAAATTCAGATGCCTGCAATGCCAAACGCACACCACTTACACCTTTAGCCCTAAACCAACATTAATCTTTGGCTTTCAATTAAAAAATGGACTGGAAACAGGTCTGCATTAATGCAGCAACCATTTTGGTGCAAGACAAAAGAAAATAGTAATGCAAAAATAACTCCTCTTCTCCAACAGCTACATCTTCACTGTCATTTCATTCTGTATCGGTAACTCAGCTCTAATCAACTCAGACACTTTTCCTTTGCATGGTAACATATTTGAGCTTTTTTTTTTTTTTTTGGGGGGGGGATTAATATTGCACTGATGCTTATTATTAATGATGCAAATCATTAACTGATTTCCCATCAGCCTGACTCAAGTCTTAATGAAAATACACAAACCCAGGGATACTCTAAAGCCCTTATTTAGATAGATATCTAGGTGTGTTCTGGTACAGGCACAGACAGCTGTGTGTTCTGGTTAAAGATGCCTCCTTTTGGAGCCCATAGCAGTTACCTTCCCTTTCTTCCCCTCTCCAAAGAATATTCTCTGCGAGATAGATATTTAAGGGTGTATATTTTGTGCTTTAATTCTTTATATTAATGGATAGCCGAGATTTAAAAGTATCCAAACATACTCGTCTAAAGGAAATTACCTTTTAGAGCCATAAATTGAAGACCAAAAAAAGTCTTTTTAAAAATGTATTTGATACAGATTGCCATTAATTGTACTTGATAAAAAGTCTCAACAGGCTTTCTATACACTCCTCCCCCTTTAAGTAGCTGCCTACTTTCTCACTGTCCTTTTGACACACTTCTTAGTAAGGAAGGAAGGAAGACTTGATCTTATGAGTGGCCACAACTGAATGTCCCATTACAGGGAAATTTTTCAGCCACTCCAAAGATATTCCTTAGATTTAGTTCTCAGGCACCTGACCAAAAGATGTGCTGAACAGTTTAGTCAGCTTCCAAAGATCTGAGGGATACAGCAGAACAGTCTTTTGTGAAACTTCACTCCATGACAGTCAGCATTATGTTTTTGCAAGAAATTTTACTGAATTTTTAAACTGTACAGTATCAATAACTGTGTCCAACGCATAAATGCTGATTTTATCTCATCTTTTCTGATATACTAAGCATATTCCCACTGTAACATAAATTATCCAGTAGTGGATTCTTCTGGGCTATCTCACACCCTCTACCTTCTAAGCAATGATGCACCAGAAGTAACTTTTGTTCTACCTGAATTTCATCTGCTCGCATTTGAATTTTATCACTTTTCCCCCCGCTTCTGTCCAGAAGCAGCAGCACAAATCTGTCCCATCCCAATCCCAGCGGCGCTGAGCGCTCCCACCGACGGCAGAGGAGCATCCCAGGGCTCTCCGGGTAACGGGGCCAGAAAGCTCCCCTTTTCCCCCAAAACCACCGCTCCGAAAACGGCAACAGCGAGGCAGCAGAGCCATAACTTCAGAGAAGCAGCGTTTTTCCCGCAAGCCAGGTTCTATCCCCCGCTTTACCCCGCCGCGGCGCAGCCCGCACCCTCACCTGGCCGGCGGCCTCCAGCGAGCCCTCGCGGCGGGGNGGGAGGGACGGAGCGGGAAGCACCGCCCGCCCCAGCTGAGGAAGGGGCTCGTTGGCGCTATTAGTAACACCCGCTGAAAGCTGTTTATTCAAACCCCGGTGGTGGAGGAGGGATGCTCCGAAGCAGCCACCAACCATCCACCACCTCCGCGCCCCAAAAGTACCCGCACAAAAAGGTGCTTTCCCTCCCGAGTTACACCTGTCAAAGGGTGATTAAGGGGGGGTCAGACAAGACTGACTGCCAAACTTGTGGGTGTTGCAGCGAGCATGAATTTGCACCCCAGGAGGCTGAGGAGAGCCAGCGGTCAGCTGGAAGAGGCCCGTCTGCCACCATCACGTCCGCGCAGCCTCCTCCCAGCGCATGTCCACTCATCGCAAATTTAATGTACACACTACCTGGGGGAAAAGGAAAGCAAACTGCACAAATAAACGAGAAGTTGTGAGGACTGAGTCCGCAGCTGAGAGTAAATCAGCAGAGTTGCCTCCAAGGCACTGCTTTAGCTACAGGGAATCAGCAGCCCAGGTGAGGAGCTCCCCTAAATGCTCTGCAAAGCTGCTGCAAAAGCATGTCGTGCAGGCTGTATTCCAAAGAGAAACATGGCGGGTAAATGTATCAAGTTCTTCACTAAAAATAAAAGTGCATTTGTGGCTGTGAAAATAAATTGCAGCACATTACTTCTTTTCTAAAAGACTCCTGCACATACAGGAAGAATAACTATATTTCAATTAGCAGGAAAGTATATATTTTTGTATCTTATATATAGTGTCATTTATTTTCTATATAGATCTAGACATATGTTCATATTTCAGAAACTATCATGGTTTTTAGACTCCAATAAGCCCAGTCCTCACTGTCTCCTCTCAGGTCAGACTTGGCAACAACATTAGGCTAAGGGGATTTGTGGTACACAGCAGGAGAAGCCAAAACGGAGTCTTTAGGGATCTGGGGGAAGAGAGATTGATTGTTTTGTGTTGGGCCTGGGCTGTCCAAAAACAGAGATTCTGGTCTTTCCTTACGTTCTTTACAAAGCTACCTTTCAAAGAAATGCTCAAAAATCAGCAACAACTAGTTTTACCCTAATTTACTCAAGTGTCTGAAAAATTCCTAGTATTTTTCTCTTCAGTGCCTAAAATATTGTAACCTTGATTCCAGATAGATCTCTTGGACACTGGTGTAATGCAAAAGGTAAATTATACTGATGAAGCCAATATGGAGGCTAACATCTAACCAAGGCAGACACAGTCACACTTGCACCAACATCTCCCATGATGTCAATGTCTTCCATCTTCCTAGAAGACGTGGAACTTCAAACAATCCTGTTTCTAAGAGGACTGAGGGTGACTAGCTCTGCCCGTCAGACACAGCACAGGATTGAAAGAACACGGCTGTAAGTGATGACGTAGCTGGAAAAAGCAGTTTGTTCCAGTTTGCTAATGGGATGTATTTTGTGACCAGATGCTTCAATTTTCCCTTCATAAAGAAAATGCAGTATTTATTCACTGTATGTCTTAGCTCTATAATGGACATTTCACTTCCTTCTTGCAGAATAGATCTCCCCATCAAACAAGCTGACTCAAAAAGCAAACAATTCATAGGATCTTCACCCAGAATCTTAACCATATGAGAGCCTGATATTAATAATGAATCTGTAAACATGGGCACAGTAAGATATTTATCATAGAATATGACTAATCTGACAGTTTTCCCTAGCTCAAATGCAGCAATAATAAGAACTAACATGTCATTCTGCATATGATTTTTTTTAATTACTCACTAGGTAGCCCTCCAGAAACTCTTCCATTGCAGGTAAGCATCTTCTATTTGGAAATATGGGCTCAGGCTGGGTTTCCAGTACTTCCTGATAGCAGCCAGGTTAAACTTCCCGTGCTTTGTTTTCTTTCAAAATGTTGTGCTCATCCTTGATAAAATTTGAAAGAAAACACAAGATAAAATTCTCACTCACATTTCCTCAAGCGTCAGAAGACAGCTGAGTTCAGGCCACTTTAACTGTGAATAAAGGATTTGTTGGGGTTTTTTGTTGTTGTTGGTTGGTTGGTTTTTTTATACTTTTACTCAGATCTGCCTTTCCCTCTCCTTCAAAGGCTATGCGCTTTCACAGGACACACTGGAAAAGACAGTTTATTCTTGGTGTACACATATGGATTATTCTAGTATTGAGGGAGATGGACATGGACATCCTCCCCTACAGCCCAGACCTGTGAAGACGCACAGCGAAGAGTCAGTCACCCAAGCACTTCTGTTGTCTCCTGGGGAGAGAGGGTTTTCAGAAGCAGTGGTTTGGTTAGCATCTACAGGTACCTGAATATATGAAGCACAGGGAAGGGCACAGGACAGTCTGAGGGGCCACACCAAGAGACAAGATAGTGAAGCTGAGCTCAGCAGAAGCACACAAGCTTCATGGCACAAAAGAGCCATGGAGGGGATATAAAATGAGCTGCCAGCTATGCCAGATTTAAGGGCACTTCCTACCTCCGAGGCCCCAGTCTGATAAACAGACAGGAGTGTCCCTGCCTCCCATCCTCGCTCTGTCATTTCCAATTTGAACAGGAGCTTTCTGGGACACTGGGTCATCCCTCTCCTCATACCTAACACTGCGGAGCCCATGGTCAGCGTGGCCTATAACTGCCGATACAATGCAAGCAGTACAGTAACAGTCAAAGAAATTTAACCTAATATGAAATTAATGTTACATCAAGAGATAATTGGGGTGCCAGGATTTTGGGGAGCAGATTAAAGCTAACTCGCTGGTTTAGTAAGAAGTACGTGTTCACCACAGCCAATGCCCTGTAGTCTGAAAGAGCAGAACCACAAAGCATGAACTGACTCGATTACAGCCTCTTTTCACTGGGTGCTCACTGGAGCCTGCTCTGCTTCTCTCCACACAGGGTTTACAGCTCCTGTGAGTCTGCAGATGGTTTTACAGGAGAACTGTTTAAAAGGTTTCATCCAGAAGCTGAATCAGTTTTAGAAAACCATCACTGTCGCGAGCACAACTGCTGCTTTGGGTTTTCACAGACAGCGGGACAGTTCTGCCTTCTCCCAAAAGCTGACAGCGTATCCTACCATTTAAGAATGGTGGCTTGGGCCCCTCCCCACAGAAAAGAGCAATATGGCACAACAAAACTGCTAGCGGTCAGGTATGGAATCCAATGCAAACAGGACAGCAACGTGCACAGGTGCTACTCCACTCATCCTGGGAGGAGGTGGCAGAAGCAAAGACTGACCCAGAAAATGTTTGAATTGTCACAGAGTTGGTCCGTAGGAGCACTGAGGCAGACAGAGACCAAAAGTCTTCAGTGGGATGTCAGAAGTCTACACAGACCCTGAGGAAGGAGCTGTGAAAGACGAAGAGAACCTGGGGCATTGACATCACAGGGAAGCAGGCCTCTCCGTATCTCATGAGACAAAAGGCAATACAGCGATTTTTTTTTTTCTTTTAAGCCCCAGAAGATTTCTCACATATAGCCTCTCATACAGACAAAGCCTTCCAGACAGCTAATCAGCACCTGAGGATCAAGTACAGGTCTGACCCTGCTCAAAAGTGGGTCAAGCTGATCACACGTTTTGCAAGACAGCGCTTTGCCATGTGCGGCTGCCGCAAAACCTGTTGCATTGGCACAGAGCAACTGTGATAGCGCTCACCACGAAGGCTACAAGAGCTGGCTTTCAATTACATTATTCCTCATAATTCCTTGTTAAATGAATCCTCCTCTTCTCAGCAACCTCCAGATCCAAGTGAAAGGGCGGTGTCAGACTGAGAAGTCCATGTTTTCTGGACCCTTTGCTGGTGTAGTTCCAGGAACATCAAGTGGCTCCAGAAGAGGCCACAACTCTATCCCTGCTTCCCAGCTGCTAACTCAGAGGTGACTCTCCTCTAGTTTTTTGGGGGGGTTCTGTTTTGTTCTTCAAAGCAGGAACGTGACATCAGAGTTAACAGCCAGACAGAGGTGTAGACACTTGTGGGTACACATTTGTAGATAAATGCTCTGGAAATATTTAGGCTGAAAAGTATTAAAAACAAACTGTCAGACCTCCAAATCTTCCCCTCCCTAGAGAGCTACACAGTAAAGGGACTCATTTTTCTCTGTCTGTGGAACAGAACAACATAAACCTTCTGCCCTACATCTCGTCTTCCTCCCACTCTGAGAAAGTTTGCTCTCCACGGATCATAGGTAAAATATGTAGGGACTCAACTAACCTGGTGCATCTTTCTGGACACAGCACAAGTCTTGTACCCACGAACACTTTGAGGAAGCTGGTCTGGAAAAGAAAAAAAGAAAAAAAGAAAAAAGAAAAATCAATGTAGCATAGGGGTTCCCAAGTGCTCCAGCACTGGGGGAGAGACAGAGTCAGAGAGTGATTTTGTTCAACTGGTGACAACTGATGAGGCAAGAACCATGGAAAGGCAGGTTGGGAATGATCTGCAGGGATATTAATCTTCTGCTGAAAGATAAGATTATCTACCTGGACACAGCAAGACTGAAGGAGAGAATCAGCCAGCCCTAAAGTCTTGTCAACCCCGTCAAGGTCATCAGTGCGAATTAACCCTTCTCCCCGCATGGTAGGAGAAAGTGCTCTAATCTCCAATGAGGTAATTTCACAACATCAATTCTGGGGTATAAACCTCCTTGGCCATCCCTTGGAGGCTCTTTGGCCCAGCCATCTGCCTTGCCAGCCAGGAGCATTTGCCTGAGGCAATGTGGCCGCTTAAAGCTTTTCCAGAAAAAGGTATGAAGTACTAAATCCCTGAACAAAACAGGTTTAATACGACTTAATACTAAGTCTGCTCTAATCATAATTACCTTCTCCAGAATAGACATCTGCAAATTCTAATCAGCCCTCTGCCTTTCCATTAAATAACTGCTGCAGACAAGTTATGCCTTTAAGAATCGCATGGCACTTGGGCAAGTACTATGGAAGTTGCAGGGAAGAGTGAAGATGAACATCATGCAGTCCTTTGAAACAGTTTGTTTTCCAGTATAGGTTTTACAGCTCTTCCTCATATTCTGCTTGCATTTTATGGATGCCCTAATATACTGATGCCTGAAAAACTGCTGGTCTGAAAATCTGACTAATTTTTCTCTACTGATTTTAAATATTTATGAAGCATTGATCGTAACAACACCTAAGCAGCAGCACCCGCTTCCATTCACTTTCTAATCTTCATTCTCCCAACCTTTGACCTCTCTCACTTAAAGGAGATAACCTATCATCATGTTTTAGGTCATTTACGTAAATGCTGGGAATTAGACAGCTCCAAATCCAGAAGCGTTTTGAATTTTCTAAAAATGTATGGATCTGAAATCCCCAGCTTTAAACAAGGGAATTCTTCCATTTGCTCCCTTCTTCTGTGAACCACCATTCTTCCAGCAACCACTTCCCAGGTCAATTCACCCAACCTTTCACCAGCATGAGGCTACAGCAGTGTCATGCACCATACTCAGAACCACCACCAAGAAACATCTGGAAGTCTTGGTGCAATAACTCAGCTACTGGGAAGGGGACCACATCCCCATGAGGGTTTAGCAATCAGTTAACTCTATGTGTTACTGAATAGTTGTTGAGTAGTAAAGCATTTGATTCATAAGCAGTTAATAGGCAACAAAAGAAAAAGGGGAATTTAAATTATGCAACCATTGAAAACATTTACAAATATCTTTTTCCAATGAAAAGTGCAAGAACCACTCAGGCAAATTACCCACTCAGCATGATTCAGCCAGCTGTAGTATCAGTAGCCTTCAAGCATGCTTATTTTGAAAAGCCAGAGATGCTGTGCAAATCTACTGAAGCACATCTAGCCAACAGACCATTCACTGTTTGTATATTTGCTTTGGACTGTTTAAAGAAATAATATCAGCCCTTTCATCTGAGGCAGGTGATATTTTTTCTTTTCATAAAAGCTAAATAAAATCATGAGTGACATGAGTTACATGCTGCTCTGAGCAAACAAGGTGTAGTTTTTCCTAACAACATCTTTGCAAGCTTTTAACAAAAGGTTAGTTAAGACACTGCTGGGCAAGAGTGAAACCATGCTCTGATTTGTTTCACCAGTGAATATGTTATCACAAATTTAATATCAGCTCAAGTTCAAACAAAACCGTTATCTGATTGGGAACCAAAGTCCTGAAAGAGCTCTTTGCTTCAACTACTCTGGTGTTAGCGGGTACAGAAGTGCCAATTACAACTTTTCTTTTTTTCTCCTCCTTATCTGCTCAGTGTTGGCGAGGTCACCTCAAGTTAAATGTGCAGGAAGCAACAGAGCTCTGGTCCTGCACCAGTCTGTGAAAATTCCCCTTGTTACTACAGCAAACACGATTTAGTCCAGTGACAACCACCAACCAGATGTGGGGAAAGCCAAGCAGAAAGCTTGACCAACTGATCTACATAGAGCCGGGAAATACAGCGCAGCTTGGAGAGGATAAGGAAATACTGCATTTCTGTTAGCGCAACCCAAGTCTTACAAATACAGCTCTGCTTGGGCTTGCACACCAATCCTGCCCTTCTGGCAGGATGGTCGAATGACTACCCAGACTGTAAAGCTGAACGGTCACATATCCACACCCCTCCTGCAGGATTTCACAGCCCTGCTCACAGGTGCTGGTGCAGAGATGACAGCCAGGCAGGTGGGCAGTGCCACTGCAACCGAGCAAGAAGAGCAGGGCAGGCCAGGGGAAGGCACCCAGGTGCAGGCAACAGATCTGCAGACAAGTCCGTAGTGGCAAGGAGGTCTGAGGTCAAGCTGGGAAGTCAAGTCAGCAAGCTGGAATCAGCGAGGGACGTGGCCAGGCACAGCATACCTGCTGTGTAGCTCAGGCAAGGGTGAATGAAGAGGAGGCTCACAGCTGTTTTCACAGCACTCTGAGCCAAGGTTACACAGCTGCTCTGCACCAATGCTGGCCGTCAGCCCCAAAGCCCTGGCAGGGCAAGGGAGGCTGAGAAGACACTTGGTGCTGAGGGCTCTGGCACCAAAGCTAACATTGCTGTGAGCTGCAGAGAGCTCAGAGTACAGGGTGCAAAAAGCTTATCCTGAATATGAAACACAAAGCATCTGAGAACAGTGTCTGAGAGCCATAGGCAACCTCAGCCACCAGCACTGAAAACAGCCACTCTTGGCACTCAGAGTAACATGGGATCCAAGCCAGGAATTACTTTTGACCAGGTCCCAATATGTCTCCATCCCTTAAGCAGAAAGTGTAGTAGAAGTGGACTCCATTCACTAAGGAAACCACCCTGTTAGGACTATTTCTACTGCATTATCATTTCTATTCAAAAACCTCCAGAATTATCCAGTTCTTTTACATCATAGGCAAACACAAAGCAAAATAGTCAAATGCATAAATAAGCCTGCTGATAAGAGAAGTGACTGAGCGTTTGTTAACCTTAGCCTGTTGGCCTCATTAGCAGCAGCATATTTTGCATTCGAAATGAGTGGGAACAAGTTAACAAAGAGGAAAGCTTTGTACTTGCTAATGATATGAGTAAGCGCAGCTCAGAAAGCAATTCAGCAGACTTTGATCCACTCAGAAAAGAGAAGGAGAGCTCTTCAGGCACTTCTGACAACACAGCCTTATCATGAGTGTGTGCCAGTAACCAGCCTCTACCATATTCATATTCATTTAGGAAGTTTATCAGACATTAGATTTGTTGAATATAAGAAGCAGAAAGACTGCATTCAATATATTTCACACACCTTAAAAATAGCAAGGCCAAGGGAAATCAAGAGCTGACTTTAAGGTCCAAACAATCACAGTTAGGTCCGCCTGTTAAAGCAGGTTTTTTTGTTCTCATTTCACCTCCTTGCTGTTAACGATCAGCTTGTCTGAAACAGAGGATGTGGCCAGATTTTTCGTTCCTAGCCAATCTGTTATGTTCCGTCAGTGTTTCAAAGTGAAATGAGCTTGGAGGACCGTTCTCAGTCTGCAGATTTAAGGACACCCCCCCGTCCACTGAAATCCCAGTATTCACACAGCAAAACAGACTACTGAGGGCAAATTGTGGTCTAGGCACTAACACTGACCACTGGTCAGCATGAACAAAGTAAATTAAATCACAGTTACTTTCTGCTGCAAGGATAAAAACCAGGAAGCAACATAAACCCATCAATTCACAGCAGGGACTTTAAACACACCGGCAATTGCAAAATGTTCAGCCTCAGAGCTGTAAAACACATCATCATTTCCAAGATTAACAAAAGCTGTTCATCTCACTGTGTTGTCATGACAGGCGTTTTTTCCCCTCTGAGTTTCTTTTATCTTATTAGATTTTAGCTCCCATTACAGTTAGGACAATTTTGCAACGGGGCAATATTAATTAGTTTGCATCAAAGAAAGGCTCCTTAAAATGTAACACTAATGAGTTTCATCTGCCTGATTAGAGCGCTTTGCTTTTAGTAAGACTTGGTGCAAAATTTTGTTTCAGAGAAATATAAGATTATAAGAATATTCAAGGCTAAAAGCATTAGCTAAACAGTAACCAGGTTAATGGATAAAAGATTAGGGTGGTAAACTGTGAGCAGACGTATAACTGAATATTAACAAGAGGATGCAAGTGTAGACCAGAACAGGTTAATGAAGATTTAACAAAGACGTGTTTGTGAAAGTAGAGCTTGGTACAATTGAGTGAACTAACACTACACCTCCCATCTTTTCACAATGCTTTTAGGAATTAAATGGAAAAGAGCTAGGGATGGGAAAAGAGAGTACTAATTTTTAGAAAGAAAATATGGGGAAAAAAGTTCATTTAGGATGAGTCAGACTCATTTTTAGTATCTGGCAAACTACCTGGACAAAATATTTGCTTATTTTTAAGTGTTTAGTCCCAAACAAATTGTGTTTAATCAACTTTGTTTTCCATTAATGGGAGAATTGCTCCAGAGGACAAAGCGGATTAAATAGATTTAGTATTTCTTGCTTTTATAGAGCTTTTTCAGCCCAACCACTTTCTCTTACCCTATTAGTACAAACGAGTAAGAAAATACAGTCTAGAATGAATTTCCTGATAGGCAGGTGCAAATTCACCTGAAAAATCACATGGTAAAAGTAGTTATCAGAGATTTGCTGGTAAATTGGGCATAGCACACCGTAAATGACATCTGCATAGACACATGCTGTATCATTTGCGAATGACAAACACATGACATAAGGGCATGCAGTAGAATGAAAGGGCACTGTCTTTCCCGTGATTACATCTCCCTCCATAAGCCTCTCCAGCACATACACAAAACTAGAAATGATGACACAGTGTTAGGAGAGGGCAGGCCTGAGCTGCTGTCAAGAACAGCTCCATTTGAGAGGAAGTAGAAAGCCCACATTTGGACGTGGATGTGCTCTCACACAATGCTCTCTATCTATGGCCAGACAAAGAAACCACTTTAAATTTGTGACTAGGCTCTCAAAAGCACACAGGCAGGCGGTTGAGCAGTACAGCTGAGCAGGCAGTCACTTCTGGCTGGGGGAAAACACTTAATCCAGATTTGCTGCTGAATCACATTGCAAGGCACCAAGGGGTCACTGGCTTAAGGTGGTGAAATGCAAAAATACAAAAAGCCTTTGGATAAGCTGAGAACTGAACTCAAACCTCTTTTATCTCTTTCCTCTGTTTTCATAAGGTTTTGATGTGAACATTACCACTTCTTGTCAAACATATCTTGACCTGCAACAGGCAACGCTGAAACCTTGACAGTTTCACCCTTTTGCCAACCTAACACAGGAATTTAAATTTAAACAAAAACAATTAATTTCTAACACCCACATGTCCTCTTCCTCTGATGCCATGCACATACTGCACCTGTGCATAATCTTTCTCCTGCTGGCCTTCTGCAACAGGTCAACAACAACAACAACAACAACAACAAAGACTACGCCTGTTATTCATAAGCTTTTTGTTATCTCTCAGAAGAAGCAAAAGGGCCCAGAGCATGCATGGGAAGGAAAAAGCTTTGTTTAATTTAATTAAGTTTACTTCTTTCAAGTCTGAGTAAACTCGGGGATCAGCAGAACGACTGGTTAATTAAATCGTGAAAGCAGTTCCTTTACCCTGTAAGGGCAACCACATCACGCTGTGTCGCATTCAGCAGATTCTTCCAAAAAAAGCATGCTCAACCTTTATACCATGGACCAAAAATAAGTCTACCATGCAGAGGGTAATACTGCAGTGTTACAAGCTCTTCTAATGCAAAAAGATGACAGCTGTGGAGTAGTGCTGTGATTATTTTCAACACTTCCATCTTGAGGGTTGGCTCCAGATCCATTAGTGAAAGTGATAACACTGCAATAACGGGTCTGATTCTGACCCTTAAATTCATCACTGGAGAGCACTGGTCAAGAGGGAAGCGGGCAGGGTGGGCTCCAAGATGCACTCACACAGACACTGCCCCAACACAGTGCTGGACGCTGTCCTTACCAACCTGCTCCGGCATCCAGAAAGGCTGCAGAAGCAGGAAGGCTGCAAGTTTGCCTCTTGGGCTACACCTGGCTGCTCTGGCTGGGCTTGTCCCTTGTACCCATAAATACGCGCGCTGTGCAGTAATCGGCCCAGGCAACTCCAACCCCACTCCAGAGCAATTCCATGCCAGTGTCTTCTGTGCCTGTTCCAAGAGAAGGAAAAGGAAAAGGATGAATCTGCCCTCCATTTGGGCTTGGGACTTTCCCCCGTTAACAGCTCACACTGCACAGTGCCAAGACATTTAGGTCCCTCAAAGACTTTCCTTGGACCTACATCATTTGCCAGCTCATAGGCAATTTCCCATGTTTCTTTTTAACCCCTCATAAGTGTCTTCCATCTAAAGAGCTCACAAAGCTGGAGCCCTTTATTGCTCTTCCATGTTTTCACCATTCATTTTTCCATTTCCCATTACTCCAGCCTTTTCTATCCACTATTTTTCCTCCTTCCATTCAGCCATTTTAGTGGCCTCATTCCAAATGACAAAATGGAGTTATTTTGCAGTTTTATTTATTCCCACCTAAGCTGAAATGTTCCTCCTTCCCTTCTAGTCCCTTAACTCATGAAATCAAAATCTTTACTAATCAGGCTGGCATACAATCAAAATGTCTTTCCATGGTTCCTGTGTCCAGCCTTCCTACCTGACTAAAGAGGAAACCCTGATGTTGAATAAAAGTTTGTGCACTACAGAGAATTTTTAATGGCAAATAAAACCTTCTGACATCACCAGCTAATTACAATTTGCTGCACTGAAATACAACACTGTGACTATATTGCAGGGCAGGATAAAAGTGTGCACGTATTTTCCTGTCTGTTTCAATATCCTCCTATTGACAGAAGATAGGATGACTGGGCTACAACTGGAGACCAGGAAATGATTTTTGTGATTTCATTAGAGTAATTGACAAAGGCATTTCCTTTCTACATAAGGTTAACAGATGGCTTGTTAAAGTTACAACTTCTTTAAACAGGGCTGTCACCCAAAATGATGTGCATGACAACAAAAATAATATTGATACAAGCTCATTGCAAAATTAAAATTGAGTTTGCATAACCTAAAGCACAGAATAAATAATTGGCACCATTGCAACACAGAATATCAAGGTGCATTTGCTTTTTTAAGGTTTCCTTGGAAGATGAATGAAGGGACATAAATTGGGGAAGTGCCAACATAATGGGACTTCAGTTATTATAGGCACAAGCATGCAGTTGGTCATCATGCCTACTCCACATGTATGAAGAAACTACTGTGGATGTATGAATGTGTTACACTGAGGCTTGGATTTTAATCCCAGTAGTAACAGAATATATTAATCACACAGAATTTTTAATTTTGGGTAGATTTGTTCTAATATAAAAATGCTGAAGTCAAATTCCAGATTGTAGATTTGTACTCATACTGACAACTGTTACAGACTGAGCAGGATTTTGTTCTCCTTGAGTAAAAGCAGGCAGGCATGAAGCAGGCCCCTTCCCCTCAATACTTAACTAGTTATCAAAACCAGGAGCACGCTGCAGTCTGCTGTGCTCATCTCAGACCAATGTGCAACACAAGCATCAACCCTGTAGGACTCTGCTTTCAGATCTCACCTCTGGCAGGTTCAAGACCTGTGGCAAGGCAAGGGCATGCAACACCTGAAACTGCCTCACCTCCATCGTGAAACAGCTCCCTTATGCCTCAGCCAGACAGCAAAAATGGGGGGTGAGGGGGTGAATAATAATTTAAAAAAAAAAAAAAAAAAAAAAAAAAAAAATCAAGCAATACTAGTTTGCCCACCTGCTGTGGTTTTTAAGATCTTACTTTCACCTTAAACATCCCTGATTTCCATGACAGCAGGAAAAAATACAAAGGATATTCAGCTTTGAAAACAGAAAATGTAATCAATTTTATACCTTCTCGATTGGTGACCGCACATAAGCTGTTCCACCTGGACAAATCTAGAATGCAAACATTGTTACTGATATTTAACACTTTCCTCCTTCAACATCACACTTACTTGCTATTTATGCCCTTTGTCATAATTCTCCTGTTTTTTTCTTGTTGTCTGTCTTTCTACAGTATTCCTTCTTCATCTCTTTTCTTTGTCTAGTATTACTGCCTTACTTCTCTCCACAGCATCCTACCGCTGTTACCTTTTCAAGCAATCTTGTTTGCATTAGCCTTTGTATAAAATTCAGCTCTCAGACTTTTCTGAGACATCATTAAGACATGCAGCTAACTCCCTGAAAGAGCTGAAGACCTGAACTGGAAGTAAGAAAACAGAACCCCAGTGGGTTTTCCCCGGGTCTGTTCATTTTTTTTCACAGTAACAACTCAGAAGCAAATCTTTTCTCTTACCAGTCTTAGATATCAGCTCCTTGCATTATAAAACCTTTTTTTTTTTTTTTTAAAAAAAAAGGTAAATAATTTAATTGGGGAAGCAAATAAAAAGGAATAGGAGCAATATTTCCCATTGCAAAACCTCTGTCAAGAGCTATTGGAAATAACCTGGTTTATTTTACCAACCTTGTGATGTCAGGTTCACTTAGCACACGTCTTGTCAGCTCCGACTGGGGGGCACGCTAACTGCAAGACTGATGCACACGACCGCGACTGGGGAGCAAACGCACAGCTGCTCGCTGCTTTTGTTCGCCTTCACATGAAGGATTTTTGAGAAATTGTATAATATTACAGCAGATTGGTCCTTGCTCCAGGTGTAGCAGGTTCTTCCTTTCTCATTGAGTTTGGCAGAGCACATTAATTTCATCATCATCTAGAACAAAAACATAAGTAAACAGTAAGCATTAAACAGGAAAAAATGGACATTTAATTTTGAGGGGAAAATAAAGGGTGTGCTAAGGAACTGGTGTGACCGAGAGATTCTGCTCTAGAAACAAAAGCAAATTCTCAAATGAAAAACATAACAGATACTGCTGCTTTTGTAACTCTCAGTAACAGCCAAAATAATCCAGTGGGAAAGAGCATGGACTTTCAAAACAAAGAAAAACACAGTAACATATCCTTACCTTTTCATATCAGTAGCATAAACTATGAAGATGGTTGTATTACAAATAAAGATTTTAATTTTGGGGTTTTTTTCATCCAGCCTAGTTACAGCCAAAGGTAGTTATAATAGGTCAATACTGACAGCACGTAATCTTACAGACAAAGGCATCGCAATAGCAGTTCTAAGACAACATGAACTAACCATGTAATGACAGAAAATTAAGAAAGCAGAGTGACCCGAATATGGAAAAGCATAGAAAAGAACTTCCCAGCATATGGGGTTTCATGGTTTAGTCTACCAAAAAGGACAGGTTTGAGATATGAATACTGGGCAAGCATTAGGATATGAAGAGCAGCAACAATGTTCTCACACCACCAAGGGTGTTCATGAAGCATTTTAATATCATTGATTTTTTCTCCACGTACCAAATTTCTTTGGTTTTATGTTTCTTTGTCCCATCAGGAAAAAGTTACTATGTCAGATAAAGATGCCAAATGTACATAAAATGTAAGTCAAAAGAATGTTAGAATCCTATCTTTGAATGAAATTATTATATGGTTCTATTAAGTCTAATTTAAGGCCTTCCAGTCTGATTTCTACCTCTGTTTTCTAGGTGTGCTCATGCCACAAATCACATCCAGCTCTGTCTAAGCAGGACTGTGTCCCCGTTACTTTAGTTCAACGCTTCAGATACCCACTTTTTGTTCAGAGCTCTGCACAAAGCAGTAGTAAGTGCTTCTCTTCTTCCCCCAAAGGAGGGTGTTATGGAGATAATCAGATCTTTGGTCTGGAAGAAAGTTGCTTGCCTGCTTGTACAGACAGATATCCATTCTGAATTAACTAGCCCAGAGAGATCTGGCTTGCCAGTTGGTGTCAAAGCACAGCTAGGAGAGGGAACCAAAAAAAGAACCACCCCACACCCCAAAAAAACCCCAACCCCTCGGCCAAAAAAAACCCCAGACACATGATGTTCACAAAGCACAGGCTAAGGGAGATCCCTGCTGGCAAGATGATGAAATACATGCGCACCATTTCCAAACACATCATTCACCTGCTACCACAAATAGTTTCTCACACATCCAAAAGCCAAAAACATTGTGCATTTACCTTGCATTCAGTTTGGCACCAAGCTTTTGCTCCTAAAGACAGGAGGGGCAGCGGCCCCACCCACGCAGCACAGACTGCACAAGAGCAACTCTTCGGTGGGGCCAAGGGGAAATTCGGTCTCCGTTTCACCCTGTTTATCAAGGATAAAAATTCCTGAAATACTCGAATTATCATTCTGCTGAAGCAAGGCTGATGGACCCTTTTCTACAGCTTCTTCTATTACAGAGGAGCAGGAGGATGGGACACAGTTGGTTTCCCACTTATTGACATCAGTCATTTTTTTAACCAGATGACAGGCACTAGTTATCATCCCACTTAGGCAACAATTTTATCAGGGAAATGATATATCTCACCTCCTCGTTGTAATTAGTGATACCACACTTAACAATTAATCAGCCAATGCCGGACACTTGTGTATTGAAAAGAAGGAACAAAATAAAGCAACATATCTTGTCTCAGCTTTTTTGTACATTACATTAAACAACTACTGCAAAACTTCAACAACTACAACAAATTCCAAGACACAAACCAGAAACAATTCTTAACTATGGTGGACTATCACAAAGATACTTACCACACACCTGGGGACAAACTAATCTCAGAAAAACTGGATGAGAGAGGCATTAACTTCCAGACCATAAAAAATGACTAAGCAAATAAAGCAAGAGAAAGTTAAAATGAATATCCAATGAAGGACAACATATTTTACAGGACATTGGCATTATGAAGAGGTTTAATTTTCCTCTTACAAATGACATACTTGAGTGTAACAAACACTTCCAGTGGCTCAGAAAACAAATTTAATTGACACTTAAAATGAAGGAAAGCATACAGGTTTTTTTTTTTTTAAAAGAAACTTTATTACAAATCAGTAGGTTTAAGAAAATATCCCAGAACTGTCAAAGTAGTATGAAAAATGCTGTCATCCTATTCACAGTTACCAGTTTTCTCCAATAAACATAGCATACAAAAATTAATAGAAACCATGGCAATTCTTTCTGGTGACACAAGTCAGATATTTGCAATGCTAAATCCCCTGCCGACAACTAAGATGCTGCTGGCAGCCCAAGGGAACAATCAAATTGCACTATTTTTGGAAACTGGAAGTTTGGATGAAAAGACTATATACATATACACATACTGTGTTTTACCACATGTACAGGTAACTCAGGGCAAACAAAACACAGCCCAGCACAATAAAGTCTATAAAAACCTGGAGAGCCAGAGAATGTGTGTATATGGTATTAAGTTATTCTCCATGCTCTGGTTCCCATTTTCATTTACATCCCAAACCTAATAAAGACCAATTGTTTTCCACTCTCACTTATAGAAACAGTGAAGCTGATGTGTTGCTATACTGTCTTTTCAGACACAGAAAACATTAGCTGCACTGCATGCTGGCAAGTGATGTAAAAATGCAATGCAGTTAAAACATAACATAATTAAAACTGGTATTTTTAGAAGCCTGTAGATGGAATTTACTGCAAGTGATCTAACACCTTAAGCACCCCTGAAAAACCCAGGCTACCATGGCATTTCTAATGTCATTCACAGATAATTCATAAGACACTTGAATGAGGAAAGAACTGTCTGATACGTGTTACTTTCCTAACCTGAAGTACAGACTGCTTTAAGAAAAGCAGAAAGTTTGCAAGTATGCCATGGATTAAATCCAAACCTGCCCTCCAACTCTAACTCTGGGTAACTGGCTGCAACGGTTGGAAGCTGCAAAGACTATTGGCAACCATATTCTCAAATCCTTTAAAATGCAAAGGACCTAGATGCCACAACTCCGAGCTGCAGTGTAGAAGAGGCTTCAATGTAAGGAGTGTGAAGATTTTAAAGGAGCAGGATGAAACAATTCTGTTACAATACCTGCTCAAGGTACTGATATAACCTAAAAGAGAAAAAAAAAAAATAGAAAACCCCAAACAAATCTGTGTAATTTAACTCCGTTTTTTTCAGGGGCTTGAAGGTCCTAAGGCAGAAGATGTGGGATTTCCTGTTGATCAATCCTCCTTTTGCCAACAGCAACTTGGAAGAAACCAGCATCATGTTAAAAAAACCACTCAGTGCATTTCACTCATTTTGCTGTATCAACTTCAGTTGAAAAGTACAGAATCAAGAGTTATTCAAAGAACAGTATGCTGCAGAAGAGCAATTAGAAATCAACATATCTCATCACCAGAGTAAACAGAATGGAAGATGCAGAACTGAATTTACAGTGATTTCCTTCTCCATGCAGACCAGATTAACCCTAGGTTAATCAGGGCTACCTGGAACATTTCTTAAAAGCCATCTGTTGGTAAGGAGGTTGCCTCATCTCCTGCATTTACTGAAAACTTGATTTCTGAAATACTGTAATGAAATAGTCAAAAGTCTTCATTCCAAATGAGGAAATTATCTCATGTACATTCTTAGGCATGAACCTTCAGGCTTGGGAAACGTTTTTCTAGGTTGTCAGCAAGCGTCTGATCAGCCTCACGCAGAACTTCAAGGAAACTCTCCACCTGGAAAAAAATTGCAAACACACACACATAAAACAAACAAACAAACAAACAAACCAAAACAAAACAAGAAAACCACAAAACCACAAAAACAAATTTGCATGGAACTCAGAATTCTTATACTTGGTATAGGGGAGCTTTCTACTCCTGTACCTTCCCACAAACAGCAGTCAGCAGCAGCCACTACAAAGAATAATGAAAAATGCTCCACAGTGGATACCTTCCTCCTAAACCCCACATTTTCAGTTGGTCTAAATTTTGAAACATTATTGCCTTCCCCAAATTCTTATTTTGTTGTTTAAAAGTACACAAAGAAAAGCTCCCTATGAAAAAATATTTCGAATGATTGTTCTATAAGAATGTACAGGACAAGTTTTCAGCTAGTAGTTTGCAGACACCCATTCATTTCAGCACACCTTGACCCTTATATCAGCTGATGATCTGGCTGAAGTAAGCCAGAAGAGGCAGAGAGGGTAAGACTGTCTAGAATGGCATATTACCTGTCTCTGAGCAACTTTGTCCTACCTCTAACATCTGATTCTGAAAGGCCTTGCCACCTGAGTATTATTTTTCAGCTATGTTGAAGTCCTTCTCATATACTCACCGATGCGAAATACAAAGGCAAGAGGTTCTGAAATGCACAGGAACACGTCTGTTCATTTAGATGTCCCTGGTGTAGCCCTTCTAATGTATTTTCCTGGAAAATAAAATGAGAAATACAACTGGCATGTCATGAACAGTTTTCAAAAGAACAAACTCAAAATTGTGCACACAGTGTCTACAGTATGCGCTTCACTCTCAGAAATGGGTAAAACAACCAGAACTTACAGTTCGCAGAGAGTGCCACACTTAGCTAACACAAAAAGGTGTGAAAGCTCACACACCACAAGTCTCTTCATCTGAATGCTCCCATAATAAAGTAGTCCAGCTGACAAGGTGAGTTTATATATTGATACTCTTTTCTTTTCTTACATAAATTTGCTTTCATTCAAAAGAAATGGCAACATACACCTAGAGAATTTATCATACAGAATCTTGGCCCTGAAGGCATACAGCTCAGAAAACCTGTGTCCCTGCCATCTAACATGTGTTGCTACTCACCTTCTGGTTGATCCTCTATATGCAACTTCCCTTGCACAGAAAAATGTTCACATTAATAGTAGCATCTTTTTCCTTACCTACCCTGCAGAAATCCCTCTTAGAATTTTGTTTATTCTTACCTTGGTCAGATCTTGAAGCATATTGGAAAGTAATTCACAGCAAATATCCTTCAAAATTTTTAAATGGAAATCTTCGTCGTTTATATTAGCCCTTCCAGGCTCTTGTTGTTCAGGCTCCTTTGAGTCATCAACAGATCTCTTCCCACAGCCCTCCATGTATTTTAAGATACGAATCAAGCTCCCAATCAGAGGCATATCTAATATAAAGTAACAAGAAAATGGAAGTTTCAACACTGAAAATTTTTCCCCATCCTTTCAAGGCATTAGAATTTTGAAACACACCGCAAGATCTTATACAAAAGCTACAAGAATGTATATTCTGACACTGTTGTGTTTTATCAAAGACTCTTTTAAAGAAGCAACTGGAAATGTAATAGAACACACAAAACATTTTTTCTGCAAGCTAAACTGTATCTATAAAAAATATATGCCAGTGGTAACGAATATGTGAAGGAAAATGTCTCTAGTAGTAACTCAGAGAGACTAGTATATTACATTTGCTGCAGATTACATTTCTGCTGCAGATGACCCTGACTCACGTTGCCAAGATCGGCTTTTAATTCTAAAGACTTTTCAATCCATTGACAAGTAACAAGTGATAAAGATGGATTTAAGTAAGAGCAGAATCTCCCTCTGCTAAAAAAAAAAAAATTAGTATCAAGACCTCATATTTTAGCAAAAATAAATTCTGCAATATTAATATACCCAGTGAAGAATCCGTAGATTCTATTACTGTAACTCTTCAGAGATATCCAGTAACTGAACTTTGAGATAACTGTGATTTTTAGAGTCACTAGTAAAGACCCCTACTGTATTCAAACATGTAATGGAATTCTGTGTTCTGAACTGATCTCTAGTAAACAGGAATAAATTAACCACCCTTCACCCCACATACAAAAAGTCAATTGTGAAAACAACTATAAAGAAAAAAGCACAACTTGCTTTTTCTCATCTTGGTGTACTCTTGTTCTGTCTGTGAAGCAAACATAGCAGACAGCACGGACAAAATAGAGGCCAACACAGTCTTCTGCTCCTGCACAATGATCGGTGGATCGTCTGACTGGCAAAGTTCATGGCAAACGAGGTCATAAAGCAAACTCCAAGTCTCTTTTCCTCCATCAGGAGCCTGCACTTGAGAAAGAAAGAGACAGAACCCACCAACCCGTCAAATTTAATCTAGACACATGAATTATTTTTCTCCCCATTAAATATCTGATGATCTAGAAGTTACTGCCATTCTTGCTCCTATCATACGTAGCAATTCAAGTGTCTTACCAATAGCCTGAATACCCTCATCCACCGTGGTCAGGAGCTGCAAAATATGCATATAAACATCAAGTCCTTCTGGATTGTCTGATCTGCACAGAACAAACAAAAAACAAAGACAAATTAAAGATCAGATTACTGAGTTTATATTCTGTGTGTTTTGGACACACAGAAGACTATGAGCAATCGCAGCCGTTCTCTCTACTAACCAACTAGTTGACCCATTTCAAACGGTAAGTACAGGGAAATATATCCTAGTGATCTGTCGAACTATGCAGCTCCCACTGAAATCAAGATGTTCAGACACAAGCCTTAACAAGGTCATAAGGAGTCCCCCCAGCCACGAAACGGAAAAGAAATCTCACATACCGGACTTGTTTGGCTGCTTCAAGTATACAAGGCACAATCTTAAAATCTGGCAGTTCTTCAGGGGAATCATCTACAGACTGTCCCACAGACCGACAAGTGCCATTTTTAATCCAGTTTAACATTAGCTCTTCATCTAGATCAAAGAGTTTGTCCACCACTTCACCCACTTTCACCAGCAATTCAACTGCACGAGAGAATGTGTAAATGTCAACAACACTGAAAACAAAGAGCAAAAATTAGCTCACAAAATGCAAATATATAAACGTAGCTAGAGTAAATTCAGTGCTGAAATATATTAGTGTTGTTCATGACCTACTAATGGTTGGTATGTTTATTTCCTTTTAGGAGCACAGATCATGTGAAGAGTTTGATAAACAGGGACTGTTGGAAAGCCCACAGACACCTCCTAACTTTTCATGCCATTTATAAAGTATGGACTCCACTCTGCAAAGAGACTTCAGGTTCCTGAACAGTCATAACTTCCACTTCTGAAGTAAAACTTGCCAAGATTTGTCCCTAAATATGCAGTTTTCTGCTACTTACAACTGCCAATCTGCATTTTACTTAAGTACATCTGTGATTTCAGTTGGACAGAGCAGGATTTCTGATTGTCATTAAAAAAAAAAAATCCACCCAAATGGAAAAAGCTAAATTATTTGGATTCCTAGAGAAATTATAACTGCTGTTACAACTGAGTTGGATGCAAAAAATAAATGCTATTCAAAATATTTCCATGATTACATGCTTAGTGTGGTATTTGCTAAATTAGTGCTAAGAGAGGTTTGTGTACCACTGACTGCATACCCAAAGCCCATGCAGTATTCTGCTGCCATTCAGAGTAACTGAATCATTCCTCCAGTTCACATTCCTCAAGTACGGTCGTTTTAAAAATGGAAAATACATATCCAATTTGAAAAAAATTTTAAATGAGGTCTTGTTTCAAGGATCAAAAATGACATATGTATATCCCTTTTCTTTTCTGTGCCAAATAACAACTTCTCCCATTAGACTTATTTTTATTCCCCCGCAGAGCTTTCTTCTTCCTCTATGAGCGCTTTTCTGGTTAGTTTTACACATATTTATAAACCTGCAAAGGCAGGGTAAGTTTATTTTGGTGTCCTTTAAATTCATGAGCTTTACTTATTTCAAAGGAATTCTGTACTCCTAATTGAAAAAAAAAACTGTCTTTGAAACTGCACACTTCAGTTTTCATTTTTTTCTGCAAACACCCACTAATTCCCAGCCTGTTTTGGCAACTTACCATTTGTAGAGCTGGACATGATAAAGCACACACAGTCATACACAGAAGGGTTTTCTCGGATTCTCTCAACCCAGACATTGGCCACCTCAGGCTGGGAGAGGCAAGTTAACAACAACCTAGGTGAGAATTGCCCATTTAACAGGTTAGAAGCAAATTAATTGGTATTAGCTGTACAAGTCTAAATCCAAAACAATGACAACGATGTGACAGAAACAGGAATCTAGCTCACAGCAAATCAATTCCAGAACAATGTGCAGATGACAAAAAAAGATAGAATGAGAGGATAATAAAATAGTGAGCCCACTTGTCAATTTTCTTCCCAGGCCTCAGAACATAGCAGAACTACACTAATGATGCATTTATTTCTGAGATGTCCTACCTGCTTGTTTCCAGAAGAGTTGGAGAGTCTGAATCACACAAACGTTGCAATAACACTTGGCTTTAGGGAGAAAATGTAAGATTAGATTAATAAATCATAGAATGGTTTGGGTTGGAAGGGACATATAAAGGTCAGTGAGTCCAACCCAACCCTGCAGTGAGCAGGGACATCTTCAACTAGAGCAGGTTGCTCAGAGCCCCGTCCAACCTGACCTTGAACGTTTCCAGGGACGGGGCATCCACCACCTCTCTGGGCAACCTGCGCCAGCATTGTCTCACCCTCACTGGAGAAAAATGTCTTCCTTATATGTAGTCTGAATCCACCCTCTTGTCCTATCACAACAGGCCCTGCTAAAAATTCTATCCCCATCTTTCTTATTAGCCCCCTTTAAGTATTGAAAGGCCACAATAAGGTCTTACCTGGAGCCTTCTCTTCTCCAGGCTGAACAACCCCAACTCTCTCAGCCTGTCCTCGTAGGAGAGGTGCTCCAGCCCCCTGATCATCTTTGTGACCCTCCTCTGGACCCGCTCCAACAGGTCCATGTCCTTCTTGTGTTGAGGGCTCCAGAGCTGGACCCAGCACTCCAGGTGGGGTCTCACCAGCGCACAGCATAGGGGCAGAATCACCTCCCTCAACCTGCTGGCCACGCTTCTTCTGATGCAGCCCAGCATATAGTTGGCTTTCTGGGCTGCGAGTACACAATACTAACTCATGTCCAGCTTTTCTCAATCCCTTCATCTCCCAGCCTGTCTTAATACCAGGGTTTGCCCCAACCCAGGTGCCAGACCTTGCACTTGGCCTTGTTCAACCTCACAAGGTTCACCTGGGCCCACTTCTCAAGCTTGTCCAGGTCCCTCTGAATGGCATCCCAACCCTCAGGGGTGTGAACCGCGCCACTCAGCTTGGAGTCACCTGCAAACTTGCTGAGGGTGCACTCGATCCCACTGTCTATGTCATTGATGAAGATATTAAACAGCACTGGTCCCAGTACAGACCCCTGAGGGACACCACTTGTCACTGATCTCCATCTGGACATTGAGCAGTTGACCACTATTCTCTGGATGCCACCATCCAACAAATTCCTCAATCTACCAAACAGTCCACCCATCAAATCCATATCTCTCTAATTTAGACTCCAATAAAAACTATCTTTGTTTTAAAAAAGTTATAGAAAAAATGAATTTCACAGCTGCAGCCACGTACCAAGATTAAAACCAGCTTTTCCTGACTGTGCACACATTACCAATGTTTCAGGACTGCCAAAATTAGACATTAAAGACTCAGGAACTTGACTGGTGATTAAAAACAAAACAAAAAAAGATAGCGGTCTGTATCCTTTTTTTTTTCTTTCACTGAACACTTCCCACACAACTACGGTCAGCCAAAAAGGTGTGAATGAAGACGAGGCATGGCAGCTAAACTTAGTTCCTTCTATAACATACATTTCATTGACTGTGAGTCCAAAAAAGCAGTACTCATGCATGTATAAAGCACATATACACTTACCCAAGATTTTCATCTTTACTAATGGACATGCATATGTCTTGGAAACAGGCCATATTTCCTAATATTCCCACACAGATTTCCTGAAAAGTCAAAACACAGTATAATGAAGCAACTGCAACACAGTTCACAATTTTATTTCCACAGCCATAAGGCAAAATAAAGGTTCAAAGACGTTTTCCAGTTTGATTTCCAAGTTCTTATGACCCACCGAGTTCAAGAAAGAGATACAGATTTTTTTCTACAAGATGCTATTAGGCTAGCCTAAAATATACTCGTGACAAGTACTATTCAGATATTTCCATGTTAAGGTGTTCCATAAAAGCAAATGTATCTTGAAACCAACTTTCCTTGCATACCCTATGTACGCTGTTTGAAGCTAATCTGGCATCCCTATTATTGAAGCAATAACGAGTCCTAAGAACAAAAATATCACCATGTAAGTGCAACCCTCACTGATATTCACATCCTCCCAAAAGAAAGGGGTCTTAATACAAGCTTCCAGCAAAGCCCATTTTCTGACTGCAGAGATTTAAAAAAAACCAAACAGAACAAACAAAACCAAAAGCAGTGCATCCCATTAGGATGTTCATGCTTAGACAATCATTAAAAGGACGCGCAATCCCATAAAGCGGACTGTGACAGTTCTGAAACACCTGCGGGTGACTGGTGCTAACACAGAATGTCCTGGGAATCACTCACTTTCAGCAACTTTAATCTGGCAATCAACCCTCACCACTCAAGGCTATCTTTTCTATTAACATTCTATTACTTCTGCTAAATTACAGCAGATGCCCTAGCAGACGCTATTTCAAGAAAGTAGCTGTGACGGCCAATTTGCACTGACTTCCAAATTTTGGTTGTACTTCAAAAGACAAGGTACTGAACTTTCGAAGCCATATGTGTCTCTACTCTTCTCCTGAAGTAAAGCTTCTGGTAACTTCAGAGAAAGGGGAGTTATACCACGCTGAGTACCTTTCAAAACCCTGTCTTGAATCCTAAATAGCAGTGCACTGTGCAATACAAGCTGCAAAACAATGACATCAAAAGAAAAAGGGAAGAAAAAAAAATGCATTAAGTACTGGTGTCTAACAGTTCCTAACCACCAACATTACTTTTATAGGTCTGATTAAACAAATACATGACTATTTCTGTTCAATAATCATGAAACAAGTAATGAAGAGAAAAAAAGCCAGCTGTTTTGGCTTTGCGTGGCAAGG
>WEKW01029274.1:319-14071 GCA_013389905.1 Sula dactylatra | reverse complement strand
CGTGAGGGCGGTCCCCGGTCCCCGCCCGCCGCGGCGGGTAGCCCCCGGGCACCGGGGCCAAGGCACACCCCCGGCCGCCCCTTGGCGAGCTCAGATCCNGGGAGCAGAGGCGGGGCCTCTGCGAGGCGGCGTTAGTATTGTTTGGGAAGGCCCTTCGGTCTGTAGCGGTTGGGATCCCCGCCGCTCCTGCCCCAGGCGTTCGCCTCTTGGTCAGCCCGGGTGTCCTCTGCACCTCGGCCGCTCACGTCGCTTTGCCATTTTTCCCGGGCGTCACTAGCAGGAGGAGAAAAGGCCACCTGAATGAACCGGCATTGAGCTCTGCTTTGTGTTGGTTTCCTCACTCATCTAAGACTAGCTTTTCCACAGGACTTCCCAAAGACTTCCCAAAGCAAGCACACACGCAGTCCTTGACTGAGGACCACAGTGGAATCCATAACCCTTATGTCAGGAAACAAAACAGCAAAGGGAGTTTCTAATCACCAGACATGCAGAGGTAAGGAATCTGGGTTCTCGGGAAGACAAGAAGAAAGCCTCACGCTCATGTGGGAGGACAGGCACCATCCTATAAAGATGGGCTGTTCAGGCATTAACTGCTTCCCCTTCCCTCCACTGTCCTAGGTCAAAAGCTGAGCACAAGTCAAACAGGACTTCACTCTAACTGGAATGCTTGGATCCCTAGTAACTCACTGCTAACAAGCCAAATACGCTTCATTACCTGAGCAGTTTGGCTGCCCAAGCACCGCCAGGTCCTCTTTGGGCAGCATCGTAATTCCCACGAGCATGGAAATATTTGTCAGCACCTTTAAAATTTGCCTCGCGCATGTCTCTGTATGCTCTATACATATCCCATGCCCCTGAAGAATGCAGAGAAACAGAGATGATGGTGACTTTAAAGAGTCATCCCAGAAACAGTTAAGTACCATTTCAGCCAGGAGCTGAAAGGCCTGAGGAGCAGTAACGCAGAGAGGCACTTCTCCATGTCTGCCTTTGCATGGTGGTGTACCCATGGAGAGGGCCCACAGTGGCTGATGAAGGCCCTCATCCAGCAGCAGAAACCAGTGGGGTGCCTCATGAGGAGCTGCAGAACTCCCAGCTCTGAGGACTGTGTCCATTGACTGCTGGTAACCTGTGCTCAGGGAGGGGGTTCCTGAGAGAAAGGCCTGTGGTAACAGCAGCTTACCTCCCACAGCATCCCGGACAAATTCTGCACCTCGGCGTAACGGTGATACATCAGCACTTGCACATAGAACAAGGGAGAGCAATGCGAGGCAGACGCAGAGCCTCATGGTTCCTGGCCCAAGCCTGACACAGAACTGTGAGACAATCAGAGAGATGAGGAGTTCTGGAGCACCTGTGAGACACTGCTGACATAGCATCCATCACACCCACAGCTGTGCCCAGGCAGCTGCCCCAGCACTGACAGCTATCCCAGGAACCTGCTTCTCCCCTCACAAGGGCTGGGGGTGCCCTCTGTGTGACCACAAGCTCAGCTAAGGACTCTGCAACAGAAGCAGATGGACATGAGAAACTTGCATTTTAGCATTCCCTGCTGCTCTTGTCATGAATACAGAGAAGCCCCACATGCTAAAGCATTAGTCCTATTCCCAACTACAAGCTAAAAACACTGTGTGTAGCTCACAAATTCAGAATGTTACTCACCACTGCAGAAAGGCAAACCCAAAGGAGATGGAGCTTGTCTTGTGTGCTTTCACACTCAGAGAGGGTATTTATAAGCAATTCAAACCCCTCAAAAGAGGAAGTTNCCCCACTTTCCAACACAGCAATCATTACCGTAAGCCTATCCTTGTCCTTACTGAAAGTTCATAGCTCCTATTACACAATTTTTTACAAAGCGAGTGGTGCTTCTTCAGCTGGCCACAGGCCTATTTGCTCCTCATAACAAGCAGGCTGAGAAACTGCCTCAAGAACTGAAGCGTTCTGTGTGCTTCAAGTGTTACAGTTGGCTTAAGGGTGTGACTTTGGTTTGGCTCTTGTGCTGGACAGAGCTTGGAAGAGAAGGTGCCTGATCATATGTGCTGTAAGTTGAAGCACAAGGCTGGGTCTGTCTGTGCACAGGGAACAGTCAGCTGCATTACTAGAATGGCTGCAGGAACTGCTAAATGAAATTCCCATGTGTGCTGGGATGGCAAGGTGGATCCCAGAGCTGATGGAATGGAAAACATGAAGTGTTGCTCTTAACTCCATTGCAAAGCAAACCGCATACACCTACGTCCCTGCCAATAATGCTTTAAGACAGTGTGCACACACGCCCCTGTAAGGAAGGCCTGACTGGTTTATCCTGCCTTTGCTTGCTCTCATGGATCCTTCTTGAGGGACTTCCAGCCACCCTGCTGCAACACAGCTCAGTGGGGCTCAAGTGGGCTAAACTAAGGAGAGTTTTTGACGCAGCAGTAAACATTTTACCTAAGGGGAAGTTCAGATCCATACAGCCGCAACTCTGCTATATTTTAAGATCAATATATCAGCTGTCAGGCCCTATTGGCATGGTTCACAGTTTGAGTACCCACTGTGCTCTCTCTGCTTAGAAGCCTGCTTGCTTCCCTTGGGTAACAACCGACACAACTGTTTCCCCTGCAGAATGTGCAGAACATCTCCCTGTTGTGTGGTCTCATACATGATTTAGCAAGTCTAAGAGAGCTTCTGTAAATTCTTTGCAGAAGAGGTACATGTAGCTGCTCCATTCACAACTCTGTCGCTTTAAACAAGTAGCTGCTGAAGGGCAGAGGCATGAGGTAAAAGAGGTGCAGTAACAAATTGAGCTAATAACGTGCCAGCAGCTAACTTCCTTGGGCATCGCTGGACTTCAAACAAGAATCGAGCTTAAGGGAAGAAGTGACAACAGTGCTGTTGCTCCCTCCCGTAACTGAGATGAAGCACCAGCTTTGTGCTCCAGCAGGTAACAGCCTGAGCCCTGCTTTCCTGTATCCTCTTGGCCTGCCTTCCGGGTCACAGCCCTTGGCCCACAGAAACAAGCCGCAGCCAAAACTGTTGCTTTTGCAACAGAAGTAGGCAAGCTGCCTCTAAGCACACAGAAGATTTTGAAGAGAATATTCCTTTCTGGCCTAGCACTAAAACACAGGCTGTGTGTGTACACTGGGTAAACATAACACATACAGGGGCCCCTGGGAGACAGTTTTCTGGGTTTGCACATTCTGATATAGTTCAGATAAAAAGCAAACTCAAACTGGTTCCCCTTATAATTCTAAATATCTATAAATGCAAGCTACATTCTGCAAACATTCCGCAATGCAGGCATTTCACAATCTAAGCAAGTCTCAGATTGAGAAATGGGATCAGGTGAATTCCCAGCTCAGGCACGATAATAGATGCAGTTATTCTGTATTCTGGGAAGTAACAGGACCTTAGAAGTTTACATGGGCAATAATTCACTTCAGGAGTTTTGCCATACTGCTGTATGGAATGTGTACTGGCACAGGCCTCAGGGTTATACACATGCATAACGACTGCAAACTTGGCCCCTCTTCAAGAAACAGATTGCAATGCAGATGTTTATCTTAAATAAAATTTATTCCCCCCCTAGGTTTTGATGATTCGAACAGTGAAATGATGTTCTGAGGCAGGTATGATGCTTTTATATATTATTGGGGGGGGGGAACAACCCAAAAAGAAACCCAACACAGCTTATATCTAAAGTTGCTCTGGGCAAAGCCCTCTTTATTCATCTCTGCTTTTCAAGGGTCCCCTCCACCATGAGCCAGTCCCCAAAACCAAAGATGAGCTGCAGCACACCTGCTCCAGTGCAGGCTGACTTGAATGATCAGTAGTGTAAGCTCAGCTGGCTGACAAGACCTGGTAGAGACTGTTGCTTCAGGATGAGGGCATTGCTCTATACAACTGTAACTTCTAAACAGAAGACCATTTCATTTCACAGTCCCTTCACCTTACCCATATGAGATGAAAACACACATACCAAGAATAGGAAACAGCAATTTCCCAACTCTTCTTCAGAGAATAAATTTTTACTCTCTACCGACAGCTAGGTTAGTTGAAATCATCAATGCAAGCTCCCTTTAGACAGCAAATTTGAACAAATGCTTCCCATTATATTAGCTATATGACCGTTCTGACAGAAAATAAAAAAATAAAAGCTCTAAAATGAAAGTTATGATTTATTGTAAAAAAAACCCCAAAAGTCCCAACCCTCACTCCAAGTTAACCAAGTGTACAAAAGCCTCACGGAAGTTATGGAAGACTGCTGTGTATACAAAATACACAGAGCAAACGAAGTGGAACTGTTACGTACAGAGACAAGCCAGCCAGCTTCCTCTAAGGAGGTTAATGAGTACTCAGCTACAGCTGTACTACAGTCACACACTGTATGAATGGAGTTAGTTAAGCGCAACAGCCGTTGAGGTAGCACCATGCTCATTTGGCAGGTAAGAGAACAGGCACCAACATCTGATTTGTGTAACCTCACCACATGCTGCAGCTGCCTGGCTCCTATTCCAAGTCTTACTGTAAGAGCACGGGATGTTTCTGGTAGAAGGATCTGTGCTGTTTCCAATGTCAAAATCAAAACCCCAAAAGATTTAAAGTTTTCTTTTTTAGCAGTAGTTCTGTATTGGCTTTTCCACAAGCAACACTATTAACAGATGAAAGCCTGCCATTAATTGTCCCCCTGTAACTTCAGTTTCTCTAGCAAAGTAACCAACTCTCCACAATAAAGTCTTTCTTGCAATTGAAAGAGTCAGACTGCACCTCTCAGAAGTCTGAAAGTGGTATTACTAAGTCTTGTTTTGATGAAAATAAAAGCATTATTTTGCAGCTCTAGAAGTGCAACAAGACTACATAGAAAGATGCTTTATAAAGAAATATTTCCAAGTCATTCAATGACATAATTATGGATTTTAATATAATTTAGTTCCAATGCATGCTTTAATTTTTTGTTTAAATGACATCTGTGAAAAGCAAATATTGACCAGATGCCGTGGCCTTCTGCTAAAATTGTGAGAGGCTAACAGCAAAGAGGGCCAAAACTAGAGGCCTAAAAAGAAACCTGTTCAAAGATGTAGCAAATGCAGAAAGAGTGCTGGTACGAAGCATGGTTCTGTAAATGAGAAATAAAATCCAAGGGATTTTATGAATCTTCATATTCTAGCAGATATTTAAAAAGACTTCATCTAAAAATACTTACCTAAACCTTCAGCTTTGAAAAAGATTATTTTGATAAGACATGTGGTCCTCTCACTTTCCCAAATGCCAAAATTCACCGTGGAATTACCAAAGTTTACCTAGACTTCAGTAAAGCCTTTGACACTGTTTCCCACAGCATTCTCCTGGAGAAACTGGCTGCTCATGGCTTGGACAAGCATATTCTTCACTGGGTAAAAAACTGGATGGATGGCCAAGCCCACAGTTGGGGTGAATGGAGTTAACTCCAGCTGGCGGCCAGTCACAAGTGGTGTTCCCCAGTGCTCAGTGTTGGGACCAGTTCTGTTTACTATCTTTATCATTGACCTGGATGAGGGGATTGAGTGTGCCTGCAGCCAGTTTGCAGAAGATGCCAAGTTGGGCAGGAGCGTTGATCTGCTGGAGGGTACGAAGGCTCTGCAGAGGGATCTGGACAGGCTGGATTGATGGGCTGAGGTCAGCTGTATGAGGTTTAACAAGGCCAAGTGCTGAGTCTTGCATTTGGGTCACAACAACCCCATGCAACACTTCAGGCTGGGGGAAGAGTGGCTGGAGAGCTGCCTGGCGGAGAAGGACCTGGGGGTGCTGGCTGAGAGCCAGCTGAACATGAGCCAGCAGTGTGCCCAGGTGGGCAAGAAGGCCAACAGCATTCTGGCTTGTATCAGCAATAGTGTGGCCAGCAGGAGTAGGGAAGTGATCGTGCAGCACTGGTGAGGCCGCACCTCAAATGCTGTGTTCGGTTTTGGGCCCCTCACTACAAGAAAGACATTGAGGTGCTAGAGCGTGTCCAGAGAAGGGCAAGGAAGCTGGTGAAGTCTTATGAGGAGCGTCTGAGGGAACTGGGGTTGTGTAGCCTGGAGAAGAGGAGGCTGAGGGGAGACCTTCTCGCTCTCTACAACTACCTGAAAGGAGGTTGTAGCGAGGTGGGTGTCGGTTTCTTTTCCCAAGTAGCAAGTGGTAGGACAAGAGGAAACGGCCTCAAGTTGCACCAGGGGAAGTTTAGATGGGATATTAGGAAAAATGTCTTCACCCAAAGGGTTGTCAAACATTGGAACAGGCTACCCAGGGAAGTGGTAGAGTTGCCATTCCTGGAGGTCATTTAAAAGATGTGCAGATGTGGTGCTTGGGGGCATGTTTTAGTGGTGGACTTGGCAGTGTTAAGTGAATGGTTGGACACGATGATCTTAAAGGTCTTTTCCAACCTAAATGATTCCATGGCTCTAATTCCACTGTCCTGAGGTTTGTTGAAATATCACAAATGATGTCTATAGCCATGTTGCACAAACAGATATGGGCAATTTAGAAATATCATGATTATAGTTTAACAGTGTGTTCATGTAACAAGTTCTGTTAATCAGCATTCTTCACCATTAATCCACTCCTGAAAAACATTTCCCTCCCATTTTAAGACTTGACTCAATTAATGCGTTTCAAATGGGCAAGGCCAGTCCATAGAATTTAAGAGGAAAAAAAAAAAAAAAGGTATCATAACAAGCACTTCTACAGTAACTTGAAAAAGTCAATGTCATTTACAGGAAAATTAAACAAGTCCAGGCTTATATATTTCCGAGGAATGGCTTCTCGAACAAATAAAAAAATTTATACACCATAATTTAAAACTGTTAAGGATATGAGCCCCTAAGTAAAGTCATACAAACTCAGAAAATAAATTCAGGAATTTTAATCTCAGAAATCTCTGACCTTAATATCAAGATAAATATTAGATTGTTTTGACTTAACTTCTAGAGTCCAAAATCCACCTCCAAAGGAATAAGAACCGTCAACGGCTCCCTGTCAGACACCTGCCAGATGGAGACTGGTTTAATATAACTGAACTTTTATACAGGAGTTCATTTCTTTAAGAGCCTGTTAAGTTTAAGAGGCCCTTTAATATGCAATCATTACAGTAAAAAACGTTCCCAAAGTTTTCCAAGTTGTTTTCTATGCTTGCTGAGACCACAAAAACCGGTCACACCTTTCCAACATGGATTGAATCAGCGCTCTGCAAATCAAGCAAAGGGGGGTGGGGGGGCAGAAAAGAAAAAATAAGTCAAACAGTAAAAAAGCTAACAACAGAAAGAACAACAGAGTTTCGGTTTGCTTTTTAAAGAAAAGTTTGTTAAAAACATGATAGTGTTTCAGAAGGAACGTCATGACATCACCACACATGCCTTCCCTGGAAAGGACAGGCAAGGTCAGAGTCTGTGCAGCACTCAGCAAGACAGAGATCTTCTTCAGATCATCTCCTTCACATACTTCGTTAATGTATGATTTCCTGTTTCCTCATATTCCATTTTAAAATGCCTATATTGCACAATACATAGCTCTTTAATAATAGAAAAGCTTTCAGCTGAGTTTAAAATCCAAGATAAAAATGTGAAGTATTCTACCTTTTTGTTAACTGAAAAGAAAGTTTAAAGAACCAAGAAGATCCAAAATTAATAGGGTGCATACACGGACGTTCTGTTGTCGTGTCATCTTACCTTTGCCTTTTCTCAGCAACCCTTAGTATCTCACAGACACCAGCAAATCTCTCAGACAATTCTAGTGTCAAGCCACACTCCTGCAAGAGAGGCAAGGCACGATTTGGGCCAATGGCCTTTGCCAGTAAGAGAGCTACATTTTCCACAGTGATGCAGTCTGGGCAGCTCGGGCTGCCATTGCTGACAGTGTTCCCATTCTGTGGGCCATGGTGGTGGAGAGCTGTGCTGTGATTTTGTGCGAGATGCAGAAGAAACTTCCATTCTTCTATGGTCTCTGGAATCGAGCCTAGATGTAAAACGAGTTTGTTACATTATTTGTAAAACAAGGATTATTCTAAGCCTAACATTTTAAATATATCTGTACTTAAAAGGGAAGCTAGCTATTCCGTTTGTGAAGGGTTAAGAAAACCAAGCGTTATCAACAAGCAGATTGTGTGCAGAGGAGTACTGCCTTGACTGACTCAGTGTAGAGATTCAGTAGTGAACTACACACAAAGGTTCACAATAGTTCAGTATTTAAGACTTGGGATTAAGTCAAAAGACAAAGACTTGTTTTGTCCACCTTAGGGCTACTGGGAATTTTCTTCTAAGCTCTGCCATGTGATAAAATGCTTTGCTTGTCATAACTCCGCACATGTAGTGGGGGGAGTTTTGTGCTGTGCAGGGAGGCTAGCTATTCCTCTATCTTACAACACCAAGTCTAGCTTTTACTCCCAACTGATAAACAGCTCTACATTCTTGAACTTTGAAGCACTTTCTAGCACAACTCTTTTCACACAGTACAGTCTGAAGATACAATAGTGTAATGCCCATTTATGTGTTTCAAATATGCTGCACTACACACAGTTAGTGCTACCAAAACATTTCAAAAAATAAAAGTTCAACTCAACTTTGGACAAACTGAATCAGTTTATAATAAGGGCAGTTCCTATATTATGGAAGTATGTTTACACAGCTTAAGAGTCACTAACCATCTTCTCCATTCAACAGGCTCAAATCATCCAAATGAGCAATATTAGTAAAGGCTTCTATTCTTCTATCCAGCTCCAGACAGAGAAAAAGATATCCAGGCCAAAATCTTGAATAAGAGAGTAAAGATTTCCAGGAATCAAATGCTCAGTCTAAACTAAAGCCAACAATAATTAAATGCTTATTTAAATACCAGTGAAGACAGAAGCAGTAGAATTTCCAGAATGCCAGAAATCACTGCAGAGTGGGGACACAGAGAATAGCCCTTAGCCAAAAGGGGTATTTGGTACATTAAACTGGACACTCGATATTCATCCTCAAAACAGGAAAGGTTTGTAAATAAATCCTGTCCAAGTAAAGAGCAGATGGGTGATTTTCATATGTATCTTTCTGGGGTCAGAATACCAACTAACCAAGTATCAAGAATTACCAAGTTTTCTTCTTACCCATGTGATTTACAGACGTCAGCCATCTTCTCCTTTGTAGCAAAATCAGCTGGGAGTTTAATCAAAAGCAGAATAAGCTGGCTGTAGCCCCAAGTAAACAAATGCGATCGTGGCCTAGAAGATGAGAAATTCAATTTTATGGCATGAATGGTTTTCTTCGGAACATTATGTTCTCTCTACAGGCAGGCAGGTATATGAAAAGAGAGAAGGAAAACCAAATGAAACACTGTGTAGGCTCAGTAGAGCAGTCACTCTGAAAAGCATTACAGAAAAAGTTATTTAATCCTTTGGTTGCTTCTGCTGAACTCTGCAATATGCAAAATGCTTGAAGGATTCAGTGACATCCAAACTGTCACACAAAATGAAAGCCAAAAGCCTGCAGACCTGTTAAAGCTTTTTGCTGCACTCAGGACCTTGGATGAATCCTACTTTACCTAGGATTTCCTTCTGCATCCACTGTATTTGCTCTTTGTGGTGCATCATGAGAAACTGCCAAGCACAACCAATCCAGGCGTACAGATTCAGGCTGCAGAAGAGATCTAAGGAGAGATGACCTAGGAAACAAAACACACAGAAGAAAACCTACCAGTTTTAAACATATCAGATATGGAGAAGTAGAGATTGTGTGCAGGAAAAAAACCCCAAAATATAGATGTAAAATTAAATATAGAAAAGCCTAGAATCATTTATGTTGCTAGAAACTGAGAGGACCACAGAAAACCATCAAGTTTGTAGGTTGGGTTCCCCAGTTTTNGAGATTTTTTTTTTTTTTTTTTTTTTTTCTTTTTAAATGCTGTCTAACCTTGGTGTACTGAACTGCAGGCAGAGGAACAAAAATAGTCAGTTCCATTGGAAGTATTATTTAGAAAAAACTTGATAAAACTATTATCTAATCTAACAAAAACACCCCCACAGTCTCAGAGGCCACCTAAAACTGGCAGAATTAATTGGAATCTAATGATGAAGAACACCAAGTACATAGATGCAGAAACAGTAAAAGCAGCCCCCAAAAACAACCCCACACAGCTGCATGATGAAGAGAGCACACAGATGAAGAAGATTCTATACTCCCTTTACCTTTTATCCTCTGGCTTTGATTTCACTAAACTATCTAAATATGCTAAAAAGTGAGCTGGATCATTCCTGCAAAGCTGTTTGATATCAGAAGGCAAAATAGAGGGGTGGAACTTGATCAAGGGCCGAAGAGCTGTTTCCCCAAATTTTTCGTAAAGCCTGGAGAGAGAGGATAAAAACTGTTTTCAGTACCAAACAACAAAATTGCCATTTTTTTCAAGCTCTCTTGCAAGTTTAAGATAGTATAGAAAGGTGATGTCTTTAAAAGATTCCCAGAAAGCTTCATGAAATGTTAAGTGAACCAATTCCTGCTAGCAATTTAACACTGAAGAGGAGGAAAACAAGAATTTGGCTACAAACCTTTGAGCGTGTACCAGTAACAGCGGGCTATCATCCCACGGCCCCAGGTCATGCAGCTGTTTCAGTATTTTCAACATATCTTCATTTTCCATTGCTAAAGCCACTGGACTGTGACAAGTTAGTTCTGAAATAAATCAGCACACCAGTTAAAACATATGAGCAAGTTGGTTTTTTTTTTTCTTAACATGCACACAGCTGTTAAGTGTAAGGACAAAAAGCTACCACTACTTTCATGGAACTCTCTAGCTAACAGTAGTAAAAAGTGAACAGATCATACTTGTTCATTTCATAGAAGTCAACATCACTAATCTGTGCTTACAGCAAATTACAGTTATAAAATTATTCAATTAAGGCATGGAATAATATTCTTGATATATTTTACTTTTTTTAGACTTGTGAGGAGGCAATTTTTCTCTCATGTGAAAAAAGATAGCCCATGGCAGGACATATGACTTGCTGAATATAATGCAGATCTGCATCAGTTTTCATACATTACAATTTGCTTCTATTAATATGTTAAAACTTCAGCTTGGACACTGACTTCACAGAATGCAGAATTCAACACGAACCTTGATCCTGATGAAATGCAAGTATTAATCTACCGGCAGAAGTGCAGTCCAGCTCAGGACAAACTGGGAATGCATGCATTACTTACACATCTAGGGCTCTCAGAATCCAAATAGCTAACAGATTCCCAGAAACCCAAATATCAGATACCAACCATCAAAGCAAGATTCTGTTGTTTGACTACTCTCTGTTGGCACCAATCAACATTAAGACTTTAATTCACTCTTAAATGCATAAAGCTGAAGCTGAATGCAGAGAACAGATGAAGTTCTGTTTTCCAATATAATCAGGAAGCTTTGGTTCAGTAAGGCTAAAGAGGCATCAAAAAGATCAGAAAGGACTTCCGTGGAAAAAGTAAGTCTGATGTGATCACAAGCCACTCATCTGCATGGAACCATCTATTCCATCCAGTTTTGTTTCACATTAACCACATTTCTCTACAAGTCAAATCTTCCATTTCCAGTGCAAATTCTGAAGCCCCTCCCCTAGCTTTTGCCTTGTTTCTATAGACATATGATTCATTAAGATGCTTTTGCTCTTTGAAGCACATATATTTTTAAATAGATCTGGTCTGTAATCACTACAGTGTTCAACCAACAAGCTCCGTATAAATTAAAAGGTTCAGAATTGCGAAGTGGGGTGAGGAGGAGAACAGTCTCTCCAAGGAGCCAGCAGTTCTTCATAAGTTAGCCTTCGGGGGAAAAAAACCAAGCAAACAACCCAAAACCAGAACAAACACTGCCCCACACCAACCATCCTCCCCCTCCCACACTACACCTGCAGAAGGAAAATTTGCAGACATAAATGGGAGTGTCTTCAAGTTTTTTTTCTTTTTCTCCCAGTCTGACTTTCAGTTTACTAGTGATAAACTTTTCATTCGTTACCTTTCAATCCTGCAATGTATGTTTCCCATACATTAGGACTGGTTGCATGCATGGTTATAATACACTGCTTTAGTCTTTTTAAATCCAAAAGAAAGAAGTAGCTTCGCATAAACCTACAAGCCAAGGTCCACGAAGCTGCTTGTGGCAGACTACCATCAGAGCTCTCCTCTGCCTCACCATTTCCACAAGAAAACACACGCAGCTCAAAACACAGTGTAGTCAACTCAACGAGATCTTTCTGAACATCCGGTTCTAAGACACATGGAGGAGACACTTTAAAGCAGCAGTCCAAAGGCCCCTTCCAATCAGTACTATTTTCACACATGGTTTTGCTTGCACACGTTTCATCAGTATTTTCCTTTTCAGTGCAGTCTTCCAAGATACTACTCTGTTCTTTGTCTGCTGGGTCTCCCTCAGTTGGATCCAGTTGTAGGTTTTTCTCCAGGGCTGCCCTCTCTTCTTCAGCACACACAGTCTTGCTTTTCTTAACAGAGGAAGCAGAATGCTCTTTGCTGCCAAACTTTTCTTCTAGATAGATAAGCCATTCCTGTAAAACCCTTCTCATACACTGCGGTTCTAACAAAACCAGAGGATCCTGGAGTTTGGCTCTGTAGCATAAAAAAACAAGTCTGCTAAGTTGCTTGATAGTTACAAGATGCCACAAGTGAAGTATTATATATTTTTTGTGTAACTCAAAGTATATTCCTAAACTTGACTTACAGCCGGTTGTTGGTTTTTGAGGTTTTGAGCGCATCAAACAATTTAGGCTACTTAGGCTGCCTATATTTGATAGTAGTACATTCTGAGCTCCTCAAGATTTCTTTCCAAATGGACTTTCGTTTGTTATGTGGTTTTGGTTGTTTTTTTTTAAACTATGCTTGTAGTTAGGACAAAAGAATAATGCTAGAGTACCTAAATAAGCTTTTAGTGGGTTTTGCTTGGTTTTAAATAGGGGAAACAAATCATTAACCAAATGAGATCCTTTCAGATTATGTTAATAGATGTTTACAGTATTACTCTTACATTTATTTAATCAATTAAAACCCCCTTACTTTAAAAAAAAAAAAAAACACTCAAGCATTTTTCTGCCAAAGCCCAATATATCTATACACTAAAAAGTTTCCCTGCTTACATAGCTTCTGCTGTTGCAGCCTTGAGATCTCTTAGAGGGTCCTCCTCTGGAAGCTGGCAGCTCTCTGGTTCTAACCTAGAAAAACACATTCATTTCAGTCTTATCTGAAGTATTATCTTTAATAATTTAAGTGAAGATTTCCTCACAAACTTCCTCAAATTTGTGAGGAAACAACATTAATTCCTTTATTTAAAAATACAAAGCTTTCATTTTGAAAGAAGGAACAGCTCAACAGACAGTATGGATGAATTGGGCATGAAGAGCAACTGATCACACTATTTTTGTGGCCTTCTATAATGGCTTCTACTCCAACAACAGTAGATTTCTAAGGGTACTGAATAAAAATCAGTATTATGCCACTATATGAAAGTTAGTGCAAAATGGTAAATTAGCAAATAATTGGAATGGGAAATAATTTAGCTCTGTATTAACTGGACAACCATTAAAGAAGTTCAGTGTTTTATAGCTACCGTTATGTAAAAAAATTAAACAAATAAAAAAAAGAAGTAGTTTTTAGGGAGATTAAAGTCTTTACTTGCCACTCAGAAAAGACAGGAAATGAACTGTTGGACTCATGTCCGAAACTATAATGAGCATCACAGATCAGCAATTCTCATGTAGTGTAATGTAATACACTATGTTCTGGCTCTTCAGTTATTACAGCA
>WEKW01029271.1:7524-40123 GCA_013389905.1 Sula dactylatra | reverse complement strand
AGGGAAAAACAAAGTACAATCAGTTCCTATTCACCCTTTTCATGCCATTGATTTTATAGGCTTCTGTCATGTCCTCCCTTGGGCATCCTTTTTTTCAGGCTGAAAAGCCCTAGTCTGTTTATCTGTTCCTTGTACAAAAACTATTCCACACATTTGATCTCCCATATTTCCCTTCTTTTAATTTTTCCAATTCTCATATTTTGAAATGGGGGCTCAACATGGCGCACTGCATTCAAGATGTCTGTCAGCATGTGTTTATATATAATAATGGAATAATGATGTTTTATGCTTTGTTCTCTCTGTCTTTTTTAATAGACCCAACATATAATGTACTTTCACAAGTCCTCCTGATCAGCAAATTGCCATTTTTTTCTCTGCCATTATTTGACTAGCTGTATCTATGATCTCAGGTATCAGCGATGTACGTGGAATCTCAGACAGAATTGATCTTACATTCAACCTTCCCATGAGTAACCTGAAGGACTTGGGTGGCATCATGCAGGTGCATAAGAGCTTCTGAGTCACATCCTGTGTTAAATGAGAATTGCTTTGTCAGAAGTACTAACTGCATGAAATACACAAGACATCTTGTTAGTTGTTCAATCCCCACATTTATCTTCTCCTATAGAAATAAAACTCAGACTAATTTTTGATCATTAAGATGTGCCTCCTTTTTGAATGTATTGTATCATTAAAGATCAGTTTTCATGCTAACTAGGACTACTTAATGATTTAGGGTTGAAAAAACCTCTTAATTCTAGGTGAGTTCCATGAGAAGAATGATTTCAAGTGAAGTTTGCTCTGAGGTTTTGTAATCATTTGGATCTGAAGCTCCCAGTGAGACTGAGAAGGGTAAAGTTGAAACCATGTGGACTGAAATCAAGAAAAAAATGTACAGATAACCTCTCCATGAGTGCAACCTCTTGAGTTTCAATGAAATCTAGTGACAATGAGCTCAGCTAGTTTCTAAGTCCCCAGTCCTTTGCCTGCAGCATGAAAGTACCAACTGTATTTTCATTCTTACATTGACTTGGTTTTCATGGTTCATTGTGCAAGAATGAACAATGATTTCTTTTGTCAGTCATCCAACTGAAAATTGTTTTGCTTATTATTCAATATAAATTGTTCCTCTGCTAAAACATAAGGTATCAGCATGTAAGAATTTATTGCTCAATTTTACCTCTCACAATTCTAAAACATTAGAACAGTACTTGCTGCTTTGGTAGAGAATGAGAAACATGGTAAAAGGGGGAAATGTGGGTTTCACTAAAGAGAGAATATTGAATAGCTCCCAAATTTGCTATAGTTCAAAGCATTAGCTCTGGAAATCCATTACTTTGGAAGAGGACTATGGAAAAATGCCATCTTTGTATTGAATATGAAAGAATAAGATTTTCCAAAGTGTTATAGTGAAATAGAAGGCTACATCCTGTAGACTCAGGATCCTTTGAACCTGGAGCTGCTAATACAGGACTGAAAAAGGTACTGCTGAAGTTATGCGGATTGAACACAGCTTATAACGTCTGAGTGAAGAACAACCTCTGAGTTACAACTAAGTCTACCAAGCCAACTCAAGGAATTTAGAAACATAGAGGTCTTAAGTTTTCTTTTTAGTCATTGCATACCTAAGAACAGAATTATTTTTGATTACTTCTGTGGACAACTGAGAGGTTGACCTGAGGCTGATGAATATAAGGACTTTTAGTTATAGTGAGATGGCCTTTTGCCTCTGAGCAGGCTCTGAGTCAATAATTATAATGAAATAAATGTAGATAACTTAGCCTTGCTATGAATCCCCCTAAGTCATAGCTGAACCATCTTTGTGGTGTGACCATAATGAAAGATTAATGCTTCTCTGACAGAGAAATTCAGCAGAGCCAAAGCAGCTAAACAAATTAGCTGGGTTGTGATCCAGCATATGTATCATTAGAAGACCTTTTTCAGTCTGAGTTGTAAGACATAGAAGAGGAAACTGGTCCTTTTTTCAAAGATTGTTTGTATATTTTGCATTAAACAGTTACTTGGTAGAATTCATAAACTATTCTTAAAGAATGGTCTAAAAGCCAGGACTTCTTTATTGAAATCTCTTGTTGCTAAACTGTAGAATAAATGTTTTCTCTTCTGTATTTTCTCTCTGGCCAATGAGTTTTGAAGTTTTTTTCTTGACAGTGAGACAGGTTCAGCAGGAAGAGCAGAAATTATTTTTTTATCCAGTCAATAGCTCAATGACCAAGTAATTTAAACTCCTCTGGAGTTGCAGAGAGGACCAAATCCAGAATTTGAGCAAAGAACCTATTGTAAGCAAAGGGGCTCTCATTTTGTTGCATATGCTGCCTGTCACAGTCCCAAGGAGTCAACTGAGGATGATTTTCAGAAAAAGTTAATTGGGGACAGTTGTGAAAAACTTCTGTACTTTTGAATTCTATTTGGAAATTAACTGTGAGGCTATTTTTGAACTCCTTAGCACTATCAGAAATTCTTTCTGTTGGTGGATACAACTACTCAGAATAGCACAAACTGGTGCATAGAATTGTTATCACTAGGAAAAAACCATGCTAGAAGATCCCAGATGGGTGTTTGGGCTCAGAATAAATACACAGAGCTGAAGGTTAGAGAAATCATCTACTCAGGTGAAAATCAGTGTTGTAATAAACTACATGTTGAAACTTTTAGAAATACATACCTAAGGTGTCAGGGAGCAGCAAGACTGGGTTTGGTCCATGAGGGAGGACAAGCCAGAAGCCAAGGGCGACCTCTACATAGGCAGGGTGCTCATCAGCTAGGCACAGTCCCACAAGACCTGAACAGGACTAGGTTGGTGATAGTGGTAGGCTCCATCAGGGCAAGACCTATGGATGCTCTTAGGGTCCTGACATAAGGATACTATTGCCTGAGCAAAAGCTGTCACGAATCTCAATCTTACTGTTTTGCTTTTTAATTATTTACTATAGTATGGATTCAACTTCAAGCTACCGATCAAACATCTGAAAACTGATGACAATTTGTATTTGGATCCAAAGACCCCTATCACTAAGGGCTAGTTATTTGGAAACAGACTGGAATGCTGTGCTTTGTTGCATTTCTTCAAAGCAAATTTGACCCTTATGTCTTCAGGCAGGTTTGCAAATGGATGTCACTTGAAGGATTCTTGGTTTCAGTGGCAGCTATTCATGGTATCACAGGATGCCAAAATCACTACCCAGTCCTTGTTATGTAAGTTGCATACTGCATCACTGGGAATTTGTAAAACAAAACAATGCCCATTACTTCTGCAGCTCTTGAATTGAGATTATTTGTCCCCCATCTGCTGACTCCAAAGTAATAATTAACTAAGCACACTATTTCCTGAGCAATTGATAATGTTGGCAAAAAATAAAGATGGTTTGGCATGACTATTCTATGATTCTATGACTAAAGGTGTCTTTTAGTAGAAATATATAATCACAGCCTTGATTACTTATAATCGGTAAAATTCTGAAGTGCCATAGGTGTTTTGGCCTGATTTCACTGGTTAGGAGACACCACTGTAAAGACATCATATTACTGCATAGGTCTTGTTATATAAACTGAAGATATTAAACTGAAACAGATGTGTTGATTTCAGCTTGGCTCAAAACACACACAAGAAACCGATGTTTGCCAAATGGAAAAGGATAAAAATCAGTTGATAAAATGTTATTTTCATGCATCTGAGATAATTACAACCAGTGGGCAGTGAAACAAAATTAAAACCTATAAAGAATAAGCTGGCAGCAGCTGACAGTAGATGCTACAGAGGGAGGTAAAATTCTTGTCAGTGAACCAAGCCAGTAGGCGAGTAGAACTATATAAGGAAAGAATGCATTTTCTATATAACCCATGACATAAGATTTAATACTCATTTATGATGACTTTCATGTCTACAGAAGGTATTAATGGTTGTAACATTAGCCTTCTTTTTAAACTGTATCCATAGTATTTCACTTATTGACCTTGAGCAGTACTATGTCTCTCGTAAGTAAATACTTCTTTCTAATTGGAATTTATTGCCTTTTAATTTGCAACCCTATGTTGTTATATGATGGGACAAGTTTAATAAAAGGAGAGATTGATCAGTTTATTACTCTACCAGTAGCAATTTTGTACACCTCCATCAAGTCTCCTCTTACTCTTGTCCTGTCTGTGTTAATCTCTCATCCAATATAAATCCCATGTTACTTCTACCTCTACTCTGGACTTCATCAATCTCTGCTTTATCCTTCTTGAGAGTGAGTCAACCACAACTGATCTCAGTATTACAAGTGAGAATTGATCATTTTTATATGGTGCTATATATTTCCTATATTGTTTCTATCCATTTTAAAATGTAGTCTTTTAAAATAATTCTTAAAATCTGGTATTTTTCTTTAAGGCAAGAAGTCTTCTTAGAAGTTCCAGCATGCAAAGATAGAGGCAAATTGAATTTTTATTTGGCCCTTTCAACAAATTTTTTATAACAACACTCTGTTTTTCTCAAGAGTTGGAAACTAATGAGCTCTGTCAAATTGGACAGCACTGTGTCTAGGAAACTGTTAGAGGAAACACTGATTAGTTAGTGAGCCAAAACCGTAGCCACAATTTTCTGTTGATTGTCCAAGGCATGCAATTATTGGGTTTATCTACAAGATAACTCTTAAACAGAATGTATTTAGCTAGTTAGTTTCAATAACATAGAATCACATTCATTCAATGGGGAAGACAGAGTTATATTTTGAGTGATGGTCTAGGGAGAGTAATAGAGTGGGTGTTAATGTTTTTAGTTTAGAAGCAGTTATTTTTCTGAATTAGTGTTCTGAGTATACCTACTGTGGTATGGAAGGAAGTCATTAAAGTATTTAGATATTTAAATAGGACTCAAAAATACCTGAGATTCTCATGGAAATCAATGGAAGACAGTTTTGGAAAATTTTAATAGGCACCTATCTGCATCTTAAAATGAATAGACATAGACTTCATGCTGTACATGGAATAACCTTTCTCCTGCGTGTCCTTCATTTGGAGTATAGTAAAAAATGTAAGTCTGTATGTTAAGCCTAATGCACTGTGCTGGTTTTGGCTGGGATAGGGTTAATTTTCTTCAAGGTAGATAGTATGTGGGCTATGTTTTGGATTTGTGCTGAAAACAGTGTTGATAACTCAGAGATGTTTTCGTTATTGCTGAGCAGTGCTTACACAGAGTCAAGGCTTCTTCTGCTTCTCACCCCACCCCACCAGCGAGCAGGCTGGGGGTGCACAAGAAGCTGAAAGGGGACACAGCTGGGACAGCTGACCCCAGCTGACCAAAGGGATATCCCACACCATATGATGTCATGCTCTGTATATAAAGCTGGGGCAAGAAGAAGGAAAGGGGAGAACGTTTGGAGTGATGGCGTTTGTCTTCCCAAGTAACTGTTATGCGTGATGGAGCCCTGCTTTCCTGGAGATGGCTGAACACCTGCCTGCCGGTGGGAAGCAGTGAATGAATTCCTTTTTTTGTTTTGCTTGCATGTGTGCCTTTTGCTTTACCTATTAAAATGTCTTTATCTCAACCCTTGAGTTTTCTCACTCTTACCCTTCTGATTCTCTCTCCAATCCCACCAGGGGGGAGTGAGTGAGCAGCTGTGTGGTGCTTAGTCACCAGCTAGGCTTAAATCACGACATTCACCCTATGTCTTATACTGATCTCACATACAAAGGCATGCCCTTCATGTACTACATAAACTTAATGCTAGATTCTGCTTTGCTGAGTGGGAACAGAATAACACAAGGGTGCTTTAGGATCTACTGCTGTTCAGGAATTCATGACTGAAAAACACTGTGTAGTCAGTGATGATCCAAACAGGATTAGCTTTGTATATAGATTTTTTTTTTCTTAGTCTTCTGGCTCAGATGGATATTCTAGCCACATCTCTGAAGAGTTTGAAGGCTTTTTGAGTTTTGTGATGGATATCCTCCAATAAGAGACATTTACATGAATGTGAACAACTATAAATGAGTGAAGACAGATCTACTGAGTCCAAATTGCAGCGTCTATTTCTGTTTCATTCAGTGGTCAATCTATATTTTGAAAATGAACACCTACTATATCAATTATTTTACTTTAAGCAAAATGTTAATTTATTGTTAGTATTTGCAGTTCTCTTGTATTTCTCAATTTCTTCTAGCATCTTCTCTAAACCAGTTTCAATATAACAAAGTAGGAAAAATTACAGATAGTTTTTGGTTTGAATCAGCTGTAGCCACAATTTTGTGCTAAGCAAACCGATATCTTGATGAGACAATTAATTAATTGATGGTACTATAAAGGTTACCTTTCTTTATAAAATTTAGTTCTGTTTTAATGAAGGCAACTTGTGAGCAGCTGATCTTTTTTTTTTTTTTTTAAAAATAGAAATATGCCACAATAAGGTATTTATAAGAAGATGAATGATGCCTAAAAGCTATCTTGGAACAGTCATCCCACAGTCTCACATCTTTTTTCTTTTTTTTTATTAGATCTATAATTAATCCTCACTTATACCAAATGTGTGTGACTCAGACACACTGACAGAGGGCTGATGACAAAACATGTTATTGTTGATGCTGTAGAAGACGCACTGTGAGCGTCTTTCAAGGCTTGGAGAACACTCCCTTGTTCAAGCTGTTTACTCAGTAATCAAAAATCACAACAAGAATTGTCTCTGTCCACTCTTCAAAGCAACCTTGATTTTTGTTCTTTTTGGAGGATTAATCCAGTCCTTGATGAAGTTCGAGAAGCGCCTCTTTCCCTGTTTGCTGGATTTTTTCTATATTTAGACAATCAGTAAGAGTGACTAGCTCAGGTAAAGCAGCTGACCAGCCTGGCTTCACACAACTCTATTTGCATCTCTGAAACCCTGGAGGGCAGAAAAGTCTTTTAATTGGCGATTCAACCTCAGTAGGAACATGCTTTTAGGAAATGAGGCCTACACCGTTGTCTTCACACCGGGCACACTCAGTCTGGTTGCCATGGTAATCTGCTGGAGCATGCTAGGTCCAATGATGTGGAAAACAAGATGGCTTCCTCATTTGTTTAGCCTTAAGGAAAATTACAGATATTAACAAATCATTACAGGGCTAACAGACACTCCAAAGACTTGACCTAAATAAACAGCATTGTGTCAGATTGCTAATAGCTGCCTAAGTTTTACTTCTGTGACTCTTCTGAAAGTCCTGAGTTAATGAAGGTTTCATTACCCTTAATATTTGTTTTTCTCCACCTGCAAGTAAAATCCTGTACTTTTAATGTTAAGGTGGACCTCTTATTCAGTGAGGTGCATTTAATTTGTCAATCAATTGGCAAGGAATTTAAATTTTAAATAACAACCAATACTTTTGGGAATATAAAGCTGAAATTTTGGGTACTTATTGCCACCTTCCCCAGAAAGGATTTTCTGTATTTCATAGAAAGCTCTTTCCTGGTGTGGAGTGGCTGACATGCAGTGTGCTCCTCGTGGTGACAGAGCGAGGTCTCAGGCTCCTCGATTTCCTTGGGGCTGGGGAGGGTGACATGCCTCTGAGTGAGGAAATGTTGCATTTGAAATTGGTGCTTTGAGGATGGGGGAAGATGCAAATTAAATGCAGGCATGAGATAAAGTGTACTAACCAATGATTCCATCTGTAAAAAATATAGGAGGAAGTGGCAGCCAAAATACGTAACTGCAGCTATGATGGTGGTAAGCTCATAATGGGGGAACCGCAAGGTCAGTAGAAAAATAGATTACATGTTTCAGGTTTTCCCAGTCAAGTGGTCTGTAATTTTAAAGCAGCTGGTTAGTTGGTGCCGTCCACTTCCTCAGAGCCTGCTCCCTGGGGAATGAAAGATGAAGGTGAGGAATTTCACAAGTTGCTGAAAGAAACATTTAAAAAAAAGTCTTGTTTTGGTAAGTCTTCTGACATACCACATCATTACTGGGGGCTTCCAGCATCCCCTGGAATCTTGATAGAAGAAACCAATTAGCAGAGAAAACACATGGGACAAGTTTACTGCTTCCTTGATTGAAACATATCAGTAACAGATACACATATGTAAGCACACACTCTCCATCTAGCTCTACGTGTGTGCTTTAGTACATACCAGGAGAAACTATGCCTTTCACTTCCCTTGCTAGCTTTAAAATACCAGTGCTCTGGTTTTCAGTTTGGTTCAGGAATCTGGGAGACTCCTGACGGAAATGCCTACATTGTATTCAAAGTAGAGTGATTTTCTAAAATGTAGAAAATACCAACATTGAGTGCTCCTTTTTAAATGTAGAGAAGCTGCCTGAGTACTGCAAGATCCAATGAAATGAGATGGACCCCCCCACAAGAAAATGAACCACATTCCAATACCATCATATTTACACTGAGAATCTGAATTGCTCAAATCCTTATTGTTTATTTGAACTGTGAGTCTTTCCATTTCTATTAATTTCTTTGCTCTAAAATTCACTCTTGCAACTGAAATAACAGCATGTGTTTCCATTGTTTTTCAAGAGTATTTATTTGAAATTTCAGCAGAGCATATGTTAACTTAGCAGAGGGAAGAGGAAACATGGTGGATCAGGACACTTAATACAACCACCTGAATATTGTTTATTTATTATGTTCTGTTTTTTTTACTCTATTAATGTATTATGATATAGTACACCTGGCATAAGTTTAGTTAGTTCAAATTTAGTTAGTTCAAATATCCTTAAATAAACAGGATAAAAGGTGGTATGTGATTTCATGCATTAGTTCTATCAATTCTATCACTGCTTTTATCCCAGAGGTCTTTTTTTTTTTTTTTTAACACATATTGCTTGTGAGTCTTAAATCTCAGGTGTAGCTGTGATAACATTGCATTGTGATTCTCTCTGCTTTGACATCTCAGGTGTAAAATTTCTGATGTGCTTTATGAAGGACCGTGCCAATGCATCATCCTTAACAACTAGTGAGATTTACAAATTCAGGAGAATAAAGAGAATTCCGGTTTGGTTGTGAGTGGACTTAAACCAATTTGGTGTATCAAATTATCTAATCAAAGCTTTGGGTTTACAACTGAAATGTATTGAAATATCACATCTTCAGACAGAAAGCTACGAAACTCCTGAAAAGAATTAAAGTGTCTTCAATGAGAATTCTGCTATGTTTTACACCTGTTTCTTGGAAAAGCCCGGCCCCCAACTCTAGATGTTCCTATTTTGGAACATTTATTTGTTCCACTAAGCATGTTAAGAGGAAATGTGAACACATCTAAAGGAGAAATTACTCCCTGCACAATTTTGACAGTGAAAGCTTGGTTCTGGTTCAGTTACGTATCACAAAAAGGTCTGGGTGCACAGTTATTTTTATTTGAAATGATTTATCTATCACAATATCATTAAGTACTCAGACTTTTACTTCTGAAAAAAGGAAATACTGTTTAAACTATCTTCTCAGAGCTTCAGCTTGCTAAAGGATGAAAATCACTGATAGATGTTGCAGGAAGGGGGGTTACATATTAAAAAAAAAGAAGGAAAGAACATTTGAAAAATGAATGGGAAGAGAACAATGAACCTGAAGATAAAGATATTAGTGAAGACAATGATGGAAAAAGGAATGTGATGGATTGAAAAATGTTTAGAAGATCATTCAACTATTTCTCACAAGGAAAGATGGAGTTGCTGGATATAGCTTTGTGCTGTGTTACTTTGTAAACCTCTCCTTGGCAATTAATCACCCCTACTGTTCGGGTGCAGAGGAAGAGTAGCATAGTTTTCCCCTTGAATTATTCCTGAATGCATTCTGGACCCTAGAGGTTTTGTAGAACAGGGTTCTGTGGAATGGGCTCTTGAAATTCTCAGGTGATTGTAGCTGCAATGAATGCCGTGAAGGGACAAAGCCTGTCTACAAGTATGTGATCTACAGACCCTTCTCTTCCCTTTGAGCCAACAGCTCTGCCTCTCCCTAGAGTCCCCATTGCAGTTTCTAGTTTTGTTAGTCTTTTTTTCCTTGTTGGTAGATCCTAGGAAAATAAATTCTTTTTATATTGTGGAAATTATTTGGACATTCCCTGCAGTTTTGGATGATGGTGGATCATGGGAATCGGAAGTTTGTTTAATGTCAGTTAGCAAAAGGCAACAACAACAACAACAACAAAGAATAAAAGGGGGGGGGAGAAAAAAGAGAGAAGGAAAAAAAAGGAGGTAGAGAACATTTTATGTCTGAGCAACTGATGTTTTCCCTGCAATGAAGAAAACAAGTGAAGGATGAAGTTGCCTCATCACATGAGTATCCTCAGGGGGGAGGAAAGAACCAGTCTGGAATCACTTCTCAGAGGCAGCCCAAAACCTTTAACTGTGAACTGGTTGGGAATCCTGGTCCTGACTTCTGACTTGGGCAGAATCAAATGAGATTTACCACCCTGGGGGGTAGGTGGTAGCAGAGCTTTTGTCTTAACAATCAGCCACGTCAGAGCCAGGCTTTGTTCAAATCAAGGTTAAATTCAGCATGGCTTCTCTATTGGTCTTTTTTTTCCCATATGTATCGGGAGGTTATTATCTTTTGCCATGTCCAGAAGCAGCTACTACCTCTGCATGCAGTTCAGTTTGTATTTAGGAAATTCAAATCTTCTTTATCTTTCAGGCAGAGCACTCACTAACATTTAGTTAAAATTGTAGTTCTTGTTATTATTGCCTCCCCACTATTATAAAACTTTCATAACTTTCTGAAATGAGTCTTATCTTGAATTCTACTGGTGTAGTTTCTGTCCTAGTATGATTTTTTAAATTATTTAAAAATTGAAAGCAAAAGATGAGCAATTTCTGAACAAGTCAGAGAAAAAAGTACATTCTCTTTTGTTTCCCTTTTGCTTGTTTTGCATTTCATTAAGGAGATTTGAAAGGTGTCGTTTGACATATAAAATCTTCACTAAGAGGCAAAGAACCTTAGGCTGTTGGAGAAATAAATATTTCCTGTGCTATGTTGTAATTCTGAACTTTAGAATATGATCCAGTCATTACGAAATGCACTGCATCTTAATAACTCTAGCCCCACAGAGACGGATAAAGTTGAAAGTAGTTATGGAATTCTGGTGATGGTAATCCCTTTCTCTTCAAGGAATAGCTGTGCAGACTTTATTTTACATTTGTGTATATTTTTACTTTTAATTCATGTTACTGAGCTGTCTCTCTAATCTTTGCTGTCACGCTCTTAAGAATTTCTCCTCCCCTTCCATAATTTACCTAATGTCATGATTTACAACAAAAGCAGACCATGTTTCTTCTTTTTCTTCTTTATATCCTCTCCCTCTAAAACTTATACTTATTTCATTCTATGCCCATTATAACAGATGTGTATGACTGGCACTCACCACTAAATGCCAACTACATGAGAACATTCGTCACTCTTCCCCTTCTGACCATGCTTGTTTGTTACAGACATTTTAGTATTTACTCTTTCTGCTGTCCTTTCTGCACCCAGTAATTATGGTTTTAATTCTTTTGCTTTCTGTGTGCACGAACACAGATTATTTCAATATCCCTTGCTTCTTTCTCCAGAGACCAATCTTCATTATATCTTCTTTTTTCATTAAGTATTACCTTCTCTATCTCATTGCCTTGTTTATAATTATGGTATATGTTAGTTGTGTTTTGATAGACGGTTGCTCAAAACAGCAGAACGATATTTAAATTACCATGGTCAGACATCAGCTGCTTTTTCCTGAGAGTGCAATTCCTTCCCTTTGTAAAAGTATCCCCTTATTTCTGCTCAGCTTTGTGTAAAAGGCTGAGTAACACATACCATGTGGGTACTACAGATTGACATCTATAAGGAATCATTTTTCAGAAAGTGGATAGTGCCACTACGATAGTCCAGAGAGGTTTTCTTCAGTGCAGGTGTTCGGAGAGGACAACATGAATCTGGTCAGGAGCTAAAATCAGGAAGAATTTAATGAAGACAGAAGAGTGCAGAGATTCCAGTTTCCATTACAGTGCTTATAATAAATACCTTACCCCTCCTTTTTTTTTCTATTTTTTCTCCAGATTACTTTTGGAGACCAATGAGAAATAATTGCTGGCACATGCAGAAAAAAACATCTGGGGTCTACTTCCAAACATTAAACTCAGTGTAATCTAAATATCCTGTAAATGTTTTATGTTAAATCAATCTGTTAAGCTTGGTGTGCATCCCACAACCTTTGCACAGATCTTTACAAAAATGTTAGACTGGCTCTGTGCTTGCCAGCACAATACTGGGTTGAGGCTGCAAGAAGGGAGCAAAAAACCAATTGCCCAGAATTATGGAGGCAAACTCTCCCTGGGTGGCCAGGGAACCATTCTGCACCGTGATCAAACCAGGTCAGGGAGTGTGGAGATATCATTTGGAAACTGAAATTGTCCTCTGCAAAATCATACGTAGTTAGACACAGGACTCTCCTCTTTAACAAGAAATGGCCCAAAGAGAGTAACCAGCGTGGGTTGCTGATCTGGGAAGGAAGAACATGGAAAGGAGTGATGGGGGAAGGGCAACAGCTTACATTTTACTCAGTGCACAAAAAGAATGTCTCTTCTTTTTTGTTGGCTGACAGCTAGTGTACTTTGGTCTTCATCCCACTGTCCTCAAAGTCAAATGCTTTTCCCTGTCTATTCTCCTCCACTTAAAAAACAAGCAAACTAAGAAATTGCCACAGCTTTGCCTGCTGGCCTCAGCCTCTTCTCTGGTTTCCTTTTCTCTCATGCACTCCCTTAGGTCACCTCTGTGCTCTTGCTTGTGAGATTCTGAGAGCTGGACTGTACTTCTAACACTGACAGAAAAACACTGATGATTTGAGTCATGTAGAAAGCCCGTAGTGCATTCAACTCATGCAGTCCATTGAAGAATGCTTTTTTTTTTAGTAGTTAGTAGTCTTTTCCCAAAAAAGGATGCATGATTGTATAATGCATTGCACTTTCTAGCTGTAGACTCTACTTCTCTGGCTCCCTTTTGAGCAAATATTTGGAAACTCTGGTATGTGTCTATGTCTTTATTAGAGCTGCAATTCTAAACTGTGTTGGAGGCAGTGATATAGTACAGTTTATTCAGAACCACATATTGAGGAAGTTGTGCAAACTAGTGAAATTTTGTACAGTAGGGTCATGATTCGTGCTTTGGCAATGTAGGCACTACAGTCTTTTAAAAAAGGAAACAGTGAGAACTTGCAGGAGTTGCAAACTGAGGCCTGAAACATACTGTTCTTGTGCAGTCTTAAAAGGAAAGTAAGCTATGCACATTTTCAATCTGGCAAAAATTTGACAGTAATGTTAGAACGCTTGTCTCTAATAACGCATTCAGAAATATTTTTAGGTAAACAAAGCCAGCTACCAGCAGACTGAAGTTGATTTACAGTTAAAAGCAAAAGCCAACAAAATGTTGTTAATTCCTGGTTATTGTTAAATATTTTATTCTACTACTGCTAACCACTAATGGGTGCCAAAAATCATACATACAATGCCTTAGGTTTGCATACTATTCCAGATTTGAATTTTCAAGATCTTTAGGTGATATGGGTTTGGTTTGCTTTATTCATGCTTCCTATATATACACATAGTATATATGCATGTATGTATGCATTATATATACATGTATATATGCATTATATATGTATATTATTGGGAGGGAAAGTATTGAAGTAGAAGACTTATGGTTTTGTTTATCTCATCAATGGAGGACCAAATGGAAGAGGTTTGGGTTTTTTCTAAAATCTTCATTAGTTGAATTTAGTTTTTATAAACCCCAGAGCTGATACAGAGTGGTGCCAAAGTCATCCAGGGTTTGAGCTGATGAGAAGCTCCTCATGTTCATGAGAGGTTTAGCAGTGGAATTTCCAGAACTGCCAAAGTTCCTGAAAAGCAAAGGTGTTATTGAACTTGATGGGATTTATACATAACCTGCTAGATGACGGGTCTCTTATAACTGTCTGTTTAACAGACAATCTCTGTGAAAAAATGGAAGTGAAAGTCTAAACTTAAAGCAATGCAGTCCAGTAACCCTCCCTCCCACCAGGAATCTGCCCCCTGAAGAGGGGCTTCCTGACAGTGTCTGCCAAGGAGAACGGAGAGGATCCAATGGGCTGGCCTGAGAAATGGCTGCTTTATATATGTCATTTGGTGTGCCTGAGAACCACTTCTGAGAAAAGGAAAGACATGTCATGAATTGGAAGACCAGTTTGTTTTAGGAATAGTGTCAGAAAGTGCATATTAGCTAGTTATGGTTTAATGTTCCTAGGGTCAGTAACTATGCTAAAGTAAGGCAATGGCTTCTTGCGTAAGTATGTGAAAGTTAGAGGTGAAAAGACTATTAAGTGGCTCTGGCTAAGCTGTGAAATAGAAGAATCTGTTTAAGAGTTTCACATATGCAAGAAGACTGATAGTTCTCTAAGTGCTACACATTTTTATTATGAGGTGAAATAACAGAAACAGCAGCAGTTAACTGACACAGCTAGCACAGAGGTCAGTGGGAAAGAGGAAGACAGAGGTGTAGAAGTAGCTTGAACTGACCTTTTTATGTGACAGTCTGATAGTCTCAAAATGGGAAGGAGATGTTACCACAGGAAGAAGAAAGCAACAGGCTGGCGTAGCTTTGCCAAAGGTGGCTGTGAGAAAGTTGTACTTTATGGCTTAGGCAGTGCATATTAGACAGTTGGCTTACTTTACTAGGATTTTTCCCATCTCCTTTTAATAAAATATTGTTGTTATCATTGATTCAAATTTGCAAGTGGGGTAATTAGCTTACTGAGCACCAAGATCATAATTTAAATTCCTGGGTGAGGGGCTGAACTTGGATTTCACTGGGAACCCTAATTCAGACAGGACCAGCCCCTTGCTGCCAGGTCTAGGGAGACAATTACACACAATAGCCAGCCTTAGCTTACCTGATGGCTCCTGGTCATGGCAGGGTTCTGAGGCATACAGCATGTTCTGAAGAGGCCATGACACAAGGACATGGCAAAGCTGGCAGCAGGGAAACTACATGTACCCGATGGTGACACAGGCACAGTCTCACCTGCCTTTGAAAATCCAGCCCTGGGAAGGTTTGTGTATTTTACTTGCTGTCTCATGGAAAGTCTTTCCCCTCACCAGCTGTGACACCACATCTTCAGAGACCTTCGCACCCTCATGCTCGCTCAGTAGTGCGGATCACTGGTGGAGCCTGAGCTACGCTGTGACCTCTTTCAGATTTTTGCTCTACAGCCTGGCATCCAGAAGCAGGTGGAAATGAGAGATGCAAAGTTTTGCACCCACAAAAGCCCTCTGAAAATTATTCTAGAAACATATTTTCCTCTCCAAAGAAAGCACAGAAGTATTTGTGACAAGGTGAATGGACAGGCCCCAGTTTGTCAGGAGTTAAAACTAGCTCAGTCAGCTGGAGGCTTACCAGCCACTAGCTATTAGGATTGTCATTTCCCCTCAGGAAATACCTGCTGGTGTATCAAGGGTAATTGCTAGCAGTCAGCTGTATCCCCAGAGGGTTAGGATATAAAATCATCAGGAAAAGACTGAACTGTTCCTGGTAGGAGGCAATAGGGATTGTGTGTGTGTGTGTGTGTGTGTATCTTGGGTGTTTATCTTAATGAAGGATCTTAATGCAACGTGGGCTTTTGTTTCAGTTTTAACCCTGGTTGTGACTCATCCTTAGTTTTCTGCTGAAGCTTGAATTTTACAGACTCCTTTTCTTATCTGAGGCCACCACTTGCAACATTGGCTGGTTTGTCACAAGTATTCTCCAAAACAGAGTAGATAATTATAGCTTCCTGAGTGGCTTGGTGTCACTATGTGGTTTTGCTTCTAGAATACTTGAAATAGCATTCCCAAATGTCCTTCACTTTGTTATGCTCTTGCCAATCTTTCCTCTCACAAAAGGAGTAAAACACGTTTGCTTTCCTGAGCCTTGATTAAACTATCCGTGAAGCAGGTATATCAAGTAATGCCTACTGGTTACCCTTTAAAGTTCATTCTAAAATTTACAGCATTATAAAGATGAAAAGCAAGGCAAAAAAATCAGAAGCACTCATGCAGTAAGTTTAAAGATTCGCTCCCTCTCCTGCCTAGGCAGAGGTCTCCCCTGAATATTGCAGCCCATCAGTGTTAGCCTGTCAGTTGGAGCACTCTTTGCCTCCATCCCTTCTGCAGTAATAAAGTTCCCAGAAGTGCAGTAAAGCCAGACACTCAAAACAGGTCATCATACCTGACACTTGTCTCTTTGTTTGGACATACCCCCATGTATCCTCTCACTCCCTCTTCCCATCTTGCATCTGCTGCAGGTGTGTTTGAGTAGGACCCACTCCCTCCTTGCCAGTGGAGAGACCTCGTATTTGTCAAACAATGAAGTGTGTTTCACTTGGTTGTGAATTCAAGCTGGGTGCTTCCAGGATGGATTTAACACCTGCATAATGTCTGAAATGACTAGTAAAACCTGTCATGATCAATCATGAACTAACCACAGATGAAGGTGTTTTTTAAACAACAATGATTGTCAAATATATAATAGATTAATAGAATTCATGAGCCATTTGATAATGTCACAACTAGGGAAAAAGGAATAATTTGATGAATAAACTATTCACAGTGCAGGTGCTTCTCCAAAGCAGTTTCTCAGCAAAAACTGAGATAGGATTCAGAAGAAAACCATCGTTATCCATTTTGCTCTTTCTTTCTTGTATTCACTTCCTGAGATGAGAGAAAATATCTCCTCTCAGACTGCTGTGGTTTCCTTATGAGTAGTGAGGTCTTCTGTGAATCATATGCCTTCAGATACTGAGTTTACAAGGAAATCTTAAGCCTTTGCATGTATATGGGAAGTATGTCAGCTTCTTTATTCTAATTTCCAGAACTCAGCAAACTATGAGGTTAAATTCTGAGAGAGTTCTCAATTATAATGTAAAAAAAAACCAACCAAACAAAAAAAAACAACAAAAAAACCCCCACCAAGAACCAACAGAGAAGAAAATACCTTACAATCCAGTTTTTTCAGCTGGTGACAGTTTTTTCTTTGCTTAGTATACTCTTTCTGGGACACTGTAGGATGCTCAGAAGAGGTCTGAGGAAAACACATGATTTTGCTTAGATTGCCTAGTTCATTTCCAAAACACTGTTGAAATTCTTAGCTCATTCCCTTGTTGCCCTTTGTAAGTGGATGGGATCTATTGATGGGAAGAGATGAATTCTCTCTAAAACAGAGCAGACCTTTGTGAAAATGGATCCCCTTATAAATGGCCCAATCCTCTCCCTGAAAAACAGATGCCAGAAACAGTTGTGGGACGTTATGTTTCGGCTCTAGAGACTTCCACTCCTAAGAATAAAGTAAAGGAGTCATTATTTATCTAAACAAGGCCTTTATGCTATGGTTCAGCGGCTGCTGGACAGCCGTGTGATCTGTCTTGTGTAATGCCCTCACCCCCTCCTTTCCCCATTTGGAGAAGAGAAAAAAAGACTTGTACTAGCTCAGAACATACTTACACAGCTCACTGTCTATTGTGCTCAGTCGCTCTGACTATTATGGTCCATTAGATAAACATGGTGTTGAGCAGCCACTCAGCTGCTGATATGCAAGGCAGTGCTGATAACATGCTCTATGTTTAGAAGGGAAGCAGTGTGTCACAGGCTATGTGGGATATGTTTACGTATACGTGTGTGCTTTCTCCTCAACTACAGAGGGCTTCCAACACAAGGCCCTTCTCTGTGAGGAAACAGGTGGTTTTTGAAATGATAGTCTTTTATCTTTTGTGATAGGTCTTTTCATGCTTCTTCTCAAAATATTGCCTTGTATTTCTGTGTCTGAGGGTAAATGAAGTGAGATAGAGAGTCCTAATATTTCCCCTCTCCTGTAGAAAATTGTACTTTAAATACAGAAGGGAACAGGCAACTGGCTAAACATGTACTTCCCACGTGCTACTGAGTCTGTCAAAGTTTCTATGTATATGAGGCAGCTGACCTCTTTCAGGAGCCAAGTGGTCAAACAAGTTACATTTTACAAAAGCATCTAATCATATTTTTTCGAAAGTGACTTAGGCACTTCAGAGCCAAGATCTCTTTATTTGAGAACAGGGCTTGGGGCTTATCTATTCAGGGAGGCATACCGCTTTGCTGTGTTCGGTGTTGACCTCCAGATGTGTACACAGCCCGACACAAAAGCTCTTCTTGTGCTTCTGAAAATGTCACCCAAAGCACACAGTGCTCTGAAAACCATGTTCTGTGGAGGGTTGGTCCAGGATCAGTGCGTATAAACTTGCAAAGAGCAGATGGACCAGGAAGGGCTTGCCAGTGTGAAAGGGCAAATGGTCAGGAGCTACTTCCTCCTTGATTATACTAAGCAACAAACCGAGCGCTGAGGCTGCCCTTAAAATATGAGAAGTTGTGTGTTATTCTCATTCTGCACACGGGAGAAGATGGGGATTTTAATTTCGGCCCAAGGTAATGGGCATTGCAATGAAACACGAGCTCAGCATCACCATTCACCGGCCAGTCTTTTATTGAGCAGATGTCACTATCAGACCATCACTGTGGAAACAATGACAGCGACCAACTTGATGTGATCATGGCCTGTTTCTTGCCATATGCTGGATAAGCTGCACACAAGGTGCATGTTAAGAAGTGTAAAAGTTCTGCTGACTCCTCTGAGGTTTCATGAGCAATGATCAGGTTCTTTCTGAGACAGCCCAGCATGTGGTAATACAAATATAAATATAAATATACAAATATAAACCAATATAAGGTAATAATGTGTCCATTAAGACATACCTTACATAGTATCCAAGTACTTATTTTAAAACACTCAGACTGCAGGCTGCTATACTACACAGCAAAAAATACTTTAATATGATGGTTCATTACAACAGACTGAGTCCAGTGAATTGTGTGTTCTTAATACTTTTTTCCATGTAATTGTGGTGTTATTAACAGAACAACAAAACAATTCAGCAAAATCTTTAAAAATTTCAAAGTTGTCCCCATGAACCCATGGAAAAGAGCTCAAATTTTCTTTCAAAATTTTCTTGGCAACACATGCTTATGATATTTTTAATTAGCATTCTAATGTAAGATGTAGTAGTTACAATATTTTGGTTTCCAATGTATTGGTAAACAAGACAACCCACTTAAAGATTTTAATCTCTCCATTATGATTAAAATATATCACACAAGAATTTATTGAAACAGAAAAAAATTGGTAATGTCAATAGTTTCTCATGAACATTTTAGCCTATATTCAGCATTAAAAACCAGATACTTTTAAATTTTATAATATTCAATGTTTCTAATGTCACAGTTTTGTGGACTAATTCTTTTACTTTTTCTTTTTCCCCCTTGAATCATTCTGAAACCTGGAAAAATATGAATGCTTATAAGCAGATTCTACACTGAAGTTGTGTCTTCACAGCTTTACTTCTTCCTGAAGATTGCTGAAGTTAGCTTCTTTACCTGAATTGTCCGATTGCAAGATTCCTTTTGTAGTGTCATGAGGAATCATATTAATAGCATGACTTCATTTCCAGTAAAAATTTTGGTCACGACTGCAGACTTTGAAAATCCATGCTTTTTACTTGGTCTTATTTCCTGATATTCTTATTTTTTCTCTTCCTTTCATCTATTCTGCTTTCAGTGTCAAAGTATGTCATAGTTTTTCTGGTAAAGCATAATAAAAATAAGAAAACACAAAACAAATACAAGATAAATAGTGAAATTCAGTCCATGGTCTGGATGGCACAGCATTTATACAGAAGCCCCAGAGAATGCAGGGTATATATCAGACATTTTTACCTATCAGAAAAGTTCTGGTAGTTTCCCTTACTGTATTAGAGGTACTTTTGGACATTTGTGATTTCTGTTATTTATTAAAAAAATATGTATCTCTATCTATACCTATATATAATGTCTTCCTTACATATTCATTTTACTGCATAACCACCTACATCTCAGTGTTGGTTTTTTTTTAACGTGAAAATTACATCAATTGCAGTGCAGGTGTGTGCATTAGGTGCCCTTCTGAGTGGGAAGCCTATAAGAGAAATGAGAGGCAGAAGCTTCTTGCAATTCCTGGTGCTTATCTCCATTTATGTCAGGTAGTACAAACAGCAACCAGTGCACAAGCACAGAGAGACTCGCAGACTGCCGGCTCTGCTTTCTTCCCTGCTTGCAAATGATATATGGCGGAGCCTCTGCCTCCTGTGGCCCATCCTGTGACAACAGAGAGTCACTGAAGAGCTGGGGATTCAGGAAGACAGAGATTATGAGGATGTTCAGAAGCAGGTCTGGATGGGAGATAGCCCCTTCAGTGCCCTTGAGTATGTCTCATTGTGGAGGGCTATAGGCTGGCTGAGCCAGGGAAGGCACCAGTTCTGGGATGGTCGGTCCTTGTGAACATGCATCATGTGAGTCATCCTGGGTTTTTGCCAGGTTACAGATGTTACTGGGATGCTCCCACTAAGCTATAGAGAGTTTAAAGAAAGAACTGGAGAAAGGAGGAAAGAAAAGAATGAGGAAAGGACAGGAAATGTGAGAAAAGAGGGTGTCCTAGCCTAAGCACTGAAGTCTCACTTGGCCCTGCATTTAGCCCATGTAGAATTTATATAAATTCTGGTCATTTTAGGCACACTGTTCAAGCTAGGGGGACCTGCTTCCAGATTCCATCAAATCATCAAAGTATCTTCAACTAGGCATTTATTTTGCTTTTATTCCCTGAGGACCATCCAATCAGATTTATCTTTTATCTAATGCTCTCTGTTATAGCAAGGGTTGTTTTCTGTAGAATGTACTTCCCAAGTGCAATTAGCATTGGTAACTCTATTCTGATGCTGGTTTCTTCAGCTGACCTCCTGCAATAGTTATAAAGTTTAGGCAAGGAGAAAAAGCAGTCACCCATAAGAAATAACTCAAGTGTAATCCCCAGTGAATGTCAAGTTGCATAGGATGCCTATTCCCCTTGCATGCCTCTCTGGCAACAGTATATCACTCTGTAGTAATAGTATACAGTCAAGCTAAACTGAGTCATTCATGCACAGAAGTGCAGTCCTGACAGAAGCAAGTAATCTGAAGTGCTAGTGTACATATGCAATCAAATAGGATAAATCTTGTTTCTCTGCAGTAATTTCAGTGAAGAAGAGTTCAGCTCTTTAGCTCAAATACATTCAGAGTATATGATACTGTTTAGATACAGGTAAGTCAGTAAAACAGTGTATTAATTCTGGTTTAGACATCAATGCAAGATTTCTTCCGATCATTAGGCAGTGGCAGCTATTGGAATAATTTCTAATTTGTTTATATTTTCACATTATAACATCTATGCTTTTACACAGCACATTTTCTTTAAGGCTGTGCAAAATTACCACTGTTCATTAAAACGGAATGAAGGTAGGGAGGGGAGTGGAGTAACGGGGTGGTGTAGTGGCAAAATACAAGCCAAAATAAATAATGAAATATCTTCTACTCTACAAGTTTATGGAATGTTACATTGCCATTTGAGTTCCCAGCACCCAGTTCCCACCTTCCTGCACTCATATGGGCATGCACTCTCTTCATACCCTACTCCTTGACCATGTCAAATGAAGATCAGCAGCAGGAAGGAAATATTTCTCTTTGATGCTACAAAGTCTACATGACCACCATGGAAAGCTGACCAGAACTAATATGTGATTATCTGGAAAGGTCAGTAGTAATGCCAGGAACATTAAAAGCCTGGTCTATTTCAGGGATATACGCAATATGTTGTTGATTAAATGCATATATAAAATGATAACTTGTTTTGATGATAACTATAGCTACAGCTGTTATAGTTCTGGATGACTCTACTTATCTCCTGTGTCCTCTCCTGTGTCCTTTTCCTGGTCTAAGCTGTTCCTATGTGCCAGTGGAGTCTATATTTTTAAGACCAAATATTTGGTAATGGTGACTCTTTTGAAGATTGGTGCTTTCATACAGTTTATTAGCTATGTTTTGTACAAACATCTGCAGCTGGAAAGACAGCATTTTAGAGATACTTGGGAGAAAAGATTATATATTTATAATGGCCATTGAAATGCATTCTTCAGGCCAAAAAATCAGAATCGCAAGTGCATAGATTCATCTCCTCTGCATTTACCACCAGTACCATCTTGACAGCAATGAATAGCTGTGTGCTCTGGTGTGAAGCAGCCCCTGGTTCAAATTAAAAATTTCAGGATTTGGCCTCAGGAGAGTTTTTCTTGACTGAGGACTTTGAGATCTGATTAACAAAAGCCAACCATTAGTCAATAAATTTTCATCTTTCATCAAATAATGTGTTTGACAAATCAGTTATTCTGGTATTCAATCAGCTTTATAGGCTGTTCATCAAATGTGTTACTTGACATAGAAAACATTTGTCAAACAAACATAATTGATAAATTTCTACAATATTGTCTCATGTCTTCTTCTGGCTTACAGTTTTGCCTTACAAAGATTCCTCCATTCCTTACAGTTCTGTCTTCCTCCCTGACCCACCCCCCTCCCTGCCCCAGTGCAGCAAAAGAGATAAATATTTTCCTTGTCATCACTTCGATGTTTCTTCACAAAGCTTTGGAAGAGGAAATAAGCATCAAAGGCAAAGATCAGAATGTTTTATCTTTCATTGCAGCAGTTCCTTCTAAAAACATCACAATTTTAAACAGAAGTTTATTTATGACTTCAAGAACCATTGGAGATGCTGATGGAAATAGAGAATCAATATAACTGCATTATAAATTAGTGGTAATATATACCACAGTATTGTGATAGGGTCACATGTTGGAGATAAGTTTACTATAAGCAAGCAACTCAGGGAAATAAGCACATATCTGATTTGCCTGTGGGGATGGGGCAGGCAAAGGAGGGGCTGGATGATACCAGCTGTTCAAAGGAAGCCTGACAGGGGCTAAGGAAAGCAGTTCAGTCTTACAAAACGGAGCCCTGTTCCTTAAGGGCTGCTTCTGCTGGAGAGCTCTGAAATATCCCCTGCAACTTCAGCAGGCTGAAATTTGAGGGAAGGTGTTCTCTGTGTGTTTCTGTGTGGGGAGGTGATGGGGGTGCAAATCTTTCCAGTGGAGATTTGTGAGTTCCTTATTCCTGCATGCTCTGCAAAAAACTGAAGTCCCTACTTCTTAGAATTTTCCATCACTGGATTAACACATTTGTTGTCACTATGTATCTTTGTCTTACAGAGAACATGCAAAAGAGACCTTGACCTGTCCACTAGGAATCCTAATTTTAGTGAAAGTAGAAACTGTCAGCAATACTTTATGCAAAGTCTTGTCTACAGGGTCACAGCTGACTCCTTAGACAGACCATCTGACACTAGCTGTTTCTGTTGGAATCTGAGGTTAGCAGGAGATAGTATATAGCCAAACCAAAAAAGACACAGGGCCAATTACTATTCAGTGTGGATGCAGTCAAGCCACTTAGACTCAGTGAGTGGTCCTGTGTCATTTGGCAGTATAGGTGTACACCCACATTAACTTCTGAAGAATGTCTTTAAAGTGTAATAAAGAAATCTGCTTTCTTCGAGTGCCTAGGTCCTTAGAAAGGGTCATCATCAGGAAGAAGAAACATGATCTTGTACTGGCTTATGTATTTAACCTTGCTTCCTGAAGAAATTAGCTTATCAAATCATGTTGTCTGTTCTGCTTGTTCCCAACAGCCCACACCTTTCATACCTGGTAGGTGTGAAACCCATTTATCAGTTTAGGAAATGCTGATAGCAGAAGGAGGAGGAAAAATCATCCAGGAGAGATGGCATGCAACAGCTAGGTAGAAACCATAATGCATGTTCTTCTGGGGAGAAACCCTGCTAGAACTCAGTCTATTATCCATTCTGAGAGGGGGCATCTAAGTGGCCACTCAATGTACGTGTACTGACTAGTTGATAAGAGCAGCATAGCTCTGAGCCAGACAAGCTGCACAGTGCTTTGTGTGCAGCAGAAGAAATGAGGAGAGCAGTATGTGAAAGATGATGTTTTGGGGAAATGGAAGGGTCTGGAAGTATTAAAAGAGAGAATTAGGGACACACAGACTTCAAGTTTCATTACAAAAGGAGCACACATTTCTAAAGAAGCAATAAGTTATGTGTTGTGCATCATCCTGTTTATCGTTGCTGCTGTTGCATGCAGCCCTCCCACAGGAATGTTTGCTTGCAGGGTATATTTAGATTACAGCAATCAGATTCCACCACACCACTCTACAGGACAGGTCAAAACTGTACTGCTTGTTTAATTTTCAGCAGAAATGTTAAAAATTTTGTATGTGGATGCATAAACTCTTTACAACTAAGGATATAAACAATATCTCTTCCGAAGAACTATTTTGGGTTTTTTTGTTTTAGGTTTTCTTTTGAAAAAACTAATTGTCCACTAATTCAGTGTTATAAGCACTGACTTTTGTCATGGAATCAAAGCTATTCAGCTGTATGTAATGGTGACTGGAATAGCTCTGTACTGTCAATATTGACTCCAGCCGTGACTTCAGATGCCTCCCACCATTAAATGTCTTACATGGTTTACAAATCTTGCTTGTCTAATTGGTTCCTCAGATGGAGAAACTTGTAAAGGTTTACAGAGCCTGCCTGGTAAATAGCTTTGCTCAACAGAGTGTTGGGACAAACCTCATTGCAGGTTTTGACCATCAGGCAATATCAGAGATTTACTGTGCTTGTCTCTTGATAAGTTGCTCAGAAAGTGATTTGCTCATGATAATAATCTCCTAAGACCTGCTTCCAAAATCCTGGGGCGTATGTCTGTAGTTGACTAACATTTCCCCATAGTCTTGTAGGAGGGCTCTGAAGATAAAATTTCTGTGGCTACTGCTTTGGCTCTTAAGGGTACTATCCTGGAAGTGGCTGGAAGGACTACTGGCTGATCTGGGGATCTCAGGGTCTGTAAGGAACAAATGTTGCTGGGACAACACAGTGCATCTGAGCAGGAAGATCTCTGAGGACTGGTTCACCTCCCAAGCCTCATCCCAGAAGTGTAAGCATTACAAATCCCTGTCTAACCATGTGTATAGGACACTGGCAACCTAGACTGTCCAGAAGATGTCAAGCAGCATGGTCTGGCCTGATTATCACTGCAGAATGATCAACACACACATAACTAGTGTGGTCAAGACTGTGTATGCTGCATGAAGTACCTGGCTTCTGGAGGCACCTGTAGCTTCTTGTGCACCTGCACATCAGCCATGAAGATTTGGGCTGGTTCTAGCAATCACTTCAAACTACCATTGATCTCTTGCAGCTTGCACACTTTGCTTGTTAGATGAGGGATCTCTTCTTGCTAAGTCCTTTGGGGAGTTTCTGAGCTCTGGGTCATGACTGGAATTATTGCTAGTAGAGTCACTGCAGTTAGGGATGAGGGCAAATCCATCATAAAACACTGACTCCAGGTGGTCTTGGACAGTCTAGAGAAGGGGCCAGCGATTAAAGACCAATGGTAGCACACTGTAGGTCCAGGGTTGATTTTTCTCAAAGCCAGCTTGCGTCTAGCAGCTCCACTGTGAATTGGGCTGGAACTACTAAGCTAGTCACATACGCCAACACCTGCATCCAAAGGGTCACTTGGATCAGCAGAATGCCATCTAGCCAATTGTCAGGCAGGCAGTAGTTGTAAAAAGCTGGAGATCCATTAGCACTGGGTCACACCCGCAGAGACATGCTGGCTTTTCTTCTTGCCTGCATTTGCCAGTTGTCTCTGTTCCTGCAGTCTTGTTTAGAGTCTTTAATACACCCTGAACCTGTGGAATGGAATAGAATAGAATAGAATAGAATAGAATAGAATAGAATAGAGTAGAATAGAATAGAATGGTTTAGCTTTGGAAGGGACCTTTAGAGGTCATCTAGTCCAACCCCCCTGCAGTGAGCAGGGACATCCCCAACTAGATCAGGTTGCTCAGAGCCCCATCCAACGTGACCTTGAATGGGGCATCTACCACCTCTCTGGGCAACCTGTGCCAGTGTTTCACCACCCTCATTGTAAAACATTTCATTATATCCAGTCTAAATCTACCCTCCTTTAGTTTAAAACCATTACCCCTTGTTCTGTCACAACAGGTCTTGCTAAAGAGATTGTCCCTGTCTTTCCTATAGTCCCCCTTTAGGTACTGGAAGGCCACAATAAGGTGTCCCCACAGCCTTCTCTTCTCCAGGCTGAACAACCACAACTCTCTCAGCCTGTCCTCATAGAAGAGGTGCTCCAGCCCTTGGGTCATCTTTGTGGCCCTCCTCTGGACCCGCCTCAACAGGTCCATGTCCTTCTTGTGCTGAGGGCTCCAGAGCTGGATGCAGCACTCCAGGTGGGTCTAACCAGAGCAGAGTAGAGGGGCAGAATCACCTCCCTCGATCTGCTGGCAATATGTGGCATTCATCTTGTTTTGTCTGTGGCCACCTAAAACCTAGGCATATAGTCTGACATCCTGCAGCCAATGAAGAAGAGATTAATGCATCCAGCATCTAACTCACCCTGTGCACCTTAGGCACCTGCCCTGGCATGGGTTACCTCTATCAAATCCAGCTGAAGTGAGAAAAAATTATCAGTGCAGTTGAAGATGATGAGTGTAAAATATATCAAAGTGTTGGTGATATTTTCTGCCATGGTCTGTACTAGTGTCTGTGAAATGGCCGTGATGAGATATAATGATGAAACTTATTTTCTCCATGATCAATAGAAGCCTAGCTAAATACTGCTACCGTGTGTGGTGACTGAGGCGAATGCTGAATTCTTGGTCAGGAAAAGCAACCCACACAGGATCAAGAAAGAGACTTTATATATTGGGAACCATCTGGTAGATGCTGTATCAGTGTTTTGAACTACAGTTCAGTCTTATACCACATTTCTGAGATGTTACATATGATTAGTAATTATTCAGGAGGGGAAATGTGAAAACAAGCTGGCCTTACTTCACCAAATGTATTCCTGACTATAATGAACTGTCACTGAGATTTCTTGTACCTGTGTAGATGTCCTCAGAGTTTTCTAAAAAATTGCTTTCTTTTGGTTCCAGCCTAATCAAGTGTAAAGACTGTGTGTGGAGTGGGTGTGTCTCCAGTTAGGGTGGTCCCAGACCCAAAGTGTAGGATGCTTTTGTTGAAAACCCTTGGTGTGAGGTAGGCTTAAACAAATAGAGTGGGACTGGTGCAGATGGGTGACAATCAGCACAGAATAGTCAACCTTTTGGCCAAGCATCCAGAGCCTAACTGCATCCCCAAAAAATTACGTTAAATCTTCCTTTCCAAATGACCAGAAAGAAGGCTTCATTTTCTAGCCTGTGACAAGCTGATCAATTGTTTGATCCTGGTAATAGGTAATGGCAAACATCCATTCTCTGGATAGCCCTGTCGTGGTTTTTGGGATGTCTCTCTTCCTTGGGTGAAGTGAATTAACGTTAAAGGGCATCCTCAGGTGCTCTGGGGTGCTTCCTACTAGAGGTATGTTCATCTTGCATCACCAGATTGTCTATTCTTTGGCTTTGCTTGCAGTCTCTTGTAGGCCCCAGTTCTTGGCCTCTCTTGTTCCAGGTTGCTTTGGAGCCTGCACTGAAGCACCTGTGCAGAAGGGAATGGCAGACCATTTCCTAATGTGCATTGCCAGAGCTCTGGTAGGGCCAACAGCTCCTGGGCAGATCCCAAAAGACAGAACTTCAGGAAAAGCAAAGGCACCAAACAGACAAAAGCAAAGCCATGAAAAGGACAAACTGGGTGTCGAAGGTCTAACTACTTAGAGCTGGAGCAGGAGTCCATGATCAGGAAACATTCAACTACAGTGAGAAACAAAAATGGAAATACAGCCAAAATGGAAGCTGTAAGATCATGTTTAGTGAAGGCATTGACATCCAGATTCCTCTGAAGTTAAAGAGCAGGAATGGCAGGACTAGACCAAATGGGAAAGTCCAGAGAAACTCTTGCATGGACCAGATGTTAATGAAAAAACATATCTACGTGGAAGCAGCCTGTCAGAAAAAAAATTGGGTAAATTTTATGCAAGATTGTGAGTTTCAGCCAGAGCAGGGCCATGCTTAACATTGCTACACCATTAAGTTGGAGACCTCAAGACAGATTTATAGGGCCATCAAACCACAGTCTTAGTTTTACTAACTACTCTGTCTTTTTAATGGTACTTAAGGGCTTTACTGCAGTTGGGCATTTTATTGTGTTTAGGCATGGTTTTAACAACTGAGTTAGCTCTCATGATGCTGCCAATTGCAGTCCGTGCAGAGAAATAGAAGTCTTTTTCAGTACTGTAACCTAGTAGACAGGGTTATATTTTGGTCTTGCAGAGTTTAAGAATGACTAGAGGCCATTATGTTGAACACAGCTTCTCCCTGTATGAGCTGACATCGAGTTCATAAGGTGTCAACTAATTTCATTTGTTAAGAATTTTATTTAAACAAGCTAAAATTTTTCTGAAGCAGCAAACCTTAGAGGTTTTATCCAGCCTTGAATGACTCCCATGGAGAGCAGTGAGTTAGGAGGAGGAGTCAAGGGGAAAAAGCAAAATGCAGGCAGATCCAACCTAAAATCAAAACTGTTGCTTCATGCTGAGAAAAACGACCAACTGTTCTCTTCTAACCTTTCTTTTAAAATAGTTTAACTTGTTTGAAAAGTAATAATGTGGCTTGTTTGACTTTTAAAGCACAAGATCATTTCAATTCTAAAGGGCAAAAACAAAATCTAAAATTCATGAAAGGGAGAGAGAAAACTTAGCTGCTGTCCCACTGCTTCAATGTTAACACAGGAGTGATATGCCCTGCAGGAGACTGACTCAACTTTTTTATAAGCCATCAATGATTTATTGGAAATCCTGACTTTTTTCCCCAAGAAAAAAATATCTTTCATTAGGTGGCAGGAGGTGACAAAAGGGACTGATCTGCCATGCTATTCTTCCTCTTATCCCATTCTCTCTTCCCAAAATACAGTTATTATTATGCAGTATCGGGTATGGAAGTATGGTGGTACCATGGTACCATGGTCCATGGTAATGGATATTATTTGGCATCCAGCATGATACAAGGATTTGCTAAAATTAGGTGGGAGGAAGCATACCTTAGCTACTTTAAATAGAGCAGAAACATCCTAAATTTATCCTGAAAAATTGATAGCGTAAGGTTACTATTTATTGTTAGTCACAGCTGATTATTTCAGAGATAGCTTTGCCTTTATTCAGTGGTAAATTTGCTCTCACCAGCTATGCACTGTGGCCACCCTTCTTGCCAGTAGTCAGCTTTGGGCAGTGGATCAACTGAATGCCTTAAATTCTCTGTTGAACCTTGGCATTATTACGGAAGAAGTTTGCAGCCAATTCATGGGTCCCTGGTATAGCTCCAACAGCTTAACAGATGGATCACTAGCAAGTCTCTTCTCAATTTCTCTGTTAAATATTCATGGAGCCAGCATGTGCATGGGCCCAAGCATGCCCCTGGAGGTGCCAGCAAGGGTCTCTGATCTGGGGAAGACATCAAATTGGCTAGTGGAAGTCTGAGGGCAGAAATGTTTTCTGCAAGGATCCATCCTTCGGTGCAGAACATGGAGTGACAGCCATATGTGCAACTGTGCTGGTGAATATGTCTGCAGCACATGCTTATACAATCTATTAATAGGTCGATGGCATACCAAATGTTAATGTGGGGAAACAGGGAGTGAAAGACAATGAGGAAATGCCTTGGATTAAGCTGAAGCATCAACCAAAGTAAAAGTCTTCCTGTCAGCTTGCTGTGAAGTTGAAGAAAAAAATTAAGCTGCATTCCTCACCTCACTCTTAGAATAAACTGCTATTATTTTTGGAATTTGCTACTGAAAACATTGCTAAATGCAAGTTCATACAGCCCTTCAGATTGCTTAGTGTTTTTAGATACCAGTCAGGGCTAGAATGATGTTTTCTTTTGGTATTATCTAATACCATCATTGAAACAACAACCAAATATACCTCGCTAGTATCAGGGTCCATATATGAGTATTGGGCTACCTTTTTGGGCAGTACTGCCTATCAGCACCTAGAATCTTTTTTTTTTTTTTTTTAAACTCTGAAATATCTACAGAGCCTTAAGAGTGCTCTTTTAGATTCTGTCTGTTATGAAAAGGAGGTTGCAGTTTTCTTACTTTGATAGATCTCTGTTTCTACTGGTATACCAGAAATAAAATTTATCATTATGTCTCATTAAAAATGTTGCAGAGAAGTAATTTGTGGTTGTTACAATGGACTGTACTGCATATAGTATGAAGAACTAAAAAAAAAATCCTGGGAAAGAACGTACTTGTTCCGTCTTGAAAGATTTGCACCCAGTCCTTTGAAATTACACAATGCTGTCAAGCTACTGTATAACCAGTATTCCTAATATAATCAATTTGAATAAAGTTGAAATAGTTCAAGTGAATTCAGTGTAAGTCTTTTTATAACATGATATTACAGAAGATATGTAATATGCACATGTCGTAATGAAGAAACAAACATTTCTTTGTTTGCCAGTAACATGCTAGTCATAAGTACAATAAGCATTAAAATTAAGATGGGATGCCTGGAAAAGGCTGTATTACAGACTCCTGTTTCCTTTTACTCAACAGTGTAAGGCTTTTAAAGCTTCTTAGCTTAGGCTAGAAGTCTTTCCTCCTTAGCCAAAAATTCAGATAGCTGCCTGGAGCATAGTCTGTGCAAAAACTGTGAGGTATTTTAACTGGTACTCAGATACACTTAAGATATTTGTGACAACCTGAATGGTGTAGTTTGACTCTTCTCTAAGGTGATGTAGTAAACTACACAGTGCAGCTAATATACCATTAAACATTGTGTCTTACACAGTCTGGCGGTTCTTGTAGCCCAGGAAGCTCTTTTCTCTATGATAGGTAGAGGTATTTCTGGAAAGATGCTATATAATTTGCAGCAAGAAGTAGCCTTGCAGTCAGCTCAAGACTAACACAAACCAAATATTTTTGGAAAGCAAGCTTAAAGTATGCAGACAGAATTTCATCTACAAAAGGGACTATAGAGATTATTACCCAAATGTGTCTGTATAATACCAGGAGATGAAATTGGACACTTGTAAATGAACATGCTTGAAAAAGTAAATACCTATTTACTTTAAAGCCAAGAATATTTCTGCTGTGTTTGCAATCAGCTGGATAGGGGAAGGGGAAATAGGAAAGTACCCCAAAAGGAAAATTTTGTTGTTTTTCTTTCAATAAAAGTCTGTTCTTTGTGGCTGATTGTTCAGACTTTCCCTGAAATTCTTTGGTAGAGAGAAATAGTGAACAAAACTTGATTCAAAGTATAGCCAGAGAACTGGCATTTATGTTTAAGAGAAGACTGGATATATGATTTCAAAGCTTCTGAGCAGTTATGACTGATTACTTTTGCTGGAGTGTACAATTATTTGGCATATTTGACACACTGCCTGTTCAGGATGGACTGTTTTTTTTGCTGATTCTATGTGTGACCATGATCACTTCACTTAATTCTTTACATTTCACTACGCCTATTAGAAAAAAATGAGTAACAGTTCTTGCATAAGTGTTGATTCATTCAAGTGTTGAATCATAAAAGCATGGATTAATGACTAATTACTGATTAACTGTATTAACATCTTCGGTCAGAATATCCCCCTAAGTGTACAAAGAACATATTAATCAAGAACATAGTGTCACATGCTTTTGGGCAGTAATTTTGAAATTATTCTCTTCCTTGTATTCTAGCAATTAAAAAACTGCTTTTCAGAAATGTTGAGCAACTCATTTTAAACTTTTTAGAGTGTAATTTTGTTTAGCTCTCAAAATCTTGTGGCTTAAACCATTTATAACACTAATAAAGTGAATAGGATAGGTCACTTCCTAGTGAAAATAAATCCAGTAAGGGAAAATTTCTCTTTGTTCCAGAATATATCCTTGTTCACTGGGTTTTGAATTCATCATCTATTTCTTTTTCTTTACTTAAGATACCTTTAGCAATGGCTATCAACAGCCTTCTACCAGTATTGGAAAATTTCACTTAAAGCTAAGAAGGAAACAATTGTCATGTTCTAGTAAAACATTAAAAAACTTGAAACATGTCAGTTAGCTAATCATGAAGTGTTTAATTTTTGATCACTTTTACAAATAAAAATCAAGCATTCCAAAGTAAGAATTAGATTTTAACTGAAGAGTTATTTTCTTTTTGTGGATATTGAAAAAATTGTTGACATCTTCAGAGGTCTTTCAACATTTTTTCCATGTAAAAAATTTACAAAACCTGACCTGTTCCTGGGAACAACTTTGGCTTTAGCAATCGCTTTTTAATAGGGGAGCAAGTTATGGAAAAACTCACAATCAATTCTTAGTTTCAGTAGTATTTTATTAGTATTTATTTCACAGTTCTTCTGTTTGTTAGATAAGTGAGAAGTGAACTTCACAAACATGTGAGTGTTAATTATAGCATGTTAAGATAAGCAATAGAAAATTCTCATTTCCACTTTGTCTGATACCAAAATAGCCTATCTTATGATATTTTGACACATCTCTTTAAAACCCTCTGCTAAATCAGGAAGATAAGAAATAAATCTGTGAAAACAGAGAGCAGAAGAAAATTATTTTTTCAAAGATCTGAGAAGCTTTGAATTAGTTTCTTATTCTCATCAATGGTTGTGGTTAGTTCTTCAGTAGAATGGAATTG
>WEKW01029270.1:95944-112866 GCA_013389905.1 Sula dactylatra | reverse complement strand
TTATTCACAGTTGTCATCTGATATCCTGTTCTAAACCTATATTACAGACTCCACTGGTAAAATATGACGTCCTTTCACACAGACTAGAATAAAAGGAAAACTACTATAGAAACCCAAAATAAGTTTGAGAGATTTCAGAATCTGTACTTCCATGATTCTACCAACAGAACAAGGGGGCTTTACGCAAAACCAGCAGCAAGATTAGTATAAAAATAAAAAAATTCAAACATCACCAAAATTTTATGAGCTTTGTCCATTTTCTAGATCTCAGTATAGACATGAAAACAGTGATCTCAAATAACTGAAAACCACTCCCAGCTCCCAAAATTCATACTTGCTTAGATGGTGAAATACTATGCAGTTCCACTAACAAAGTGGACTTTTATTCCTCCATACTTGGCAAATGCATCACAAAAGCATGAAATATAACCAAGATTATAGATATTCAAAATATCTGATGATACTTTTGAAAACATACTCAGTAGAAGGTCAATTTTAGAAATGTAGGCAGATAATTATCTTGACTTTATTTAGACACAAAAGTAAAATTTTGCATTTAGATCTTTGCTTCAAGCACATTCTTCCAGCAACGTATTTGTAAAAGCATATCAAAGCAAACTATGGAGAAGGAAAATAAACCATGAATTACATATATATGGATTAAGTAAAACAGCCTACCTCTGGCCATTTGCTTTCTGCCAAACTGGAAACTTTTTCTCCATCCTATTCACACACAGAATTGAAACTTAATATCTGGAAACCATAAGAACAGCAGCACGCTTGTTGCGTGAACAGATTTAGGTGGTCTTGCATTTGACAGAACTCCAAGAATACTACACCATACTATTTCTAAAGCCTCTCTGACCTCAGTCATCAGGTGTGCAGTAAGAGCTGACAACATGTCCCAGACCTGGGACTTTGCTAGGTATCTGTCTTTATCATTACCAAAATTTTCTGCAGGCAACCAGCAGAGCCAAGGGTTATGGGGGCAATCCAGAGAAGACAGACCGTGATTTACATGGGACTCATTCCCTTTGGAAATGAGGCTACGAAATTGTGTATAAGATTATATGTTACCAATAACAGTGATTTTTAATTCATCCAGATGAGTGGCATGGCTTGGATAAACAGAAGCAAGAACCATTTTTCCCCAGTCAGACATTACACAGAGAAGTTCTTACTCTGCATTTTAAAATGTCTCTCAGGTATTTCCCTTAATACATAAGGATTGGGTTTGGTTTTTTAATTAATATTGTCCATAGCAGTAAGTGCTCTAAACACATCCCTCAAACATCCACCTCCCTCCTAGAACAGAGAACACTGTTAACAGAAATAAAGTCACTTCATTCTATCATCCCCCCATAATTAAGTGAATATGCATCATTTAAAGTTACTGACAGTATGCCAAAACAAGCAATGAGAGCTTGAAGGTACTGTTCAAAACAGAGAAGAAAAAAAAAAAAAAAAAGCAAATCCTGGAGTGCTTCAATCATTGCAGGTAGTTCAAACTACAACCAAACAGAATCTGTCAGTTTCTACTCATGAAGCTGTGCAAATATTTCATATCAAATTTGGACACAAGACAGAAATGCTTTGGTTATCATTTTTCTTGAGCAGGAAATTTTTTAGCAGAAGAAATATATAGAAATATAATTTACATACATATGTATGTATGTATGTTATATAATTATATCAAACCAGGAATGAAATCACAACAAAACAAAAACCACAAGTGCCTAAGCAGATTTGTGTGCCTGGGAATAGCTGATCAAAATGACAAATTACACTCTAAGTCAGTCATTTCTACAAAGAAAGAGAAAGGATACCAAAAAGGATGCATTATTTTCAGTTACGAAGGAAAAAAGAACCCCAAAACAAACCCAGTCAAGAAGCACCAGCAGGAAGAACAGTTTACCTTAAAACAGAAGTAATTTGGAAGACTAAAGCAATCTCAGCAAATTCTGTAAGTGATAAATGCTGCACGTAATGTAAATTTGCCATACCGTAACTTCAGCGAGGACAGTAATTTTCACAGCTCCAAAAAATGATTCAAGTAATCCTTAAATCAAATCTCTGCACAGATCAGCCACCTCGCCAGGTATCACCCAGCTGAAGAGATATGCCATGGAAGCAGCAGATCAAGAGACAGGGTTGAAAAGAAAGTCTCATTTAAACCAGAATATCTCAAACTTTTTGGCTTCTCACTGCATTTGGAAATTCTTTGATTTTACTGGAACGCTGACTTGAATAATTTTCCTTGAATTGGGTTAAGAAATGTCCAAAGTCAAAAGCATCTCTGTTGACTTTTGCAGCCCCACTTGCAAGTCAGACTTTGCTGTCTAGCAAAGATTTTCTTTGTCCCTTTCTCAAAAGCTTGGGGGTGGATTCCTCCTGACAATTGCTCCCCACCCCCTAACCCTCAGAGCCTCAGTGGGATTAACCCATCATTTGGGGTTCTTTGTGATCACTCACCTATTCCAAAAAGAGACGCTTAGCCACATCTGGTATGTCAGGGCCACAGCTGCTGCCATTTAGCCTCTCTGTCTCCCTAGTTATTAGATTACACAAAAGCAATATGAGGTTCCTCAGTCTCAGCAAACCAGCTGGGAAGCCTGGATAAGGCTAGACACTGGGCCAAGCTGTTAGTTCTCTGCCTGGAATATCTGACATATTTTACAATGCATCAGAGGCTCCAAGAAAATTAATCTAGATAGAGATAAAAGTGTTGGCATTTCTTAAAATGATCTGTAACAATTATTTTCTTAATTAGTGCACAAAGAATCTGTCATGCAGTTACCCCAGATCTACCCAGGCATGTTTTTCTTTCACAACGTTAGTGCTATAGCCAACAGAATCTTAGTGCCAAACTGACTAAAAAATTACCAGCATTTTACTGAGTTTTCATGAATTATTTTTCATTGGCTTGCTGGGTTCAAAAATTTCAGCTAGCTTATTTTCAATTCTGAAAAGTAGGTAGTGAACACTGAGCTTCAATGCTCTTGAAAAAACACAATAATAGGAAACAAGCACATCTTTACTGCCTAGATACAGCTGCCATGCCTCATCGCATCACAAAATCCTCACACTGCAGAATCCTGACTTCATAATCCCAAGTATTTTATGGTAGCTCTACCTGGTGGACAACAATGCTTAGACAAAGCTTTTATTTTAACTAGGAATTGGGTGTATGTGAGCTATGTAGTTCATAAATAAATACAGTGTGCCTAACATAGAGCATTATTTCCTTGATCACCACCAGAAAAGGACACCCACAAGTGCAGCAGCCTCTCCTCTTCAGTGCATGAACGTGCAGGGCAGAGCACATCCAGTGCTGTTCCAGCACTGTAGCTTTGTATCCCTGCACTGAGGAGTGCTTGAACGCTTCTGATGGAGAAGGGAAGATGAGCAAGATGCAGACAAACACCAAACAGCTCATGGAAAGGTGAGCTTGCTATGAAGTGACTGACTTCTCCAGTCCGTAACCAGTAGTTTGCACTCAAATTCTCACTGGGAGCAGCTGTAAGAAACCATGCACCCCACACTGTACTGTCAATATGTCTCAAGACTCCAATGCGTAAACACTCTCCGCAAGATGACTGTGCGTACCATACAACTGAGGATGGCTCCGTGAGAGCCTAGTACTTGCTAAAGGTAAGGAAATGGTTCCAGGTCACCAATTTGCAGAGGTCAAGAACAGAGACATTTCTAAATGAGATGACTGTGCATTAAACGTGGATGAGAAGAATAAGATGTATTAGATCTGCAAGATGAAACCTTTAAGGATTCCATGTCTGGCCACTGGTGAGCACAGCCACAACCTCAGGTATATCAACTATTGGCAAAATCACCGCAGAAACTTTTGCTTGTTCTTTCAGTATAAAGTGGAAGTCAAAGGTGTGAATACTGGCTTCTGCCTAAAGAGGTGGTTCTTGGATGGTTTGAAAAGGCAGGCAAGTTGCCAGTCTAAAATATAACTCAGAAGTCACCTGCGGAAAAATTTAAAGTAAATCTCCAGTGCTTCTGGGGACAGGCTGTTACTGTATTTGAAGGGTTGGTAGAGTTGGAAGAATCAATTCAGCAGTCATCTTTTCTAATTCTGCCTCTTAGACATGTTGGTAAATATTTTTATTAAGTGAAACAACTCACCAAGCTTTATTTTGCAACATCCTAAAAGAATTATTATAAAATTGTAATTAATAAATTATTATAAAAGGAATACTGCATCCTTCAAAGTTGGAAACAACAAAAAATTTGCAAAAGAAATAATTACTCTGACATCTGTGATTTTTGTCCACTGCAAAAGCAAAAATAATCACGGCATTTCTAAGAACTATGATGAGAATCAGCAATACAGAAAGCCAGTAACACTTGGTGTAACAGCTGGGGAATTGAAAGATGGTGCTGAGGAACATTGAACCATGCAGCTAACAGAAGAAACGGATCCATTTCTCATGTTATCTGTCCTCCCGAGTAAATAATGTACCAACCAGTCCCAAGGAAGTTACTGATAATGGAAGCACATAGGAAGAAAAGAGAGACCTCACCGATACAAAGGCTGATGACAACAGAACCATCAATGGATGGTTTGTCTCCTCTGCTAACAGGGCAAAGCTCTGAAACTACAGCTATTTTAGCATGAAGACCACCGTGATCATGAGCTTCTGAATCATATCATGTGTGTGCACTGCAAGCTTAAGCATAAGAAATCATACCCATCATCAACAGGGAGAAAGTTTTACAGATGCTTACTACTCAAAGGCTTGAAACCAATACAGGCAAGTAACACCTAGTAATTGATGCATCTAACCTGTAGTAAGGACAATGAAACCATCCGAACAGCAATCCCTATTACAAATTCTCAAGGGTGCTGTTCTCTCAAACATAGCTCTGAGAACTGCAGTAAGCAGAGACTGAAAAAAAAAAATCTGCACTCCTAGAAACACAACATTTATCTTTTCAGCAAGATGCATTTACAGTAGATCAGCAGGCTTCAGAAAGCCCTTGCTAATAGTAATCAACATGTAAAAGATTGAAAATGGAGAGAGCACGACAGTAGGATAAAGCTGTTTGTTCATCAAGGGGAGATCCACAGCAGTAGGCACATGTAATCCCTGAAATGAATAGTCATCGTGGTAAGTCACATCTACACTCTCAGTCATATATGATACATCTCAAGCAACATCACACATCCCTTGTTACCCAGCTTTCAAACTCCAAAGTATGTCATTTGTTAGAGCACCCTGGTAGCCAATACCAGTTGCTGGTACCCTGAGAAAGAACAGGGTGCGGCACTGAAATACAGCAGGATGGTTTTATTTATGTCTAAACTAGTCACAAACAGGGCCTTGAGGAAGAAGATGAGGAAGAGGAGGAGGAGGTCTCCTGGGTGCTGAACTCCCTCAGCAAGCAGGGCCATGCATCATAGGGCATCTTCGTGCTGTGGCATTCAAAAGCTGACAAAAAGGCAAGGACAATATCTTACCAAGCAGCTATTCTGCTCTTAACATCTGATATCAAAACAAAGACCAAGTCATAAAAATGCCTGCTAAGGTTGCCACTTCATTGAAATTAATGTCTCAAAAATCAAATATTATGAGGGTGTTTCCAAAGCCTAGCACTTTCTTTCAAAGGAGGTGAAACCAGCACAATTACAACCCCTGATAAGGGGGTTGATGGACAAGCCCCCCTGTAGCCAAGCCCACTGCACCAACAGCAGTGAAGAAATGTTCTGTTAAGCCTTCACTGTGGGATATTGCTAAAAACTTGTGGATGAGAGGACTAACCCCAGAGTTACAAGATTATGATCTCATGCGCGTAAGGACTTGCCACACAGGCGAGAAGTGCTACACTGGACCAGCAAAGGAGGGAAAGCAAGAGACACTGGGAGGTCACAGCCCTCACTGGGATTAAAGGGCAGAGCTGACAAAGTTGGCTGAGGTCTTATTGGCTTGGGGAGAAAAAAAAATCCCAAAACAATAAAACCCCCAAAAATCCCCCAAAACCCACCACCGAAACATTATTATCTACATAAAGTTTTGTGGACTTTTCCAGAAGACCATCATAAAGCTTACACTCACTGTTTAAATACACTTAAAGGCTTGACCTAGCAATCATTTGGGAAGACATGTTCCCTTCCAAGGCTGCAGACACATCTCATATGACCACGGAATCTGACAGTTGCAGGTACTTCAGAGCTGAAATATGACCTTGAGGAAAGTCCCTGAAGATAAACCAAAGATCAAAATACAAATCCTTAAAGAGAAAGTGTAGAAATATTGGGAAGGAAGGGGGAAGGTTAAGAAAAACTCACAGAAATGAAATACTTTTACGAAAACTGGAAGGGGTTTAGCGACGTATTTTCTCCACACATGCACCCATGAGCTTCAAGCCAGGCCACATACAGGTGCGCCATCAGCAGAATCTGCTGAGTGACAGTTCACAATCATTCTTACTAACTCTCCAGTGTTAATCACTACTTAAATCTAAAAAACAAAACAACTTTCCCAAACCTACTACTAGTGCCCATGACAAGCTTTGGCTACCTGCTACACATTCTTCTCCCAGATACCACACTTTTTTCTATAAATGAGGCAAAAGCCAAACTGATTAACAGGTGATAAAGGAACTAGAAGATGAAAATCATTACTTGCAATTAAATAAAGGGTTGTGGACTGCCAAACTATGCAGAAGCTGACACTTGCTGCCATCCCTGACATATGATCTCTGGTAAGTCTGTACTCTTAAAATCTGATAATCAAAGTGTTTCAGGGAAAAAAAAATTCTTCCATAACTATCACCTACCCCATCTGGAAATTGGTGCACTTATTAAACAAACCAGTTCCAAACCAGATCCCAACAACACAGCTCTTATGTAAACCATGGTAAACCTACCATGGTAGGTTTCCTCCTTTTTCTGCCAGCTAAGGAACCACCATTTTTTTCCTGGGCAAAATAAAAGTTTACCACTGGATTCTTTCCCTAATAGCTGAATTATTAATCAACAAGCATACTGGTAAACCAGCAAGACATCTCACAACTGTCTGTAAATAAGTAGTCTATTAAGTAGTCTTGGTTCTACATTTTTAGCTATTTGTATTTTTGCTGTTTCAATTTTAATCTTTGATTCTTTTCCTAAAGTTGTATTACAAGCTGTATTTCCATCATTACTGAACTTTATACTGAAATAAGTGACTGTACACAGTTTAGTTATACTGCTAAACTCAGTGGTTTGGAGTTTGGTTTTTTTTTTCGTTAGGAGTGGTAAGTACATCTGTTTCTGATTGTTTGCTCTTCTATAAAACTCACACTTTACAATCACAGCTATCAAGAAGCACTTTTAACTTGTCATGTAACCTGAAGTCCATTGTGGCATGCAATTTCTAGTGAAAAGTCATGGGTTTTTTCTCCTCTACACAACATACGTTCATTCCAAGACTCATTCTATAGCACAGTATTTCAGCCACAGCAAAGTTTATGTTCACGTTGTCTATGAAAAGCACAGAAAACAGTAGCTGCATAAGAAGTGGTTGAAGCTTTATCTTTAATAGCCAGAACACTTCCTTACATCTGTAAGTTCGCAAAATATTCAACAGCATTTCTTTATCCTGAATCATTGGTATTTTCTGAAGTAAGGGCTATCGATTGATGCCTTAATTTAATTTGTATCTGATGCGCTCGGTGAAGTGTGAAAATATCTTTATTATAATCTTTCATGTTATACAAATCTGTTAAAAATGGAAATAATGACATCTGACCATTCCACATGGTGATGCATTTGACTAACCTATAAGACATTCTATTTCAAACATCCTATTTTAAACACCCTGAGCGCATCACGATGCCTTTTAGGCAGCATTAGTAGTTTAGCACAACATCACTGAAAATACATGTTATTGGTAATTCCTAATTTGCAGCAGGACTTTCATCCCTCTGACAGAATTTAAGTTATCAAAGTACAAACCTGCCTGCATGTAAAAGTAGTAATTTGGAGATACACAACTACTTACATGTACACAGTTTCTTTAAACCTTTGCATACACAATGAAACATCAGCTTCTAGAAACTAGACAAATATTGACTAGCTAATTGCATGTATCTTAATGACAGAAAGGGAAGTAATTTTACCGATATGTTAGTAGCAAAAGACTAATTTCTCCACTTTGTGCACAATTACACAACAGGACCATCTAGTTTACAACACCATTAATTGCCAACTGTGCTTTATCTTGGGCTAAATTTAGTCTAATCAAGCCATTACAAGTTTTGCTATTGGCAGAGCAATGCTAGAAGTCAGAATTAGAAAATCGTATTCTGACACATTTATATACCAACTTTTCACCTCAAGGTTTCAAAGCAGTTGCTAGACAGGCACCACTTATGTTTTACAAACTAAGAAAAAGCCAAGGTGAATGAAGCATGCAGTACGGCAAGGATGAGAAAAGTCTGTGCATTCCATGTTATTCTATTCTGCACAAATCCACACTTGTAAATTGTGCATGTACATTGAAAGACAAGAACTGCTCCTTTTTCAATATTGAGCTGCCTGGCTTTAAGCTGCTTTTTGCTTCATCTGCCAGGAGCTGGCATTTGACAGGGTAAAAGAAGGTTAAATAATTGGATCACAAAAGCAACCTGGCAAGTTTCCAGGCTCAGTTAGCCCAATTAATGAATTGTTCTTATACTGCTTCACTAAATCCTTAAGCTCGTTCCACAGGGAGATAGGAAAAGCTCAAACATTACCAATTCCCTTCTATCCCATTAGGGCTCTCCTGTAGAATACAGAAACAGATTGACAGATGCCAACTATACATACATTTTTGTAGGTGTATCCATCTGACCCAGGCTCCTGCTCTTACAATTATTTAAAAACTAGTCCTGTTTTAGGTAAGTTGTCGTGTTTTCTTTCAATGCAACATGCCCGTATCTATTATTGCACCAGAAGGACAATCAAAGAACCATTTTCATTAAGCTCATGTTAAATTATGGTTTGTGTTTCCACGGCAGATACAAGCTTCGAAATACAACCACAAAGACCAGGCATTTTCAACTGTGAAAACAGTTTCTGAAACACTCAATTGATATGTTTTGTAAAGTTGATTAGATTCTTCACCCAGAGGTTATAAACAAAATTCATCGAACCAGATACAGCTTTTGTATATCATTATTATGTAAATCATGAATGTTGCCATCCCCTTTAACAAGCTGAGGAAAGCTATATGCATGGGGGAGGGCAGTGGAAATCATCTGGTACAGGGCATGTACTGTCTGCTTCCCACAAAAGCTAACAAAAGAAGTTGGAAAAAACCAGACTAGGAGCGGTTGGGCCGATCAACAAAGTGTATTTTACAAATTTTAAAATTTGAGCTAAAAAATATTTTCTGACACAGCTGAAAATTATTTTGGTAAAATACAGAAATGAAAAGCTTTTGAAAGAATGTTGGATGCATGCAATGTGTCCCCCTTTTAAACATTATTAAGAAAATGGTATTTCAAAATAACTAAAATCTCAGCCTACTGCAGAGATGAGAATATCCAGACTTTTTGCTTGTCACTTCCTAGATGCATCAGGGATCAATATGAAAGTAGAATAATTATGCGTGGCATGCAATAATCAGCTGTTACAATGAATTAGGCCAGAAATAATTGCCTGAACCAAGTCATTTTAACCTAAAGCATGCAGTGGGAGGGAGGGGGAACATGCTTCGCTGCTAGGTACAAAGGCACTTCTCTTCCCTTCACTCAGTTGCACTTACAATTTCTACTGCTGTTAACGACCAGGAGCGGTCTCAGACCAAACTCTATTCAGTGGTTACCACAAAAGACTCTCTGAAAACTGCCCCCAAATATGCAAATACAGAAACAACCAGTATAGAAATGGGGGACCATAAAAGGGAAAAAAAATTTTTTTCTAGAGTACTTCTTGCAACAACTTTAATACACATTCCTCTCCAATAACGCTGTGAAGAGACAAAATCTATTGGCTAGATAGAATTTTCCCTGTATAATTCAGTTAAGACAACCAACCACAGAAACACCCTCATATTTAACTTGGTAATAAATGCCTTAAATCATGAAGTTACCTCTTGCCTTGAAGAATGTGCGTGTAAAAATAAGATGATATATGCACCATTTAACACTGTTTGAAGCTGTTAAGTTGTCGTAACTCCCTTTCTGATCCAAGAAGCCTTTTTTGCCTTTCACATCCTCCACACATTCATTACATAAGGTGCAGTGATTAATGAGCAAGATGAAGATATTTCAAACTATTAAAGACCTACATCTTGTATGAAGCTTTATTTTTATGGTGTGCTTTTTTTCCCCCCCGATGTCAGTGACATTTATTTATTTTGTTCTCTCCACTAGTACCCAAGAAGTTACATCAGCTGCAGCTGTTTTATAAGCATCTGAGCATTTCATATTTACTAGTTGCAAAAAGCTCACATTCATACTTTGATAGCAACCACAAAGCCCAACAGATGACAACAAAGATGCCATTTAGGCATGATGCACAGTACTAAAGACTGAAGCAGCCCAGTTCAGAAATCCTTGACCATGGATCCAACTCATTAATTAGACCATAAAAATATTTTTAAAACCCACCAGACAATCCCAAAACACGCAGACCACAGCACAATATTCAAAATTCACAGAGCACATTCAAAACACAAAGAAAAGTCACGTAACCTTCAATACCTAGACCATACAGAAGTTATTTCAATCTTGTAAACTATTAAACTTCTTCAGTGGATTTCTAGGTCTGGGTTTCAGGTTTGATTAGTTTCCTGACACATTATTACCACATCCTCTAAAAGCCAAACCATGCTTTTAGAGGAAAGGACAAAAGAGATTTATAGTTGATCTTGAACTAACTGGAGCGGGGTGGAGGTGGCTACTGGGCCAAGTTTTACTATGAATGCAGACACTTAATTTTTTAAAATAAAAGGTAGTATGTATTAAAGAAAGATCTTCATCAGTATCCATGGTAAAGCTACAAAATAACATAATACAATAACTTTTCTAGGAAATTAGTCCTCACTAAAAGACTTAATATTGGATCCATGCAAATAATCTGATGTGATCAGGAAGAAACATGGTGATTCAGAGTTCCTGCTGAACTACAAAATGATAAACTACACCGAAAAACTGGAAAAAGAAAAACCAGCTGAATTATTGATTGAAGCATGCAGAAAAGCAAGCCAGCTGGTGCACACAAACAACCTCTCATGGCAGGAGGAAAAAAAAAAAACCAACAAAAACAAACCAAACCATCAATCCCTATTACAAACAGAACCCTTCAGTGTTTACAAGCTTGGGAAGCCCCAGCATGGGTCCCTACGATGGCTCAGCTTATTTACATTTATTTCTAGTTGAAACACTAGTCATTAAGTGTCTAGCTGAGGTTAGGAGCCTATAAATGATCAGGAAACAAAGCATGTTCCTGAATCTGCAACTTCAAAGTGCAGGAACACAACTTATAAAGGCCTTTCTTGATTACTCACACATGGGAGCAGTACTTTACCAGTCAAGCTTATCACACAGCACCTACCACGTATACGTTCAAAGTCAGCAACTCTGAGTGCTCACAAAAATTAAATCAATCATTTCATATCAACTTTCTGCGCAGAAGGTTGTTATCAAAGACCATGATCATCTCACCCCACCCCAGTCTCCCATCGGTGCTGGTTACGGACAAGTGGACTGCTTCACTCCTGCACGCTTCCCCATCTGCTTGGCCCAGCCATTCCTTCTTCATGACTAGACAGGAGCCATCAGTTCACTACCAATGTGTGGAAAATTAGTTCCTCAAAAGGAACATGCTGATTTCTTTCCACATGTTTTCACATCCTGAACTTGAAAAATCTTCCTTAGAAAAACATTGACATCTATTTTCTCATTAACTGGACCTCCCCCTGAACAGCAAGAACAAAACGTCATGTCTGCCAACTGCACTTTTTCCTCACTTGCCTGGTTAGAAAAAGCCAAAGAAAAGCCAAGTTCAGTGCCTGTAGTCTTAGATGCTCAAGCCCACAACTAGCACCCTGTTTGAGATTGAATGTAACACACTGCGACCATAGTGTTGCTGAGGCAGTGGCTAAATAGCAGTATTTTTTATGAAGTAAGCTTTGTTAAAACGGAAGTAGTGAAATGCATCATTTTTATTACTTTAAGTAATGAACACAAGAAACTTTTTTTAATTGGCTGCTAAAAAAGCACAAAGTATGTTTGGGGAGAAAAAGTGAAACAAAACAAAATGAAAAAACACATTTCCAGAATTTCATATGCAGCTATACCCATAATCAAAGGTTGCAATATGTCCAAAAAATACTCTTTTGCTGTAAAATACCCTTAGTTACCAATGTAACAATGATGTAAAAGAGGTTCAAAAGAGACTTGTGGAAGGGAACCTAGAAGCACCACCACAGCAATAAATCTTCTTTCCAATGAGTGTCACCATCAATTAGGTAGGAGAAAGACCATTGCTGAATCTATTAAACCCATTTAACATAAGCAAAATACATCTGTTGTCAAATTGATCGCACTCTGTAACATTCTTTTGTATGCAAAACTGAATATTCAGAAACTAAGAAAAAAAAGCTTAGAATAAAAATTTATTTGGTTCCTGATTCATATTTACCAAAAAAGCTCCTCAATGCAGGCAGCAGAAGCAAAGAGATTCCCAGTAGTAGATGAACACAATGTTACCTCAGAAAGCTGCTATAATCTATTCAAATCTATTCAAAACGCTCCACATGCAGCGTGAACATCATCCATCTTGGCCAACGGTTCCCACACTTTCTGTGGCTGTCCACTGAGAAAACTAACAAAGCTCTCCTGCAGGACATTGAGCTCCTTGCATCTCCCGCCCTTACCCTCACAATCATTTCCTCCCCTTGTGCAAATAGTTTTAGTAGCACTGCCACCGACATCAAACTACAGATATTAAGTGGGACCCATTTGAATCTATCTGAAGCCACTGGGTCATCTAATTTGTTCAAAGCTCCCACTCTTGAGAGCACAGTTTGGCGGTACCTAAGCTTACCAGTATAGAACCAGTCTGGCCAAGCTCATGCTTGCCTCATGCTCTGACATTCCTCAAATTAGAGAGGCATTGTTATACGCCACGAGACTGCACAGAAAATCTGCGTCAACTGATTATCCACCACTTCTTCCTATTCTTTGCATTTGCTGCTTCCCAGAATACAGCATATGGATTCTGCCCTACATCCTTTGATCTTGTGTCCACATTTGATGATATTGACTCTAGATCCCCCTACCAAGCTACTTACCTTTACTTCTCCCAATGGAATCTACAAAAGTATTCAATTACCAATTGTTTGAGAAAAATAGTTTCTATAATTGGGCCAAACCTGGAAAATCTACTAAAAATGCTACTATTCAGGAAGTGGTCCTATTTATAATTCCATTTTTAAAGTTGCATCATTAAGCTGTTTTTAAATCATTCATAGTGACTTCTAATCTTCCTAGCTTCTTACTAATACATCACTAACTCAATTACTCTATTTTTTTCAGTGATTCCCCCATGGTAGCTATTCACTGTTTGGTCCATACGAACAAGCTGGATTCTCAAGTCTTCCCTGTTCACGTAGGCCTCATCCTGTCCTAGGATATGCTCACCTATTACCTGCTAGATACCTCTGTTACCCGTAGCATCCTAATTCCTTCCAAATCACCCATTGAATGGTTACCTCAAAAGTGTAGAGGGTTCCTTTTAAGCTTCCTAAGTCTTTTTCCTCTGTCTCTCAAGCTAAGCCTTCATGAAATGATTCCTCTCTTCCTACTCCTTCTAGCACTACTGAAAAATTAACATAGAATCAGAGAGTAATTCAGGCTGGAAGGGACCTCAAGAGGTCTCTAGTCCAACCTCCTGCTAAAAGCAGTAAAATTAAGAGGTCAGACTGAGTTGTTCAGGTGTTTACACAAAACTAACCTAATCCTTCTCCTTACATCCAGCCAGATCTCTCCTGCTTCATTTTAAGTCAACTGCTTCTCATTCTCATTCTTTCTGTGTACACCAATCTGAAGCACCTGGCTCCATCTTCTGGATAATCTCTTCGGAGATAAGGGACACCAACAGTTCAAATATCTTCTCCACCAGCATCCTCCCCCCTTTTTCAAGGGCTCCTGCATGCAAACTGCCCTCAGTTGCTGATTTAAAGTTTTCTCACTCCAGTGGACAGGGCTTAAAATTCTCAATTACAGCTGAAAAGAGGCATATACCATCTTCTATCCCCTCCCTATGCCCAACATGGAATTCCTTTAAGTACTTCTGCCTTTCCCACATTATTTGGGAAACATGGGATTCCAATACGACTATGCTCCAATATTTCTTGGGATTCGCTTGTCCTTGATATAGTTATTCTTCTTTCAGCCTCAATGGGTCACATTTTGATGATTTTTTGATGTTTCTGTGCACTGAACCTGGGAATGACAACATTTTTAACTATAGAGAATACCTCCTCATCCATTCTTTTACTGTTCTTAGCACTATTATCTCATCTGCCTCCAGTTATGTAAAATAAAATTGCTATGGCTATTACAACCTGCCAAATTAAGGCTCTGGTTTCTTGGTGGCCAGTTTCTCACTTTCTTGAGTCTGGGAAACAGTTCCTTCCAAATGGGGTTGGAGAGAATGACGACTACTTTGAGAATTCTCTGTATTGTCAGATCTTGTTTTTCCAAACCACAACACTTTCTGCTGAGCCACCAATACAAACCTCATACAGAGAAAGTCTGGCTTCAGGTCAGGAGAGAGAGCGTTCACCTGGTGTTGATCAGCAGCAGGAGACCAATGCAATATCTGCATTACAAAATCATGCCTCAAGAGATAGCAGACCTCTCAAGATACTCTTGCAGTTTCAATAGCAGCAACAGTCAGGTGAAGATCCTCAAAGTCAGCAGGTACATAACAGAGGAGGACAGGTTAGTAGGTATGTAAGTTCCCAAACCAAGGCCAAAGGATACTAAGGGAAATAGCATTAAAGAAAACAGAATAATTTCTCCAAGTCTGGTCACGCAACACACCTAGGCTAATTTAATAGGTTACTGCTGCTAAAAAAAACCACTGTACCCTCCCATACAGCAGCCATAGAGCTCACATGATCACAAAGTATGCTCAATTAAATCACTAACCAGGCAAGGTAACAGACAAACAGATACATTCACTTTCTGCCAGGTAATTTTTCTGTTCAGTTAGTGAACTGAAACGGCTCTCTCTCTTTTGGCACCAGCAAGATGTTAGATCTTCTCAGCTACTACAGGGTAACTGGGTCCTCATTTTCACTTTTGACATCTCCATACAAGGAAACATTAATAAAGTACACAGAAAATGTAACTGTACTAGAATAGCCATGAGTGTCAAAGCTAGGCACTCATTCAAGACGTTTTCCTTTCTTCTCTCATATATGTGCCCTATTCATCTCCCTTTGCATCTTGCCCATGTCCATACCATACAACTTTATCTACAGCTTATGTTAAATTTGGTGTGCACGTTTGGTGCTGTTATTAATGCAAGTGTTGTTGAAAGGACATGTAAACGTGCTGAAAACTGTTCAAGTTCATTAAAAGGGTGGCTAACGAGAGGTGCGGCGGCAGCATAACTAGTTTTCCCCTTGGCAAGTAGGCAAAGGGTGCGGCTGAACAAAGGACTACAGCTAAGAGACAGACCTGCTCCCCTTCATTGTTCTCCAAACAACTGCTTCTGCCACAACTCTACACCAGTTTCAGCACTCAAACCCCTCCAAAACCTGAGTGAGATTAACCAAGGAAGCAGAGAAAGAGTGCGAAGGAAGCAAAGAGAGCATGTCAAGGAAGCAAAGAGAGCGTGAAGAATGCAGAGTGTGAATGAGGTAGCGTGTGAAGGAAGCAAAGAAAGAGTGTGGAAGGAAGCACATGGAAGCATGAAGGAAGCAGAGTGTAAAGGAAGCAAAGCGCGAAGGAAGCGGGCAGAGCGCGAAGGAAGCAGAGTGTGATAGGAGTAAAGAAAGAGCGTGAAGAAAGCAAAGCAAGAGTGTCAAGGCAGCAAAGAAAGAGCGTGAAGGCAGCAGAGTTTCAAGGCAGCAATGGGAGAGCGTGAAGGAATCAGGGCATGAAGGGAGCAAAGAAAGAGTGAGAGGGGAGCAGAATCCTAAGGAAGCAGAGAGAAAAGGAAGTAAAGAAAGAGTGTGAATGAAGGAAAGAGACTGAGTAGGAAGGAGAGTGAGAGGGGAGCAAAGAAATAGTGAAAGGGGAGCAGAGGAAGTGTGAAGTAATCAAAGGAAGACCACAAAGGAAGCAGAGTGTGAAGGAAGAAAAGAAACTGTGAAGGAAACAAAGCACAAAGGATGCAAATAATGAGCATGATAGTAGTAGTGTGAAGGAAGGAAAGAAAAAGTTTGTAGGAAGAGAGTGTGACGGGAGCACAGAAAGAGTGCAAAGGGAGCAGAGCAGGAAGGACGTAGGTTCTGAAGGAACCAAAAAAAGTGTGAAGGAAGCAAAGAGAGAGAATGAAGGGAACAAAGAGAGTGAAGGGAGTAGAGCGGGAAGGAGGCAGAGTGTCAAGGAAGCAGAGTGTGAAGGGAGCAAAGGAAGAATGTGAAGGGAGCAAAGGAAGAATGTGAAGGGAGCAGACTGTCAAGGCAGAGCGGGACAGACGCAAAGAAAGAAAGAGCGGGACAGACGCAAAGAAAGAAAGAGCGGGACAGACGCAAAGAAAGAAAGAGCGGGACAGACGCAAAGAAAGAAAGAGCGGGACAGACGCAAAGAAAGAAAGAGCGGGACAGACGCAAAGAAAGAAAGAGCGGGACAGACGCAAAGAAAGAAAGAGCGGGACAGACGCAGAGTCTAAAGGAATTAGGTTCTGAAGGAACCAAAAAAAAAAGTGTGAAGGCAAACAAAGTCTGAAGGGCGCGAAGGGAGCACAGCGC
>WEKW01029270.1:73720-95931 GCA_013389905.1 Sula dactylatra | reverse complement strand
GCGCGAAGGGAGCACAGCGCGAAGGGAGCACAGCGCGAAGGGAGCACAGCGCGAAGGGAGCACAGCGCGAAGGGAGCACAGCGCGAAGGGAGCAGACTGTCAACGAGGCAGAGTGTGAAGCAACCAAAGACAGTGTCAATGAAGCAATGAGTGTGAGGAAGCAAAGCGCGAAGGGAGGACAGCACGAAGGGAGCACAGGAAGTGTAAAGGAGGCAAAGAAATACTGTGAAAGGAGCAGACTGTCAAAGATGCAGAGTGCAAAGGAAGCAAAGAAAGAGCACCGGGGAAGCAAAGAAAGAGCACCGGGGAAGCAAAGAAAGAGCACCGGGGAAGCAAAGAAAGAGCACCGGGGAAGCAAAGAAAGAGCACCGGGGAAGCAAAGAAAGAGCACCGGGGAAGCAAAGAAAGAGCACCGGGGAAGCAAAGAAAGAGCACCGGGGAAGCAAAGAGCGTGAAGGAAGCAGAATGTAAAGGAACAAAGTGAGCCACGGAAGCAGAGGACAGAGGGGGAGAGGGCGAAGGGAAGAACGAAAGAGGGCAAAGGGAGCCAAGCGTGAAGGGAATAAAGGAAGAGCGTGAAGGGAGCTGAGCACCAAGGAAGCCAAGAAAGAGCATCAAGGAAGCAGAGCGTGATATAAGCAGAGTGCGAAGGAGGCAGAGTACGAAGTAAACAAAGAAAGAGTGCAGAGGAAGCAGACTGTGAAGGAAGCAAAGAATGTGTTGAGGAGGCAGAGTTTTAGAGGATCAAAATGGGATGGGTGGGTTGAATTAGTTTTCTTTTAAGTGAACGATCCTACCTGGCTCATCAAAGGGTCTGCTGAGGCCCGTAGTTAGCACACAGGATAGCATCCCTTGGCTCAGAGCACAAGAGGAAATACTAAGCAGCAAGGGACTATGCTGATCTCAGCCACTGTTGATATACCCAAGTTCTTCAGCTTAACAGCAAACAGTTACTTTTTCCTCAAGGTCTTCCATTACTACCAGCTTTCCCCTAGAGCTCCGTAACAGTGATCACTATTAAGTGATTACTAATCACTTAATCACTTGGAATCTCTTTACTAAAATAAAGAGTTTGCAAGCAATACTGTTAAAACTGTACTCATCTATGAACTTTAAGTTCACGTATTTGATGCCATAACAGTGAACACTAGTACAAAAACCCCCACCATATGCAGTGCCACCCACTACTAACATACAAAATCTGACTGCCCAAAATGCAAGTTTCAGCAAACATTAAAGACAAATATGAGAGTTCAAAAACACCAGACTTAAGCTTGTCTATTCAGTCCAGTGTAGTCCTTTGTGTGCCGGTACTCAGAAAATCTACATGATCACATTTATTTTTCAACAAGACCTCTGACTCATTCAGTACACTGAAGAGACACTGTTCGATGAACAGAATATTGAATAGGTTTGTGTTTTGTTTTTTAATTCTTTTGCCAAGGTAGAACAGGCTTCAGAATGCAAGAGCACATGAACAGGAAGGTCATAGATGGGGCTACAGATCGGGGATACTTGTGAAGGAATTACTAGGCTGGCACCACGTGTTCCAACTTTTTCATCCTAAAATAGAAAATCTGTATTTGCTTATACTCAAAATGGTCTCACTCAGATATGTTATGGTACGAAAAGCCACCTGATCCTAAATTCAGATTTAGTCTGAGGGTGGATTTATTTCAAAAGTCCCACCAAGATCCCCAGCAGTGCCTCTCATTGGTTTTCAGAACCTGATGAAGCAGCAGCATGGGACTGGATGTAATACAGAAAGCAGACCACACAAGAATTATAAAAAAATAAATAAATAAATAAATGAGTTGGGACTGCTTGCACAGAAGTTGATATCTTCAAAGGTAACACCTGGATCTGGTTTCACCTTGTATAACATGTATTAAAATACTTCCCAGATATCTGCATAATAAAGCTATCTACTGATCCATTGGTTTTTTAATCTATGTCTTGCACTTAAACTGAGGAGATTGGAGCATATAAGTTTCTACATGGGCAACTCATTAGCAGGACACTAGGACAATCGGTAATTGTCCTAGTTCAAAGCAACAGACCCTGACATTTGCCTCCAAAAGCCTTGGCAACCTTAAGGTACCACTGAGATCACCCTTCCAAATGCTCTGTTACAGAAGGATTTTTTTCAGCTGATTACAAAATTATGTTTAACAGTAGCACATTAAACTACTTAATGCCTAGGCCCACTTTAACGAATCTGTAGTGTTTCAGAACAAAGATGAAAACGCCAGAGGATCATGCTAAAGGGCTGCTTGCTTCTTCCTCCAAAGTAAAAGCAAACGGGCTCCCAGGCAATGTAAGAGCTCATGGCTGGGGACCACAGAAGATGGGGGGATGAACGGCAGCACAAAGGAGAGGGCAATGTAAGGTAGATGACATCCACACCATTCATGGCGCAGTACTTGCTCCACACCTAAGCTTACTCAGCAGGCTATTTGAACTCCATTTCTAGCACAGAACTTCACTTATTTTAAAAAAAAAAATCTGTTTTGCAGAAGCACTTATCAAAAACATTTTGGGTTTTTTATTTCTTAAGCAACCAATGAAGTCTGAATACTGCATTTTCAGGAAAGTACTACAAAGCTATGCAATTAAGCTTTACTTTTGATTGTCACCATAAAGGACTGGGACATAGCCATATATACATACAAATACCAAAAATGGATTTTTTCCTGACTGAAAATTATGCATTATTCCCCCCCCCATATAACAGTCAATACATAATACACAGTTATGATTCAACACCACCTCTTATGATGGCGACTATTTCAATGACCACCAAGACTTTAAAGATTTGAGACAACAAATGAAATGCACTAGCATTTTTAAATTGACAACTCAATTCATGTTTAAATTGTTTGAATAATTGGTTTAAACATTCATACGACAAAGCCGTTTCTGTTCACACCAGACAAATGCTTCAGGGCTGTACATTATTTTAGACTGGAATAAAGAAGTCTCTATATTGCTATAACAAAAAAATAGATACTATTAGAGTTAAGGATTTCAAGTAGCTATAATTAGTCCCTTCATTTTGACTGATGACTGGAAGACACTTTAATGGCCTTACTGCATTTTATAAACAGCTGTGGAATTTTAAATCAATTAAATTCCCACTAATCTAATATGTAGAAGCTGCTGATGTGACCTGTACAAATGCTAAGTTTCACTTGCCTTGCCCATTCATCTAACTCGATTAGGTTTCTCAGGTTCCCCAGTCTTCTTGCTACAGTCTTAATATGAAGAAAAAAATTCCAGACCGACTATCCACTTATCTATCATGACTTTCATTAATTCATGAGAGCATTTTGCTTTTTAGTCCTAGAATATGTAGACCCTCCAGAGGTATGGTAAGAGAGCCATAAAAACCTACGTCCTGAGTGTCCATCAACTTCCCTGTTATCCATTAGTTGGGCAGATTTAAATAAATCTGGAAAGTAGCCCAACAAAATTTTCTCACAGAGAAGGTTAGACAGTATCTACATTTTTTACTCCTGAAAAATCTGTTTAGTGCAATCTTTATACTACTACATATATATATTTGTAATATGGAAATACAGCTTCTTTCCCAAGAAAATTATTTTGGTATACCATTATCAGCAGCTCAATTTTTAGGCTGAAATTCTGCAATTTTAAACTTTCCAATATCCCCAATCTGCAAAGCTTTTCTGATTTTTGCATGTGTTTTCTTAGTATCTGCCCTGGTATGTACAAAAACAACTGAATCCCAGTAATCCTCTATTCTCTACAGTTTTGTGGTTAAATCCTCCTGTGCTTCAGAAATGAGATGCTCCCATTTTAGCTTCTCTCAGGAACAAAGGCATCATAGTTTTCCGTAATTATTTTGTCAACTTCTTCAGTGTGTATGACTTAAACCATGGGCTTAACACACCCAAAAAATGACACAAGTGGATAATAATTTCAAAGGCTCATATATTTCTATTAGATTCTCAGGTGCTCTTGAAAGGACAGAGTGTACCCTCAGCAAGTTTGCTGATGATACAAAACTGGGAGGAGTGGCTGATACACGAGAAGGCTGTGTTGCCATCCAGCAAGACCTGGACAGGCTGGAGAGCTGGGCTGAGGGGAACCTCACGAAATTCAACAAAAGCAAGTGGAAGGTCCTGCACCTGGGGGGGGAACAGCTCCATGCACCGATACAGCTTGGGGGCTGACCTGCTGGAAAGCAACTCTACTGAGAAGGACCTGGGAGTGCTGGTGGACAGCAAGTTGACCATCAGCCAGCAGTGTGCCCTTGCGGCCAAGAAGGCCTACGGTATCCTGGGGTATATTCAAAGGAGCGTGGCCAGCAGGTCGAGGGAGGTTATCCTCCCCCTCTGCTCCACCCTAGTGAGGCCACATCTGGAGTACTGCGTCCAGTTCTGGGCTCTGCAGTTCAAGAAGGACAGGGAACTACTGGAGAGACACCAGCGGAGAACTATGAAGATGATCAGGGGACTGGAGCATCTCTTTTATGAGGAAAGGCTGAGAGACTTGGGCTTGTTTAGCCTGGAGAAGAGAAGACTGAGGGGGATCTCATCAATGCTCATAACTATCTGAAGGCTGGGTGTCAAGAGGATGGGGCCGGACTCTTTCCAGTGGTGCCCAACAGTAGGACAAGGGGAAATGGAACACAGGAAGTTACACCTGAATATGAGGAAAAGCTTCTTCTTTACTGTGTGGGTGACAGAGCACTGGAACAGGCTGCCCAGAAAGGTTGTGGAGTCTCCTTCCCTGAAAATATTCAAAACCTACTGGGATGCAGTCCTGTGCACCCTGCTCTGGGTGTACCTGCTCAAGCAGGGAGGTTGGACAAGATGATCTCCAGAGGTCCCTTCCAAGCCCCACCATTCTATGATTCTGTGTTCTTTCAACAGCTACACCGATTTACTCATAAATTTAGAAAGTAATTTTAGTTCCCTAATAATGAAAGATATTTTAAGAGCTTAAAATTCTAAAGCTTTTACAGTTGCTAAGGTTCCCTCCTGATATTCTAGAAAACAACATTATTTTGACCTTCTTCCCAGAAGAAGAAAGACTAAATCAAGAAATTCTGATTACTCCTGTCAGCCATCAGCAACATCCCTGAAAAAATTCTACAATTAATTTTATGTAGGGAGAAAAAAAAAAGGTAATTTCAAAGTCAATGTTCTGCATGCAGATTTTCTTTAAGGTGCATCAAGACCCTGTAAAATCTACTGGAAACTCAAAAAAAAAAACCTGTTGAAGACATCAACGTGGCATTCTGTCAAGTGACAGATTTTATATTTATTTCTCTTTTTAGGCCTCACTTCCAACAGCCCCCTGTCTTTAAAGGACCTGCTGCTCAGAACCTCCTTCAATAAATTCACGTGTCCAAGACGGTCCAAGAATTGTCATGTGAATGCCTTGACATCAGAAACTTCCTTGAAAAACCTAAGAGAACAAAGGTGAGCCAACATTTGTTAATTAGCACCTAAGAAAGTTTAGGAACTAATAAGAGCTTGCTTCAGCATCTTTTCGGAACACAGGTTACTGATCTCCCAATAGAAGCACTACTGGTTCTCCATACAAATGTGTGAACAGCAATGCCCTGAAGTCTCACCACACTGTTTTCCTGGCTGTTTGTAAAGCACTAACCATCTGGTGTGAAGGGTTCCCTTGTGTCCCAAGCTCCCATCTTCCTTGGGCAGCCAAAGATTGCATTTGGCAAAAACTGCAACTTTCTACAGCACAAACAGAAAGCACCACTGAGGTCCATCTGGGAACATACCCCTGCACACTCCTGAAGTCCTTTCCTGCCTGAGTTTTTTTGCAAGCATTTAGTGTAAGACAACAAGCATTTTTCAGAAAGAAGAAGAAAGCCTATTTGGAACTGATCCTGGGTGGAGAAAGAAGGAAAACAAAAACTTCTCATCTAACACTAGCAAAGAAAACCCTCAGCTTGTTATCTGCTTTAAGCTGATCTCCAACTCTCCTGTCACCTTGAGTCAGAAGGGAATAGCATGCTGTTAGGTTTACCTCCATGCAGTAGAAAAAGAAAGTAGTAGACAAGAGTTAGAGCAAGTGCCAGACACTGAGCAAAAAGAATTTACGCCAAGCAAGTATTGAGACACTGAAGAAAATAGAGTTTACTATTTGGAAAGTAACCAGGAAGAAATGTTTTACGATGAGGATGGTGAAACACTGGAGCAGGTTGCCCAGAGAGGTGGCAGATGCCCCATCCCTGGAAACATTCAAGGTCAGGTTTGACGGGGTTCTGAGCAACCTGATCTGGCTGAAGATGTCCCTGCTCATTGCAGGGGGGTTGGACTAGATGAGCTTTAAAGGTCCCTTCCAACCCAAACTATCGATCCAATTCTATGATCCAATTCAAGAAATAACTGGAATAACAGTACCTCCTAGTTTTCTCAGAAAAACTCACTTCAGTTTCTTCAAACATTTTCTCCAGTAAACATACCAATAGATTTTTTTTTTAAATGCTCATGCCAGTTAAGCATAGACTGCACAAACTAGTAATTCAATGAACAATTTAAAAACACTTTGATATGCTTAGAATCAAATAAATCACCTATATAGAAAACAAGTCCAAAACCTAAAGATGACACTCAAAGGAGTAACACCAATTCCTATAATGATGGTAACTGGATTTCTTTTAAACAGAAGTTTCCTTAGTCTTAAAATACAATCCTCTTACATTTACCATTAAACACTTAATGGCTTCATTCCATTAAATACATATTACTTCATTGCTATTAAAAACATCTACAAATCCATAAACCTGCAAAAGTTAATATTTTATCACCTGGTTTATCATCTGAAGGTAGTATGTCAACATGATCAGTTTTCAGAGGGTTCCCCCCCTCCCCCAGTCACAATGTAAAAGTGTTGTGCTAACAGAAATATCTCAATTTAAAATAATCTGAACCACATTTTGCTGAAGATACTTCTATCAATTATGCACAACAACGTTATTTTCCAGTGAACAGTCATATCGTCCTCCCAGCACAAAACTAGGCAATGGTCTTTATACAGCATCAGTTAACAATTTTACTGCAGTCATTCTACCAAATACAGTAAGTTTGGTAGTTTCAAAGTTCAGTATTTCCCTTAGAAAAGGGCATTGAGAAGTTATTTCATGTGATGAACACAATTTTCATAACATCAATACTACATGAGTCAACAATCTATCCAACAGTACCCTTCAGTCGCCACAGGGAATTATCTCATACCAACTCATAGTCTCCCTTTATTTTGCATTGTGAAAACGTTGCTTGTTTTAACACAGCAAGGCCACCCCTTGTTATGATTTAGCCAACGTCACTTTCATCTTATCACAACCACTAGTTATAGGCTCAGTGAATAATAGCCAGTAATGAAAACAACACTGGGGGACAGCAAGGAAAGAATGAATGGGTCACAGAATACCTGTCAGGTATGTCTCTTCTTAAAGAGAGTGTCTGTCCCAAGTGATAAGACTGCTGTTAATTTCCCCCTTATCCATAAAAGCTTATCCTGCTATCACACTTTTCACTGCAGCACATAACCATATTGCAAACATGACAGAAATGGCTATTGAGCTTCATGCATTGAATCATGCTACAAGATATACCACCTACCTCATTTACGATCTTTGATATTTATTATTCAAAAAATATCCACGTGCATTTAACATAAAATAACATTAAACGTACGCACGAATGCCCAAAATTCAGTTTATTGGGCTTCTCAAACTGCACCGACACAGCAAACATGATTGTGGCACTGCAGAGTACAACTCAAAGTTCAGCATAAAGTATCTACTGGTTCACTTCACTACCCACAAATATCCACTAAAGAAAGGCAGAGCTGCCAAAACACTCCTGGGTTATCACTAGTGCTGAATACTTTGGACAGAGTTGGATAAAACAAGAACAGGCTCTTTCCACAGTCAAAAAAAACCAAACAAACCTACCTGTTTGTAGCACAACAGTGACCAAAACAGCCTAACCACAAAAGGAAACAACCCAAATAAATAGTAGAAGCAACCCTGATGCAAAAGCTTGCCAAGTGGAAGATGCAATGAAGTGTGGTAGGGCACAGAAGACACACAATCACAGGAACAAGTTATCAGATATTAGCTATGCACGTTTTGTGTATTTAAAATTATTTTTAAATTTTTTCTCCTCTGGATGCACGCCAGACAACACTGGTCCTGCCAGGGGAGAAGGATCAGCGGTATAGCAGTTGTCTAAGTACCTACTCAGCCACTGAATTTGCCAAATCTTATTTATATAGCTTCCATTTAAAAAAGTACAAGACTTCATTTATTTCTCATTACTATCTACCATTTAGTGGTTTTCACTAGGCATTCTGCTCTTCTTCTGTCATCTCAAACCAGCCTGTAAGCTACCTTCATCATCACAGCCATCCTGCTATGATTTTCCAACACAGACTTATCTCAAAGTTTAAGACCCGTACAACTTGTTGGGGCAAAAGTAATACATACCAGGATTTACACACAGCCATTTTAATAATTAAAATATTATTTATAACCTTAACAATAGTGTGAGATTAGAATATCGAGCCATAGGTACAAGTAAATAGAGAATAAGGGACCCCTATGAACAGAATTTAACAGCGGAAGATGGACAGAAACTCTCAGGAATCCTGCTGAGGCCGCTACTACAGTGCTGTCAGATTGTGGTTGATTATTCCATTTTCCAGGTAAGAACTCAAATAGCTAGTCCACAAGTAATTTTTTTTGTCACCTATCCTGGAACAGAAGAACAAGTGAAGCTCCCTCTATACCGTTCGGGACCTGTTAAGATCTGTGGCCTGTTAGCCAAGCACATCTCAGAGGCATATTATTGACGGGATTAGAAATTATTCAATGTGGCTTTGGTTCCCTTTCTCTTCCTGCCGGAAAACTATGCAAGGTTTCTCTAGTTTAGAAGCTTGTGGCACAGCACATGCCATTATTGACAGTGAGGTTAAACAAAAAAATTCACCTTCACTGAAAAAGGAAAGGGCGATAACCCCAGTGATACCTTTTGGAAATCTTCATTCTATGGTCTCTGGAGCAGCCCCTGCCTCCCGCAAGTATGTCCAGCACCCAAAGTTTTCCTTTCAATCAGCAGAATCTAAACAATCCAAAGGACATCTGAAAAACACCTTTTGTTAGGAAGAGATGATTCTCATTTGCTCACAGTCAGACTCAGGCACCGATTTATAAATTCATGTCCGATGGAAATAAAAACAAACTGAATCAGAACAGCATCAATATCTGCTAAAATCTGAATCTGAAGAAAGCCATGACTTTGCACTCTGTTAGGCAATAGTTGCTGACACATCTAATCCTGGCATCACAAGTTTGAAAAGTCTAGAAATACAGATATAATTTGTTCTAACCACATTAATTTAATCAGAAGCACATTTCCTGTTTAAAAAAACCAAACCGTTTCCTTAACACATTCCTTCATCTGTCACACAATCACATTAGTCAATTACTATAGTAATGCTTTTAAACAGACCAGTTTACTGCATTGTTCAAGAAAAGTAACCCAAAACCTCACAAACAAGGCAGAAGTAGCTGGAAAGGGAGCACAAGGACAAAGACGCACACCATCTCTACTCCTGTACTACTGCTCAAACTGACATATCCAGCTACGGTTTCAGATTTGACTACCACAAAATATATTGTTTCTCAGTTTACCAAACTGCTCAGGGAAGACAAACTCACAACCAGCAAACACAAACACAAACTCACAACTGCCAAACTAATCCTTACCTTGCTGGAGTCTTCCTGGTAAATTGTAAGTGTAGCCCAAAAGTCAACTGAGTCTATGGGGAGTCAAACTGGAAGGAACTCCAGAGTAAGAGCTCTCGACGTGCAAGCTCATTGAGCAGCAACGCAATTGCACTAGGGTAAGAGGAAAAAAAACAAACACCAAAACAAAAAAACAAACAAAAAAAAAAAACCACAAAAGACCTCTAGCTCCTGCTGAAGGAGTGACTCTGGGTTAATCAGCTCAACTGCTAAGAAGTTTCAAGTCATGAATTTTACTATGCACATATATAACCCAAGGGCAGTAGAAATAAAGCAAAGAGCAAGAATGTCCCAAGTACAGCCTTTGTAATTCACACAACATAAACTATATAAACTAGCTAGTTGAGGTTGTAGTACAATTTTCTTAGTGATTGTTACTTAGTAAATGAAAACTTCGACAAAAAAATTACAAAAAGATGCCTAAAACTAAATTTGGTTTCTTCAAATACTGTTTCTGGAAAAAAAAATTAAGGGAAAAATCTGAATTCAGTCTTCATACCAGGAGGCAAATGATCTTGAAGGAAAAAACACAGTAGCATACTTTTTTACCCCTCAGCTTCTTCTCCCTACTTTATTACAGCATGCAGATTGTTTCTGCCAAGAAGAGGTCGGATCAAAGACCAAAGTTAAAAACCCTGCAGTTGTCACAGGACACAGCGTGATGCCATCAGCTGGAAATCTTCCTTGCTTTGTTACCTTGGGATCATAATTACAAAGCTCCAGGATGGCAGAGACTACCCCACCACCAGGGACAGTACCCAGCAGGAGAAGCATGCTGTGCAGCCTCATTTGTAGGTAGCACACACTGCTACAGCCACGGGATGGACCCACCAGCGCATCCAAAGCAGGGAGGTCTGCTGGAGGGTAACGTGTCAGCATGAACTTGCAGAACAGCTGAAAACCTAAAGCCTGGTGAAGGGGGAAACTCACCGTTGCTCCCCCTGCCACTCACTCAAATTACACATTCCCACCATGGACTTTGCACAGTGCCTGGTGCTTACTAGAATGTGTGAGCTGAATCTGCTCTGCACTGAAAAATTGCTCATCCATAATCTTTATACCATTCAGAGCACTTCTTTTTTCAGCCTCACAGTTGTACTGCCATCCTCCATAGTACATACATGCTTTATCGTTGGCCTCCTCCTGCCTACGTACCTTGCTGCAACAGGAAAAACCAGAACCAAAACCCCCAGCCTTCCTCACCTCCAAAAAAGCTGCAGTTGCCAGACTGCCCTGCAGAAACCTCTTCGTGGCAGGAGGGAGCTGAAGGCCCTCTAGTTATATTCAAAGGACCTACCATTACAGGTTTTCAGTTCTCCATATGCAAGTAGCTTTTTCAAACACTATCTGATAAAATATTGAGTGGCTTGTATCTTCCTTATATCTGATTAATCACAGATCTGTGGGATGCTAAAGTATTGATCTTGCACTGTGATTTATGGGAATTCCAGTATTTCAAGTTCTAGAAGGACAAAATGCTGCTATAATCGCAAGGCCAATGTTTCATTCTAGGCTGGATCCAGGACAGCAGCAGTATAGATACAGGCAGATACTGAAAAAAATTTGTTTTGGGTATGGATTCATGTTTCAGCTAAGCTGAAGTATTGGCAACCTCCTTCATCCTTCTGCCCCCAACCCAATCCTTCCAACCAGCTCTGAGCCCATCTGGCTACAACACTGAGCCAATTCAACTCACTAAATTGCTTAAAAAAAATATTCACTTTCTCTCATGTTAACTTGCTGCCACTGTTCCACAGCATCAGACGGGCACCAGATGTAGCTCAGGATAAAAGCCTGGGGACAGGAATTCCTCTTTTGGGCAATGGCTGCTTCTTTCATTCAGCTGTTTGGTGAAAAAGCACCCTACCCAGAGCCCGGGGATGGACAGAGGCCCCTTCCAGCTCTCTTCACAGCAGCAGCCAGAAAGCAGAGACGCAAGGCAAGCACAAGATCCCCATTGTAAAAACTGAGGCTCTCTTGTGCGCAAGATGGGAAACGGAAAGAATGAGCTCCCACAGCAGCAGAAGGGTGCCCCCAAACTTCATCAGAAAACCACTACATAAAGGATAACAGTGCAGAAAGGGAAGTAGCAAAATCCCAGTCCTATTTTTTCCAGCAGGAAGGAAGGAGCTAGCTGAACTCATACTGCCCATATATGCATATGCGCGCGCACACCCTTCAAACTTCATCAGCAGCCTGTTAAGAGTAATCGGCAGTTTCTGCATTAGAGTAGAATAGTGTTTTAAGGATAAATAAGGAAATGCTATCCTCAACTTTCTTCTGAAGTAGCTGTTTACTTTGAAAAGCACTTTAGGGAAAAAAAAAAACCCCAAAGATAACCATAAATGAAAGAAACAAGAAAACTGGGGAAAAGGAAAAAAAATTCAAAAAATTTGAGACAATGAATTAGCATAAAAAGCCAGAATAAAAGATGATTTGCATCTATCTTCATAATATTATGATATCAGCTATTAGCATATTTTCATAAATAGCAAATACTAGAAGAGGCAGAATTTTGTCAGACCCTTCTTGCTGGTGTGCAGGAGGAACACTGAACAAGAAGTTCCTGCTGGTGAGGGGATGTGGCCCAACTATATTCACCAGCTAGAAGAGGTCTATCCGAATTCTTAAAGGGACATGCACAGAGTTAATAAAATAGAAACGTCTTGACCTTTGAAAGGTAACAAGATGACGTGGAAGGTGAAGAGCTGCTTCTTTCTTCACTGTCTTGTCAGTAAGCTTATCATAGACACCTACTACAAGACACAAGCTTCAACACAGGAAAACAAAACAAAAAATATCCAAGGAGGTTTAAAAGAAAATGGGTTATAAAAAAAGGAGTGAATGAAATCCATTAAAATCAAGCTTGCCCAAAATACTTTTCTTTCAGACATCAGGTAAACCACATGGCAAGTCCTTTGGCCCAGTGGCAGCTGAGCCCCAGCACATCACCCTGTTCCATCTACCCTGGGGTTGAAGGGGAGCACCTATCTGCCAGTCAGGCAATAAAAAACAGACTCTCGCCCGTGCCGGATGCTCCTCAATCTATGTACATATTGACCCGAGAGTTAGCTGACTGCACCCTGATGCAGGGCGGGAATGCACTTGTTAGGAGGCAAGCCAAACAATGCTGCATTTTTCAACAAGACTTCAGGGGAGGAGTTGCACCAAAGACGACCTATCTTTGTGTCCTGTTGAGCAGTGCTGGGGAAACAACAGTGAGAAAGAACAAAAGTGGTAATAAAACAGTAAGAAGAAAGTAGAAGGATACGACGGTGATGTGGAGGCTGTAACGATTCAGCCACACATTTCAACTTGGACACCTGAATTCTGCATTTCAGAACTGCTTTCTTCAACTTTAGCACAGGAAAACCACGCACTTACATCTTACTGCAGATCTTAAAATTTGGGTCTGCAATCATCCCTTCAAAAAAACTCAGAAGAACACAAGTTTATGCTTTCTTGACAGCTACAAACCTTGTGCCAAGAAACTGTCAAATACTTTGATACTTATTCCAAGGTAAATACACAGGTTCTTTATAACTGTCATGTAATCAGAGAGACTGAAATATTTTGCCTCTGTATTTGCATAGAGGTATAGTAAAAAGATCCTTCTTACAGATATATCACCCAGTTCTGTAACTGGAAGTCAGCAGTATGAAATGTCATCAAGCTGGCATCTTGGATCTGTTTCATGCTGTTCTTCAGTCCAAAAATGCCCATAGCTCTCTGTCAATGAAATTATGTTACAGAAGAATAGGTTTATTCCTTAAAAAACCAAAAGACAACCAAAAAACCCAACAGCTTCTTACAGAAACCATTTTAACTGGCAAACAAAAAAAAAAATCACTTTGTGTTCTCAACACTGGCAGAGCTTGATTTAGGTTGGGGGGGGGTGGGATAGGGAGGTAGAACACAGGACAGTGCTCAACATTCATTTTGTAAAGGTCTATTTACTTTGTAAATATGCACATTTATGATTTTAAGGGAAGCTTACTTTTGCATGAGAACACCTGGAAGAAAATGTATTTCCTTTAATTGTCTTAAAGAAGAGATTGCCATCATACTCCTGTTCCTCACCAAGATTTACCCTTCCTTGCCAAAGCAACATACAAGAGAATAACAAGGTTTAAAGACCATCCCTCTGCGACAGAACAGCTGAAGTGGGAAAGGACGCCTCACATTCAACCCCCTGCTCATGCAGAGTCAGCTAGACCAAGCTGCCCAGGATCGCATCTAAAGAAATCCTAAGGGAATTTCTGACAAAAGTGGCCCATGTCTTAGCTACATAAACCAAAGCATTTCACAGTTATTATTGTTGCCATTCAACCCAGCAATGAGTTACATTATCTCCCAGCAATATAGCAAGCTGTCACTTAAGTCTTCAACCTCAATCTCCAACAACTGAAGTTGACTATTCCATGCAGAATTGGTTCTGATAGATACGGAGAGTATTTTATATTCTTCTACTCAACACAGGGGAGAGAATAATTTAAACAATGGTTAACTACAGCAGAAATCCAAAAGACAAAAAAAAGCCCCAGCCACCTAACTGGTCGAGTCTGAAATTCTGCTCTGATTGGAAAGAAAGTTGATGACCTAGCACTCCCAGTTCTCCTGGTTGGGCACCTTCTGTTTCCTCAAAATGATAAAGACAACAACACAGTAGATTTATTCCTTTTTTTGTAAGCCCTGAAGTGCATCCCCATCACTCCTAAGTTGGAAGCCACAGACATCAAAATAAGGCTGGATGTCCTCATGTCTCCTAGAGGTTCTCACGGCTCACAGAACTTCATTAGAAGCAGCTAAAAGTGTAAGGATGGTCTCAGCTAAGACGAGACACCTTTTTCATCCTCCCATGTTCCAGACGGTGTCATGGCTTTAGCTGGGATAGTTAACTTTCTTCACTGTAGCTAGTATAGTGCTGTGTTTAGACTTAGTATGAAAATGTGTGATAACACACTGATGTTTTTAGTTGTTGCTGGGTAGCGCTTACACTAGTCAAGGACTTTTGCAGCTTCCCATGCTCTGCCGGGTGCACAAGAAGCCGGGAGGGGAGGGGATACAACCAGGAGAGCTGATCTGAATTGGCCAAAGGGTATTCCATATCATGGGACGTCATGCCCAGTGTATTAACTGGGGGGAGTTGGCTGGGGGAAGGAGCGATCGCGGCTCGGGGACTGGCGGTGTCGGTCAGCGGGTGGTGAGCGGTTGCAGCTCTTGTGGTTTTTTTCCCCCTTTTCCCTTTATTCCCTGGGTTTCGTTTTATTCTCTCTCATTATTTCTTTTTATTATATTATTATTAGTATCATTACCATTACTATTCTTACTATTTTATCTTAATTATTAAACTGTTCTTATCTCAACNGGGGCAGAATAACATTGATAGAAAATTAATATAATGGGGCAGTAGGAAGCAGAGTAAAAGGGAAGGTGCGTTACAGATGAAAACCACGGTCAATCAGATTATTCTACCACTACGATAGAACTTTCCAGCATGGTTGCTGCTAATCTTTAAGGTCAACCCAACAATACCCTCTAAAACAGCCTCTCATTACCTTCCAAATACAAGGAAGGAAAAAAAAATTCTCCTCTGATCATCCAGCACATCAGACGTGATAAGACAAAGAAAATGCGTCAATTTGTTTTTCTCTACAATGTGGAAGGGTACATAGGACTTTGAACTCTTCACACGGTCTATGTTAACTGCCATCTCTCTTAAATCCCTAGTTTGTGAATTAATTCTACTGAGGACATAGCAAGATTTGGATAATAAACTCAACTATAGTGCATTCCCACAAATGAGTGAGAAGTGACAGACTGCCCCCTTTTTGAAGAACAGGCTTTTCATTAGAAAAAAATTAAGGGGGGGTGTATATAAAAAAAGACAGTAGTAAAAAATGGGTACAATTGGTTTTCACTGAAGTAACCCAACAAACATATAGCTATAAGAGTCTCAGTTGTCACCATTGAAATTATACTAATGTGATGGGATAACTCTGAAACATTGGGAATGGACCCAACTACAACATCTAACTCAGTTTAGAAAAACACCTCCCGCATACTGTAGACAGGACAGCTCAACCTCAACAGCCATTGTCAGCAACAGACCCAAGCGCACCTTCATTGACCAGCACAAGGTTTACAAAGTCATGTTGCTGATGCACAGAATGGAAGAGGACAAAAAAAATGTATTGGAAAAACAGCTGCTGCCATCTCAGTGCCAGTAGCCTGGCTCAAGAAAAGTACTCCTGTATAGCCCAGTAGCGATGCCTCTCTCCTCCACCTCTCCTTTCTTCTCCTGCTCTACCAGCTAACTAGTTCATGGTTAGGGCAAGATTCAATGCTTGAAGAGCCTTCAAAACATACTGTGGCCGAAAGGAATGCGATGGATGGAAGCATCCCACAGACCAGGTGCCTACCTACCAGCCACCTAGCTGGACCGTCTTTATCTCAACAGACATGTGGCCTTCAAATGAACTTCAGTCCTATCCTGAAGCAGAGTAGGAAGATTCTGAACCCACTTTTGGCAAGAAAATGCCATTCTTGACCATACCAAGTAAGGATGCTATTTCCTTTTCACAGTTTAATAGCAACAGTACTGTTAAAGTTGTCATAACCAGTAATTGGTGGTGGTGGGGGGAATCTTCATTCCAACCATTACTTTATTAGACAAGCTAATTTGTGTTTTCTACCATAATCAGAAAGTTTTACTTGGAAAAGGGGACTTTAAAAGCAATCTAGTTTTCAGCTCCCACTGTTATAAGAAAATCTAGTTGCTATCAAAAACTGGACTCCCACAAAGACAAGCCATTATAACTAGGTTCTTGGAATATTTCAGGAAGGTAATGTTAGCTACATCACTGTGTAGTTTTACCATCGAAATCTGTCAAAGCAAAACCAGTTTAAATACAGGCACACTTTGATGAAAGGATTCGAATATGCTTGTACTCATACAAGGCACATTTGAGTTGGCTGATGTACAATATAGTATTAATGCCACGAGTATTCATAAAGGCTACAACAGTACCTGACTTCCAGACAGGACTGGCAGAAAGAGCTAGCCTTGTTCCATCAATTGATAGTCACCAATGACAAGCCCTCAAAGCCCTTCTTAAGAGACCTTACACGAGCAGAATTAAAGAAAGGATCCCTTGTGTACGGTAACCATGAAGCTTGCGATAGCAACCGCTCCTTGTCACAATACTGATTTATAATAAATAAATGAAAAAAAAAATCAGAAACCTGCTTCCCTTCGAACATTGCGTAACTGTTTCAGTCACAAACTGGACCCAGGGATACGAGCTAGCCTGAAGGTCATCAGCCAGTCACTTCCGGAGACCTGTGCCGGGTGTAACACGTGAGAACAAGCTTTGTAGACTTAGTCAGTCCCCATGGGCATTTGGCAAGCCCCACGTACTATCACACAATTAACAGTTTTTGTTGGAGAGGCCCAGAAATTAAGCAACAAAGATGCTCAGGTCAAGTTTCACAGACTACCTACCACTTAGCAAGCATCTGGTCTCCCCACTTCCAACAGTTCTTCTCACTGGCAGCCTCAGATTATATTTATTTCCAAGTATTAAAATGACAGAAGTGATAAACAACTGCAATTTGCAGACACACTTTTTGAAGACTTCTGTAACAGAAAAATAGCACTTTAAGACCAGAAAAAAAACCTTAACACCTAAATGTCATGCTTTATCATAAGGATAATAGGTTCAAGTGTATGTGCATGCATCTCTTCCTCACCTGATTTCACTTACAGTATTTTAATACCAAATCAATACTGCTAGCAAAACAAAAGCAATTAAGTTAAACTTTTCAGTTCCGACAGCTACCTTTAGTTTTTATAAGGTTTTCTGCCCAAAAAAAGTATTCTTCTATTGATTTATTTTTTTAAAAACCCAACCAGACTGCTAATGGGCTAATACTGGCTAGTAGTTATTACAAAAAGTATTTGCTGGAGTATTGCTGGAATATTTGCAGCAGCCAAAAATGTCAGACGCTAAATACTTTTAATTTTTTCAGGAAAAACCTTTCTTCTACTCAGCTGTATGCATTACACTACCTGCAGTACTGCAAAACACACCAAAAAAAAAACCCCAAACAAACAAACAAAAAAAAAAACCCCACAGGCAAAGCTTCCTTGTCACACCCGCCAATTCTTCCTTTCTTAAACAGGAAATAAATAATCAGGATCAAAATTATGTGAGAGTGAGCTTTCTGCCCAGACAGACGTGAACATCTCACTGGGAATCAGAGCAGCCTGCACATCAAACACTATCTAAACTGCCATGCTTTCCACTAAAACTTAACTAGCTCAGAAGATTTGGGGCAATGTATTAACAGATGGAAAACACAACACCCAAATAAACAGCAAAATCAAGTTATAATTAAGACAGTAAACTACATGACAATATATTTCTATCTCAGGACTAATTCTGTAGCCTGCTTGATAGAAACCATTAAGAGCAGCATTTCCCATCTGGCAATCAGTGGGGTAACAGAATTGATTTGGACTAGAAAAAAAAATATCTTCAGCCTCTTTACAGTAGGTAATCTTTGTTAAGAGTTTCAGCTCAGTTCTAAAGTAAGCCTGACCTAAAAATTCCTACAAAACAGAAGAAAAACCAAATCCATGTATTTAACATTTAAAGCTGATCAGAAATCCAGACAAAAAAGGAAAAGCATTTTAACATTCACACACTGGTCAAACAGCCACCCGAAAGCCTGTAAACCCACATTTTTCTTTCCTCAACTTTTATGTAACACTTACTGAAGGCAAATCATACATTATGCATCCGAACAGCACAGTCCCACCAGAACCCCACAGCAACAAGTACAAAAAATTTCCAAGAAAAGAAACAAGCGTAGTCGTGTGTTCTTTTAAGACCCTAAACATCTAGCTGAGGGGACTACTACCACGAACAACGCTAGATGACAAAGCCACACAAGCTAACACCAGTGGGATGGTCCTCGTTGCTACAGGGACATACAATATGGTCTTATCTTTGACTACTTCTACTCCTATGTACATTGCCCTTGGATTGGAGAGAAACAAGTGAGGCATCTTCCTGCACAGATGACCTGGAAGACACAAAAAATGACCCAATTCCACATCCCCTAGGCTTAGGAGAGCAAAAGTGAAACTGCTCAAACAGTAGAAGAGCAATGCCTAGCACTCTTCAGAAAGAGGTCCTCAAACATCAAGATTTATTTCTACTAGGGGAAGGGTTTCATCACCTCAAGCTTTTCTCTTAGCCAAAACGCACATCTCATTGCATAAGCCACCAAATTATAGCTATGTGCTGTAGAAAAACTGTAGCAGAAGAATTGGGAAAGCTCTGGAAAAGGATAAAAAATGAGGAGCCTTTTGCACAAGAGAACAGTCAAAAGTTGTTTTGAGGCATGGCTTTCGAATAAAATGTTGTCTTCATGAACGGACAAATTATACAACATTTGTGTCTAAATGAGACCCACTCTTCAAAATTATCATACCTTAATGCAAAGCAGCGTAAAAGTACATAACAATATATACAAATATATGACACGCTATCGTAAAACAGGTACAGGCTTTAAAAAAGCACACTGATGTTTTTCCCACAAAATCTCCACTGCAGATTGGGGTTTTTCTAAGGGGGTTTTATAACCTTAGTTCTCTTTCAGAGCACAGCAGAAAAAAAACCATTTTAGAGTGACGTGAAAAAAGTAAAGTACTGGACTTTCACAGCACCACTTTCATGCTTTTACAGAAGATCCTGCCAGGCTAATCAGGGAACTCTGCATCTTTCCATTACATCAGAAAATTGCAGCATCTTACAGTCTTAAGGTGAGAAAGCTTAGTCTACAGACAACGTCTTTGCTGCCAATCATCGTCTCAAAATTGCCCTTATCTCCCAAAAAGGTTGTGGCAGATCTCTTAGTTTTCACTAAAAGATTCACTAATATTTTTCAGCAAGAAGAAATGACAGTATTAATATAACAAAGCAACACAGCAGCGCTGGTCTAGGGTTCTCCCCCAACTATTATTTTTCCAGTACATGAATACAAACAATTGTCAATCAAGAGATTAGGATCTTGTAAAAGTGGAAGGATCCATCACACCGCATGTGACCAGAAACGTAGCAAGAGTTGGAGCTCCCTTCCTATCCACAACTCTTCTAAGCTGAACACTTTATTTGGGATTTTGAGTAGTCTTTAGAAAGTAGCAACGTACTCTGTCTTCCTTTTTCTCTACGTCTAGATGCAAATACTGTTCCAAACTTTCACTATGACAACCCGGGGCAAAACCAAACAAAGTTTTTAATCATCTTCCTGATTTATTTATAGGTGAAACTACTGTAATCAAAGAGAACATGTTATTCCTGCCCTAACACAGCATACGTGACATTTCAATTAACAAAGTACACACAAAGTCGAAAGGAACTTGCTCTCAAGTTTCTTCTTTGCTTTTCCTCCCTTCACACTTCCTCGCAAATTATGGTAACATCCTCCAAAGCATGACCTTCTCCAATTGAGAGCATATTCAGCATAAGAAATCCCCCATTAACTCTTTCTGCAATCCTCCTGTTTTCACACACACGCACAAAGGCCTTCGTTAAGGCAGAGGTCAGCTACAACAGCCGTACACAAAGTGCAGAAGAGCACTGCATATACAGTGAAGAGGTTGCTGAAAACTTGAGGAAGTCATTGTCAGCAGCAACCTCCACTATGGGCTGGAATCTGCTCAAATATGAAGAAGAAAATAACTGACAACCTCTACAGGTATCAATTTGCTTCTTTGAGAAGAAATAGAGTACTACACAACATTGGTATCCACTTTACACAGATTAAAAGGCAAGTATTAATCCTAGATCACTATTCCTTCCTCTCCAAGTAAGCAAGTTCTGAATATTAATGACGGAGGGGTCTATTAAAAGCAGCATATGTGAACTTCAAGTGACCACAGAACAGGAACACAACATATTCCCAGATGTTGAAGAACTCCTGCCCGCAAATGCTTTCAAGTCATCTAGGCAAGGTAGAAAAGGAATTGCACCTTAAACCAAAGATCACACCCAAGGTCATAAACTAAGTCTTCAGAGTGGTCAAGAAGTTTGAGCTAATATTATCACTTTATCCAACCGCTTAATTAACCCAGCAGCTACACAGCAATACAAATGTCAGTGTCAGACACGCTGCACTGCAACAGTTTGCAATCACTTTAGGTGTTTCACAGATTTAACACGCTGCAGATTCATCTGTAAAAAAAGATTCCAGTGGTTAAACAAACACACAGTCAGGACCTACACAAAAGAGGAGCAAACCCCAGGATATCCTGGCCGATTGGCAGGTGCCGGCAGGCGCAACACACAAGAACCGCTGGAGCAAGCGTGGCCGCAGCGTGAGAGCATGCGGGTACCGGCTGCACGCTATCACAGCTCACAAGTCACAGGAGCTCCTCTTGCACAAGCAACAGTACGTGTCAAGTACTACTTCCTACAGCTCTGGCAGACATGCAACAACACGTTAAACTCAAAGTTACTAATCCTATATTTTTGCCCTGCCTCCTGCAGGTTCCACACTGGAGATGAGGACAGCTGATCTGTGAATCATTTCCTAAACCACGACATGTGTCAGCCAGCATATGAAGGTGAAATAACCCCGGTTTTGCCCACCTGAACATAATGATCTGAAAACTGCAACATCTGAGGAGTTTGAATGCTCCTACCCTAGGAACATGGCACTAACAGCTTTTTAGCTCTACTCTTCCAAGGTGCAGCTTGACAACATGGCTAAGGGAGACAGAATGACTAACTGCTCCCAGAAAATGCTGCCTCAGTCTACTCTCCTCCTTGCGTGCTCTCCCACACCAAGGGTCTACACCTGCCTGTCTGGAGGGTGGACCACACCAGGGAACGAATACATTTAAAAAAACAAACTAAACCAATCCTACCAAGTAAACAAGTACAACTCCCACGGGAATCACAAAAGGAGCGTTACCACCAAACACAAGCCTGGAGGTTGACGGAAAGGATCCATACCTTTTGGGGGAAGCAAACCAATAGATCGGCTTAAGCGCATTGCCAAAGCCAGCCTTAGCCTGGCACTGCATCTTTGCCACCTCTGACCGAGGGCTCGCTGACTAGAGAAGGGGAGAAAATGTCACCATATTCCAGTAAAGCATGGAAACGTTGGGAATTGTAGAGAGCGCCTAAGTGAAAGTGTAATTAGGAATAAATATTTTAAAAAAGCCCAACGGGTGTTCTCAGAGCACCCAGCTGCATAATGACCGACCATTTCGCTGCCGGATCAGACCGACAGGAAAAAAAACCTCGTGGCCCTCTGGGAACGCCTCTGGAGGGGCCTCGGCCTCCACCACCGCTCGGGGTCGGGGCCGGGGCCGGGGCCGGGCCGGGGC
>WEKW01029270.1:54959-73085 GCA_013389905.1 Sula dactylatra | reverse complement strand
CCCCAGGAGCGTGCCCCCTCCGGCGGTGAGGGCAGGGAGTCCCGGGCGCCACCTCGGCCCGGCCCCACCGCTGAGGAAGGGTCTCAGCACCACCCGCCCTCTCCCTCATCCGGCTGCTGTCCTTCCCCTTCCCTGCTTCCTGGTGCTGCGTCCCCTTCTGAAAATACCGAAAGTGCACTTTCTCCTCTTTTCTTCCTCCCAGCAGAAAATAGGAAACATGACAGAGCCCGGACCCCACCCTTCTCACAGCATTTCCCAGGAGCGGGCACAAAGATTTTCATGGAGTGGAATTACACTACATGGAAAGGCAAGAGCCTGGATGTAAACTGGTGCTTGGGCCTGCATAAAGTGAAAAAAAAAAAAAGCCAAAAAAAAAAAAAAAAAAAAAACACAAAACCTCTGTGTCTACCCTGTGTCTTTTCTAAAGGCATCAACCTTTAAAGGGCACTATAAGGACCAGCAGGAAATTTTTGTTTCGGAGCCTGCATTGATGAAGTGGCTCGTCCCAGTTTAACCACAGGCTCCAGGGTGAACGTGTGGCAGGACACAGAGGCGTGAGCTTCCTCTGGCGTTCCTGCAGCCACCTTGCCTTCGTGCAAAGGCAAATCCAGGACCTTTCCAGTAGTCCTGACCACAAGGACTGCTTCACCAGCAACATTAAGGAGCCAGAAAGCAGGGAAGAAATCTGGGGACAAGTTTTCTGCTAACAACTGCTTCTGTCAGAAACAGCTCTCCCTTTTGGGGTGAGCAGGTTTGTGTTGGTTTCACATGTGGGGCAGGGGCAACACAGCCCTCCTAGGCCCCCGAAGCGTTTTCTCTGCACCTTCCCCTCCTGAGTGCAGCACTGCAGAATAACACGGCTGTGGCACCTAGTATCCCTGTGGACCCTGCTCCTGAGCTGGCAGGAGAATGACAGAGGCTGAAAAGTTTCTTTATTCTGAACACAGGACACCTCGCTGCTGGGGAAGCCTGCATGTGTACAAGACTGGTATAAAAAAAAAAATCACAGGAGTTTCACATGGGTTAGCAGGGCTTCACATCACACAGCACCCACGGTACAGTACAGCCTTCAAACACAGGAGCAGTTTGGGGCTGCAAGTCTCCAAACAGCAAGAGATAGGATGGTGTTCACGTTTGCCAGCACCATGTTTGCATTCTGTGAAACATGAATCGATGGCACTCTGTAGCATAGCTCAGTGTGAGACAGGCAGACATTTGCATTAGCAGATATTCCAGGTCACTGCAGCAGTGGGAGAATCTCTACTCATGCTCCATTCAGGGAAGATTACCAGAAAATTACGTGCTGAATCAGCCACTTTCTGTTCCTGTTACCTACAAGCTGTCCTTGCTTCTCCTTCCCTTTCCTTCTGCTCCTGCCCTCTCTCTTCATGTTTCCCTACCCAGTCCTGAAATGCTTCATCCTCTGATTTCTCTGCTCATACTACTGAGGTCAACACATCACAAGAGAGCACGTCCTGTACGACTGCACTTCAGAGGGCACAGTCGCACCGTGCCAGGACCTGGGAAGCCACGCCACTCAAAACTTGACTTTACCACCCTGCACTGGGCAGAAACATTTCTGCCACGGTGCTTCCACCGTCCTTCAGAAAAATGCCTCTTTGGGAACCAGGGAGCAGAGCAGGAACCACGAGCCACAGGCAATGTGTTAACTATAGGTCACAGATCCTGAAAGACTGGTGGGCTTGATTTCTTCTCTGCAGATTTCTTTTCTGACAAGGGGGCTGTAGCATCTGCCTCTTACCTCCCCGCATCCTGCCTGTGTTTCTGGAAATGGCAAATGCCCGAGGAGACTATCTTAGAAGGGCTACCACGGTGCAGTGAGGTGAGAGGTCTCTCTGAAGGAAGGAGGTGAAGCAGGGCAATAATACAGCACTGACTGTCATGGAAAGATTCCTGCTGAATGCACGGCTGAATGCAAGCCCTGCAGAGGCCTGGGCAGAGGCAGGGGAAAAGCCTTGCTGTTCAGTGGGTACCGAGTGCTTGGCTTCCACAGGTGGTGGCGGGGAAGCATGGCTGGGGAAGCCTTAGCAGCAAATACATCACGTTACGGATAGCTCTCCTTGCCTAGAGGTGAATTGCTAACAAACAGCCTTACCTCATTGATGATCCCTCATTTCTGAAAAGGATGAAGTAGATTACGCATAGGAACACTTACATAATCCACTGTTCCACTATGCTTGCATCTGGCACAAAGTGCTAAGGGAAAACAGTGCTTGTTTCCAGGGCTTTTGTGCACAGATCAAGGCAATGCTTGAATCGTTTTCACCCTGTCAGTGACTGACCTAGGAGCAGGGAATCTTTGGGACATTAAAGTAATTACACTGTAGCCTGATTTAGAAATGTGCAAATGCAAAGCCAAGTTCACTTGAAACAGAACTGATCCTTATCATGTGGCAACCTACAAACACCAAGGCATGCCGGGAAACTGACTAAACGCACACCTGTAAAATTTACCTTTTGCCCTTTAAAAGGTGTTTTTTTATTGTCCACCTGAAAGTGCCAGATTTTAAAAATAGGCATTAATCTAGATTTGCAACGTCACTACTTACTGGCTTGTTATAAGTACGGGCTCTAAGGTCTAATAGCTGTCCTGCTTACAAAGTCAAAATGAAAAGTGCAGTTCACATGCAAGTGTGAAATAACAGATTTGATTTAGTGCCAGTTTTGAACTGTGGTCTAGAAATGCACATATTTTGCAACAGAAGATAAACTCATGCTATGCTAAGAAAAAGGCCACCACCCCCCTTCAGAGCATGCGGTTTGACAGAATGCTACATCTAGCAGTGAGGCTCCTAGACTCAGATTTTGAAAAGAAATATGATACAGTCACTGATCCAGCATAAACTCACTCAGAATTGGCTTGCAGCTCTGGACAAGTGAAGTTACTTCTGGCAATCTTTTTTACCAAATCAGGTACTCTCTATTCATGCCAAATTAAATTTATGCACAATCACGTAATAGGTTCTCCTATAGCTGCTGTAGCATAATGAGCTCTGTGCATGTACCAAGATAACATCACACAAACGGGGTCACACATGTGCGCACTGACCCGACCCATACAGCACACAGGTCTGTTACCTGGGGCTTCGGAACCAGAGTCTGCGTCGGCCTTGCAGCAGCACAGCCGGGATCCTTCCACACACGCTTCCCTTCATACCCTCCTCCATGCAGCTCACCTAGTGCCTTTTCACTCAAGGAGACATTTCTTACCCGTTACAACAATGCTGATGAGAAGCCCAAAGCTAACTTCCAAAGCTAGCTACCTGCAGTCCCACTTTTTTTCTTTAACATAACCTTCAGCCAGCCAAATAAATATTCTCAAAAGTTTAAAGAATGAGCATGGTGGCCCAGCACTAGCTCATTAAGAGTAAGAGCAAAGCACTGGGAAAGACCTTACCAACATCCAGAAGGCATTAAGTTACCGGTTTCCTGCAGAAGGGCCAGGATGCCACCTGTGATGTATCCAGCATGAGTTCCTCAGGGGCTGGCCCAAAGGTCATCTGCAGCTCTCAGCTTTCCCAGGCACATTTGCCTCTCGAGCTGGCAGCCTGGCAAGTAGCTGAGGAGCCCAGCAAAGGGTTCCCCAAAGGGCAGCCAGGCTGGGAGCATACGTGGCAGGAGCATCTACCGCCAAAGTCACAGGCCTGCCCAAGGTCAGCTTTGCAGTATCCTGAGCCTGAACTGCGCAGCATCCTGCCTGCTGGCCCTGCTCCGTGTCTGCTAGTGACTTGGGAATACAGCCTTGGGTGCTCCCAGTGTGGAACGATAAAAATACACAGACTTGTCAAGTATAGTGCTTCATGAAGCTAGGCTCCAATCAGCCTGCACTACTGTACTGCAACCTGCTCTACTCTGCGCTGGTGCAGCCTCACTTCGAGTGCTGTGTGCAGTTTTGGATGCCACAGTACATTAACGATAAAAAGCTACTAGAGAGTGTCCAGAGGAGGGCCACAAAGTTGGTGAAGAGGGGAAGCCATGTGAGGAGTGGCTAAAGTCACTTGGTTTGTTCAGCCTGGAGAAGGGGAGACTGAGGGCAGACCTCATCACAGTTTACAGCTTCCTCACAAGGGGAGGAGGAGGGGCAGGCGCTGATCTCTTCTCTCTGGCGACCAACAATAGGACCTCAGGGAAGGGCAGGAAGATGTGCCAGGGGAGGATTAGGTTGGATATTAGGAAAAGGTTCTTCACCCAGAGGGTGGTGGAGCACTGGAACAGGGTCCCCAGGGAGGTAGTCACGGCGCCAAGCCTGACAATATTCAAGAAGCACTTGGACAACACTCTCAGAGACATGGTGTGAGTTTTGGGGTTGTCCTGTGCAGGGACAGGAGTTGGGCTCTATGATCCTTGTGGGTCGCTTCCAACTCAGGACATTCTGTGACTCTATGAACCCAGAGACAGAAGCACCTATTGATGACCCACGAGTACCAGGGGCCATCCAGCACCTCTGGCAGAGACTTCCTTCACCTATGGTTGGTACTAAAACTCCACAGCCTTTCCTCCACACAGGACAGGAGCTCCTGGCACTGCTCATTTCACCCACGGATAGGCCCCCCACATGAAGGGCTCCTCTCCCCTGCCACTCATACCACCCTCTTCTCCTGCCTAGCTTCTAGGAGGCCAGGCTCCTCTATTTTTCAAGACACACAGACACACACACCCCCACAGAAAACTAAATGGTGATCTACCTGACAGATAAACAAGGGCTTCCCAAGGCCAATATTGGACAAAAGCAGTTAAATAAATATATCAATCTCGGATGAACGCCAATATCCAATTGTCAAATATCCTGTAGAGCACAAAAAAACCCCAACTTTTAATAGGCAGTAGTAGGATAATCTGCCTCCATAAGAGATTTTTCTGATACCCTCAGTTAAACATCATGTATGCTTCGAAGGTTGAGAATTCACGTTTCCAGAGTCTTAAAATACTTCTGCAATTCTGCCTACACTTTTTCTAAAGAAACAGAAAGAGAATGAATCTTAGGTTATCCCAAGAAGCACTTGGCTTCTGTGAAATACCATGACAACAAATACCACAGGTGAATATCACAAAAAAGAAGTCTTATTCAGCGTGATATCTGGCATATTTTTGCCCTGCAATACATTACAATTGGAAAGGGCTGTACCACCAGAATGCTGCCTCTCTCCTCTTCTCTTACCAGCAACTTAACACGTGCCTCCCTGAAAGGTACCCACAGCACAAGGTACTGGGCAGAGCGAGGGTTTGCAATCAGGAGTTTCACTTACATTAGAGGTAGATATAGTTTAAGGGGTTTTGTTTGCTTGGTTTTGCCAAAAATGCATACATTTAAACAAAAGTTATGAGCCTTTTGAATTAGGAAATTAAGCTAAAAGGATCCAGGCTAACTAGGAAAGATAACAACAGCAGTTGTGTTAAAGACTCCTAATTCAGTGCTTGTAAGCTTTACTTATTTCTCTTCTATCCCATCTATTTGCACTTTAGATTGAACTTAATTTATACTTTCCTGCACTGACTCTGTTTATTTTCCCGTTTATAAACGCTAGACTAATCCAAGTATGCTTTGGAAACAATTTTTTTTTTTTTTTTAATTTCCTAAACATGTAAGCATTTCTGTAACACAGATGTTCCAGTTTGCCACGTGTCAGAAGCAGCTCCTTTTCAGACTGCTGCCTTAGAGTCCCTCATAAGTTGTGGGAGAGGCAAGGGTGCAGCCAGCTGAGTTCAGCTGTTTCCAAACTACTTGTACTGGAGCCTTCCAGAAGATCAGTTGGTGCCCTTCTATCTCGCTAGTTCCAGCACAGGTTTGCTCATGTGTGGACTAGCACCCATTACTTTTATTCAACTCACCAGCAAATATAACCCAGCACACTAGCAGCTGGTTGTGACAGGACAGTGAGAGAAGATACCTGCCCGAGCTGTCACTTGGAGCAGGGGACACACCAAACAGGACACACCTGCAGCGCAGCAAGGGCAGACATCCTGTACTGAATGGAAATACCGTACCTGGAACACTGAGGCGATTTCCCCTCAAAGCTCTGCTCAGCTGCAGTGGTGGTGGGAGGAGGAAGACCAGGTAACTCCCGTATGTGCTGCTGTGCCAGAAAGAATGAGAGAGGAAACTGGAAGGAGAGCTCTGATATGAGTCAAGTTCACGGCTGGAAAGATCAGTCAGAGAGGTGAAGGTCGCACCAGAGGAAAATCGAACACGCATTTGACTTCCCGAGCAGGCACAGATTAATTATATTGCATGAATTCAGTCAGACCAAATATATTATGTATGCATGGCTCGGTCACAGAAGAGCTCAAGGAGAGGTGGCTCGACACTGAATTGGAATATGATGAGAAAGACTGAGAGAGGGAGGACTTATTTATTGTAAAACCGGAAGAGCAAACCCTAAATTCACAGAAGACTACATGCATCTTTGATATTTGGAAGAGTGGTTTAGCTGTTCTGTTAGTCAGAATGATCCTGCAGAAATATTAAAACCTGAACAAGTTAGGAACAGCAAAAAAAGTAAATAGGTGAGGTGGAAACAAATAACCACACAATGTAAGAATTCACTAATCAAATGCTGGTTTAATAACTTTTTTTTTTTTTACAAGGAATCCAGCTATACACTATAGAAAAATAAACACCAAAAGATACTCTTTGCAACTTACAACCCAGTGATGCAGGCAGGCTTCAGCTGTTAACTTAGTAGTTAATTTCACATGAGAATGTGAAACATTGTTCTTAGTGAAAAGTAACTTCCTCTTAAAGTACTAAAATATAATAAAAAGAGTCATATAAAAATCTGATGCAAAAGCGCTGCCCTTTATTCAGTTACTCAAGAGATCACAAGTGCTTCCGTTCAGTACGGACCAACTTGGAAAGAAGCAATAACTCAGGGTGGGGGGATTGCAGTACAGATTTCAGAAGCGTTCTCATCACTTTTTCATGTTTCTCTGGCTAGGTGGGCCTGGAACTTGTCCTAAATTTAAATAAAACAAATGAATATTAGAAAACTGCTTGCGTTATGAAGCAACAGGGTGCAGTTAGCAGCATGTAATTTCTTCAATGTGCTTCATATAAGCTACGCTGAAAGCAATTACCATTTTCATGAGCCACCTAGGAATGATACAAAACAAGGTTTGAAAGTTCACACGTGTGCCAAAGCGAACGCTCACATGCTAAGACCGGTGCTCAATCGCAGGCTTACTTTACACACAGCAACGGGACTGCTCAGTTCGACTCTTACCACTCTTGCGATGATTCAATATGCATTCTGTTGCTGGATGAGGTCTTGTAACTGAGTAGGTGTTTTAAAGTTTATTAGAAACTGGGAAATCATGTTGCTCACAGCACTGTTCTAAAGGCTGCAATATCAGTCTGTAATTCCTGACATCATCATTCCGGTTACATGAAAATTACAAAAGTGATATGCACTTTCCACAAAATTGCTTTTAATGGTGTCCCATACTTGTTCCATACTTAGCATGAAACAAAATGCCTTCTTTCTGTGAAATGCTGCCAGGTTTAAGTTCTAAAATTTGTTTATCTATCTGTATCTGCCATAAACAATTGTGGTATTTGGGGGAAAAAAAGCCCCAAACACCACAAATTCACGGTATTAAGGTTTCTAGGTAAAATCCTGCTGAGAACAATGTCAAAAGTTCCCATATGGAAGCGTCACTGTAGCTGTTGACATTAGTGGTATTAGCAAGACTAGGATTTGTAAGCAAAGCTAGCCTTTTTTTGTTTGGTTGGTTTTTAAACTTTTCTTTTTAATTAGATCAAGTCAGAGCACCAGAAAAACAGGCAATGTTTTAAACTTTCCCCAGAGCTGCTGTCCAGCTATACCAGGCTCCTGTGAATGCTGACAAAGCCAAGATTCCTCTCTTTCTAGAGAAACACGTAATTCTAAAGTTTAATTTTTCAAAGCTAACACTAAAAGTGTGTTAGGGATGCAACATGTAATCATAAACAATTTGCCTCAGAAGTTAACTTAAGAATCATTATTATTCTAAAAGCAGTAAAGTCAGTGGTCACAATTAATAATACCTTTTATAAATTGTGGGGAAACTGAGCAAGAACAATACAGCACCTCTACAACATAGATCGAACGTTCAAACCTGGGACTGCTGAGGACCCGGTGCAGTAGATGCCATTAGAACGAGCATCTGCAACGACTGCAGGGCCAAGAGTCACTATTTAATGCTATGGTCAGTGACTGAATCCCCAGTCCTTCTCCCATCTAAATCACCCCAGGGATGATGACCTGCTGGCGATAAAGAGCGGAGGAGCGGCAGCCGGAAGAGTACTGGTGACTGGCAGAGATTTTCCGGATATTCAAATATTTTTCTCACCTTGGCACAACCAATATAAAGCCACACCTTTAGGCAAAGGCTGAAGGACAATTACAGGAGGTGAGTCCGCCTGGGAATCAGCTGTTGACAACGGTTATGCTTAGTGAAAGAAATACGTAAGATGCGTACGTGCAATGTGTGAAGGAATCTATGAGGCCCTCCCGTAGTGCCACAGCCAAATATCTGCCTGGTAATCTTTCTAGCTTTTGGCTGAAATTATGGGAAGCCAAGGGTGGTGGTTGGTGGAAGGAAGGAATCAGTGTTTGCCTGGAGATCGAGGACCACAGTGACCCACAAGTAGCATGACTGTGGGGATAAGCAGCCAGAAGTAACATGGGGAAGGAACCAGCAATAGCAGATGAAAGGGATAAAGGTTGGATGAAAACACTGACAGCACTATCTGACCTGCTGGCTCACACCAGGAAACTGCCAACATAAACCTGGATGGGTAAAGCAAGCAGGCTCCTCAGGAACCCACACACAAGAGGCAGTGCTGCAGCGTTGTGCTTCTTCCTCCCCAGGCCTGGGATGAAGCTATGCGTTATCCCCCGATGTAGACTGTGGCCATCCTGCTCCCATCTCTGGCAGCGATCTGAGCTAACACGCGTGCCCTCCCCATCACCTGCTGGTGTGCGGGAGCACAACTTCCCCTGGCGCAGCTGTGGCATGGGCTGTGTGAGCAGGCTCTGTGTGCGTGTGCATGGGCGTGGGTATTGTAAATATTACATTGGGTATTGTAAATATTACATTGCTGTTTAATTTATGTTGCTGCCCTGCAGTGGGGAAGGCAGGCAGCAGGAAGCTGCCCCTGCAGCATAGAATCATAGAATCATTAAGGTTGGAAAAGACCTTTAAGATCATCGAGTCCAACCTTCAACCAACACTACCATATCTCCTAAACCATGTCCCCAAGTGCCACGTCTACACGTTTTTTTGAACTCCTCCAGGGATGGTGACTCCAGCACCTCTCTGGGCAGCCTGTCCAATGCCTGACCACTCTTTCAGTAGAGACATTTTTCCTAACATCCAATCTAAACCTCCCCGACACAACTTGAGGCCATTTCCTCACATTCTATCGCTATTAACTTGGGAGAAGAGACCAACACCCACCTCGCTACAACCTCCTTTCAGGTAGTTGTAGCGAGTGATAAGGTCTCCCCTCAGCCTCCTCTTCTCCAGACTAAACAACCCCAGCTCCCTCAGCAGCTCCTCACAAGACTTGTTCTCCAGACCCTTCACCAGCTTCATTGCCCTTCTCTGGACACGCTCCAGCACCTCAATGTCCTACATGATGGTTACGTGTATAAACAAGGAAGAAGTTATCTTTGTAGTTGGTCTAGCACAGATGACACTGCAGTGGAGGTCCAGCTCTGTTGTTCACAATCCAGAGACACTAATACACGGGAGAAGGTTTAGACAAAAGCCTCAAAAATAACAAAACACATTGAAAAACACATCTAATCATATCTCGATGGGAGATGATTTGAGGATGATGTGTCGACAGTTTATAAGTTCTTGGGGCAAGGAATTTCTGTGATACAACTAAGATGTAAGAAGAGCGAGGAACTAGAAGGTTAAACTAAGTAAATTCAGTCTAGAAATTAGGTGGAAGTGTTTTAAATAGCAAGAGATAAGTGCCACTACAATCCTTTGCATGCTCTTCAATCAATCTTAGGACTAAAGGTTCTGTTCTGAACTACAGGGCTGTTTTTACCAGCCTCCAAAATTTTTTTAATCTGCTGTGGAATATAAGGAAGTGATAAATGAGGGAAGTATTAGAGTTTGTGCCATAGAGAAAGCCCTGTTCAGCCATTACAATGGTTCTCTTTGACTTTAAAGCAAATTAACTCTATCTACAACTTCATTTGAACTGCAAGACTTGCTTATTTAGTTTTGATAATGGGGTAGGGGGATTACATGAAATTATTCAGCCTTCTCGCTGAAGAATTTCACGAAGGACTTATTTTGAGAAATGCCACACTTGGACTAGTTTTAGATGCCATTCACAAAAAGGTTTCATTTCAGGGACTTAATTTTTTCTCCCCACCCCCCCTTAAAATTACTCATTAAAATGATGCTCTTCACGTGCTTTAAGTGTTATAGGCAATATGTAGGAAGAACCTTGCAAAAAGCAGCCCTGATTGCTGGCAGCTGTGAGGGGTAAGAAGGTGGTCCTTACCTGGTTGTGAACCCCCTAGTCTTTGCTGGATAACCTCTAAGCGATGGATGTATTCCGTTAGTGATCGTTCAGGATCCTGAGAAGGCACAAGTGACTTTTCCGAAGCTGAACTTGTGGATGGATTCAATCTTAAAAGGAAAACAAATTATTTTCTTCTTCTCATGCTATAGTCTCAAATAAATATAATAAAGTTACATTCATATAGGCAGTAATTCAGTGCAAAGAAAACTAGAACAACAGTAAAAACCACTACCTCCAAAAAATTACATATAAAACCATACAGATGGGGCATCTTTGTACACAAGAGACTGAAAAGAACAGATGTTTTGATAAAAGCTGGAGTATCTATGAATCTCTCTCTACTGATATGCAACACAAAGTCCCTCAGGTAAGAAAGCTGCAGTTAGAGGCAAGTCCAAATGGCCACGTGAGAAAAAGACCCTCTTCTGCAGAGAAGGACTGAAAAGGAGTGTGCTGCGTTCAGGCACGTATTCTCCTGTTCAGCAGGTAAAACGCTATCTTGAAGGACAAGGCTGAAAAAGGGGACCCTTTAGACGGTACGCTGTGTCTCCTCTCTTGGACATTAATTGCAAATTTCAAATATCAGTGGAAATATACATCGGAGGGGACATGCTGTGCTAACACACTCCTATTTGGAGTTAGGATTTACTCCTTCACCCCACACCTTTCGATGAGTGGAAGGTAGTTCCTATCCATCCCTTCCTTCTGCATAGCTTTGCCAGGAAAGTAGCAATGGGCATTGTTTAACCTCTCTTGGATCCACATTAGACTTGAGCTACCACTAACCCAGTCACACTGAGAAATCAGGCAGGGCCTACTGATGACCTTGTTCCATGCAATACAGATGACTTTTCCTGGCAGGTAAGCTGCCAGCTGCCAAGCTGCCAGGTTTCTGGCTGTCAGACCCAGATACATACCAAGACAGAGGAATAGGGTGGGGTAGAATTAAGTCTTTTGGGAAATGCTTGCAGATCTCTAACTCTCCAAAACGTTTTGCTAAACTCTATGCAAACCAGAACACTACCTGGCCTTCATGACAAGCACTGTCATGTCCCCCAAATAGGTCAGCTATGTTAAAAAAAAGCCTAAAATAATTTGGAGCAACTGCTGTCTTTGTGTACCTCTAGATCACCACAGCTGCTTCCTTGCTACTGTTTTTTTTTCTTTATGAAGAAAATTCCTGCCTGCAGGTTGAAGTTTCTAATGTAGAGCAAGAAGGTTAAAGAACAAACACATTTCAAGCTGATGGGACTGAAACAGCTCCTTACTGAAAAAAACTCCTTACTTTAAGGAGAAAGCCACATATGAGGAGTGGCTTGGGAGAAGAGACACTACACGCAGTAATGGACTATGCAATGCCTGAGGACTACTCTGGGTCCCATGAGAGCCTGGGAGTGGGAAGGCCGGTAACCACTGAAGGTCACCTTCCTCCAACTCAAGCACAGAGCTGGTAGCTCAGGCATTTTTCTTAGCGGCACTGTGCAGAATATCACCTGTGACATCCAACTCAGCAACCAGTAGCTGGGGTTGCATTTCTGTGCAGAACTAGCCATAATTAATGAAAAACTGCGACAGTGCACACTCTGCAAGTCCACCATCTCCCATTCTGCATGCATGCACAGAGTCTGAAGGCAGCTAATACTAATGCAACACCGTCATGCGGTGGGGGAGGTGCTTCCATGGGACGCTCAGAAATTTATCTCCAACTTGGATGTCAAAGGCAACAAGAATTACACCTCAAAGAAGGCTAACAGACACAGCCATTTTAAATCCTGCAGCCTGTCCAAATTAAGTTGGGGAACACCACTAGGAATGCTCTCAGTCCAAGAACATCAGACATGCTTAAAGCAAACAAGTTTTCTTCTCCTGTAGCATCTTGAAAGAAATAAAACATTTACCAGATCTAAGAAAACAAATTCTTCTTCTTGTTCAAGAACCTCCCCCAATAAGTGGTTACATTTTTAAGAAACAGTGTCCATCGGGGTGATTAATCATAGGTGGAGATTGCAGACTGACCTGTTGTGTAAGCAGTAAGAGGATCTGGGGTAGCGGCTCACAAATCTTGCAGAGCTGGTTCTGTGGCATAGCCCAGTGTCCCGGGTTGGGGGAGAGCTGAGATGAACAACTGGGGGCTGCTGCTCTTTCAGAGTTTCTGTTCTAGCACCAGAGGCTGTGTTAAATATGAAACAGTTAAAAAAAAAAATGCATTGGAACCATTCAAAACAGGCTATCATAAACCTAACCAATAAAACCCACAAGAATTACAGCAGAGTACAATTATGTTTGGTTTTAAATGCAGCTAAAATACACTTTCTACAGCTAACTGCTTTTTTGGTTTGGGCTTTTATGTTTCCTTGTAACCGGATTTAACAGAAGTTTTAACATTTTAATGTCGAACAACTGCTTCCTGCAAACGGACAACTTGCACTGTTTTCTTTCTCCAGACTTGCTTTTTCATCAGCTGATGCTATATCCACACAGGGGATCTTCCAATGGCCGATACGAGCAAAATACTTTTTCAAGACGTTTTAATTCTTGTTGTTTGCTCTAATGGTATGTTACTGTTGACTTACACTCTCCAACTTTGCAAACAGCAGAGAAAGGAGGAGATTTTTTTGGTTTGGTGAAGATTGGGGCGTGGGGTGTTGTTTTATTTTCATGAGAAAAGAAAAACCCCTTCAGATAAGTCCTTTAAATCACAAAAAGAAATCAAATATTTTTTAATGAGGCTGCCAAGATGTTACTTTGAGGTGAGGCAGAAAGTTCAGCATGTATTTCAGGGTTGACGTTTCACAGGAACCACACCACAATGGTTTTATGTAGGAAGTTGTTTTTTTTTTAAATAAGTATTTCCAGCAACTTAGAAACAATGAAAATTATGTAGTCCCAGGTAATGAAAAATGCACTATTTCATCTGAATTTTGTTTAGTGTTGAAAAGCCACAAGTAATAGAATATTACATAAAATGGGATGGTTCGACAGTATTGGGTACTGCATTAAGATGTCAGTTCTTATTCTTACAAACACATCCCTAAGTAAATCCAAGGAACACAGTCCTTACTGAACAACATCAGACCGTCTATCCATCTGCTCCACTTCGTCATCTTTGACAGTACTTAATAAACTCTAGAGAAAATAGTTACAGGATATCTGCATCAGATTAGGTCTCTTCTGAACTTCTGGAACCACCTAAAATCCTTTTTCACCTCTGGTAACACTAGGGAGTACACCACTTGTAAGACTTACTTTGATGTTGCATGTACCCATTTTAATATTATTACAGCAGCATTTGTCCTTGCCTTATTAATAACTGGTGGCACTAATTCCATTACAGGTAGCTTCAAACTGTACAAAACATAATTCTCTGATCGGTTTTATGAACACAGGACTCAGCTTCATAGCTTGAGCAGTTCCACTAAAGGGAGAAGAAGAACTCGCCATCATCATAAATTATGAATTCTGAAAGTTTTCAATTATAATTTTTTACAATGTCCTTGTAAACTCATAATCATTGTGTTCAGGAAATGGATAAACACATTTGTATTAACATATGAACAGATTTTGCCACTTCTGTGGGTATTTTTTGTTTTTGTTTTTAAATTAAACACTTCACTAAAGAGAAATTATGATTAAAACAATGCACTTGTCCAAAATGCTTACCTGTATTACCTGCTATACTGTGAGAAATTGTTTCACCCTGTGTGCTCTTCCTGCTAACTTTGTTCCACTTTTTCACCAAAAACTTTAACCTGAGTAACAAATAAATTCAATAAAAAAAATTAAATACATTCATTAATGATAAGCAAAAATACACAGAATTTTAATACTAAACTCTTTGTTGGCATGAAACATATTAAACAACAGAAGTAACAGTCCTTGCAGGAGCAGTGGAAGAATTCTCCAACTTCAGTCTTTAGAATGAAGGCTTATCCCATTTTACTCTGCAACGATCCTCTAACAGTTGGAAAGGTTTGCTTGTTTTGGCACTGCTCCTCCACTCTGGCTCTAATCTCCAGAGAGTTCTGTGGCAGCCCTTCCTGCCTCTGAGGAATAATTTCAAGGTCACTGTTCCTACATCCTTTGATATTGCTATCATTATAGCATCCACGTCAAAGACAATAGCCTAAAGACATTCTGTGCCATCTCCTGAAAGTCTTAAACTTGCTAGTAATCATTTTTACTAGACAAGGAAATTGCTCAGATGTAACCACCTATTACATTTAAAACTATCTTTTTTTCATTAAATGGACTCAAAAGCCATTATGAGATGGCACATTGTCCCAAGTTCAGCTACCAAAATCCATTTGATAGTAAGTAAGAGTATGATCAAATCACACCCAATGAAACACAGGCTACCGGATTCAAGAGAAAAACCCGTCACTGATGAGATGATCACATTCTGATACAAGACAGACTATCCAGTGAGTCCAAACAGATAAGGGTCAGACCTGAAAGGACATCAGTTTGCCATTGTTGTGCACTGATTCTCAAATATATTGCAGCTGGGTATATCTCAAGACAGAAGCAGCTTTTCATAAATCTTTAGTTTAGTATGCATCCAACTTGATGCTCACTCTGAAACAGCAGTTTGGCCAAAGTTATAGCTAACAAGTCATGTTTGAACTAGTTTTGGAGATAGCTTTTGCTTAATGTTAGTGTAGGATAAACCACAGGGAATATAAATTTTTTAAATTTCCAAGAAAACACCACGTATGAGAGACAGCGAGTGTTTTGGCTTTACCTTGATACTGCGATGATTGCCCTTACTGCACATCTGAACTTGGTAAAAGGACGGGAATGTGATCCAGAAAGCTGCAGGTCTGCAGGTGAGGGGTAGATTCCCATACGTGCTATTAGAGAGAGGGTTGCTTGCTCACACTCCTGAAATCCACCAAGAAGCAGCAAGAGGTATTTCTTCTGATAAACTAGAGCCTTTCTAAAGCTCTCTGCTCTAAGGTATTTCCTATATAACCTCTGCAACTGGAGAAAGGAAAAAAAAGGAAAAAAAATCCAATCTGTTAAGATTTAGCTACAGATAGCTCAGAAAAGTTGGTCACTTTTCCCAGCAATATCTCCCACAATTTGGCTGTGCATGGGGATCTAAAACCTGTTTTGCTTTACAAAATTGCAGTGGAAGCAGTATACATTTATCTCTAAAAAGAGGTTTTGAGCAAGTATTTGTATAACAGACTCTATGACTTGGCCAGTTTTGGTGCAAAGTAGCGGTATTACTCTCTGGCAGTTTGGACACCATACATGGAGGCTTGTACCAAGCCTACTGAATTTCTGTACGTTGATGAAGACTTGGCTAGGCTAGAAAATTCTGGCCTGGCTCCTGGTTGGTGTGCAAAGAACCAGCCACAAACAAGTAGTCTTCATGTCGAATGTCCATTCTGTGGACACAAGGGCAGCTGGAACAATTCTGTACCTAGCTAAAAAGCACCCAAGTTTGGAGTGTCAGACTGCCTTAAATCTCCTGAATGTTTCAAAGCAAAATTGTTATACCCGAAACTCTAAAAGAGTTGAACTCTTTAACAAAGAAAACAACATCTGCTTTAAATAAATATTCACTAGAAATCATGTTAGGGTAAGTGCCCATCTGACGTGCTTACAATCAAATGTGTCAGAAGAATAAAAAGCATTTAAGATTAGGGGGGAAAAATTAAAAATAATGGATGTTTGATATTTTCATACTTAGACAAGAAGTATGAATCTCTCTCTCATTTAAGAGTAGAAAGAGATTCCAAAGAGCTAGGTTACTTTTGGGGCAAGTTCCTGTCTAACACGAAGAAAGTTAAAAAGGAACTTTTCTGATGAGGGACATATGAGGAAAGTGTTCCTAATTTCATACGCAGTTTATAAAACTGCTCAGCTATAAAAATCACGTTTTAAAATAGCAACTGAAAAAGATTACAGCAATAAGTGTAAGTTAAATGCCATAATCTGACAGATACTTATATCCACAAAACTCTGAGCTGTATGCTTCCTGGCTCCTCTGCAACAGCAAGTTTTATTATATTGATGAAAACAACAGAATTCCTAAATTACCTGTTCTACACATGATATTAATCCCTCAGGCAAGAGGGATCAATCCCAAGAACAACACTACCAAGGACTGAATTCTCTAAAAGTTTTTATGATCTTGTGTTGGTAACAGCTCTCACACAGCAAATCTTTGCAACAGGCAAGACAGCGAAAGCAAACCAAGTGCCAAAGGTTTAAATGACATGCTAACGGCTATGGCATGGCTCGCTCATCAAGCTCTAGACAGCCCATTTGCCAGTCACCATGATCATTTTACCTTAGAATTGGAAGTTTCTACCACTGGTTGGTTTTCAAGTTCAAGGGTTGCTTTAGCCAGTTCAGATTCAGCCTGTTTCAGTGCATTCTGCAAAATGTTTCTCTCTCGCTGCCAAGCGTCCCTTTCCAGTTCTTGAACAGAGTCAGCATCGTCCATAGATCTGACCTGAAAGAGAAACCCAAAGGAAGTGAGCCGTGATGGTTTTGCACATGACTTCCACAGTGAAACATCTTGAACTGGATAATAACCTAACTTTACAGACAAACTAAAACATAAAAATAATGAGCCTGAAAATCAGCAATGGCATTCAGGTGTTAAACGGTAGGGTGGGAAACAAACACACGAGCAGCCCTTCTTAAGTAATATCAAATGAATTGTTAATCAAGCTACCCCTTCTCTACAGATCTGTCTGATCAGCTTTATAGGAATCCTATTCTCTTTAATAACAGAGAGTCTCCCAAACACTTGGAAACAGAAACAAATCATCTGGGCTTTCTTCCACATCCACAGGCAGCACAGAAATTATGAAGAAAGATGTCTGTGTAAGTGTGTGCACAAAAACATGTTGTGAAGCATCTACAGGAGTAAATTCTGAAAAATCCCATTCAATTCTGAGAAATTCAGTTTTGTGGTACGTCACCTCTTGTAGGAATGAGACGTACAACTCCAGGTCCAATTCTTTGTGGAAGTTCTGCCTTCATAACCCTCCTCGTACCGACTATCAATTTAATGGTCAACAGTTATATTGGTGAGCGATGCAGCAGACCACAGAGAAACACAAGATTTTTTTTTTGGTGGTTAATGTTTTACCCCTCGAAATAAAACCTGTACATTAGAGGAACCAGGACACAAAACTGACCCCAATTTCTTCTAGCAACTTATTTTAATACAACCTTATTAGGAGCATGAACTTTTGCAGGAGTAATTTCTTATGAATACCCTAATACACTAACACACGCCATTTACATTTGTCTTCTATGAAGAGCACAACTTGTCAAGTAAAAAAATCCTCTATAATAAAGTTTAATAAACCACAGCTATCTAAGTCTTTTTACTGCCTGCAATATGCACAGCAACAAACAGGGACTCCAATGCTATCCATACCTTCATAGCACATAAATCACACCTCCCTCCGTTTTGACTTTGCAACTTCCTTAAACATTTCTGAAAGCAAAGGCCTTCTCCACTTCTCAGCTTCTTCTTAACACTTCTTAGAGTTAAAAAGATCATTCAAGAATCTAACACTACCTTCATTTGGTATTGTTTTGAAATTAGG
>WEKW01029270.1:21644-47178 GCA_013389905.1 Sula dactylatra | reverse complement strand
GCTTTCTTATGCTGAAGCTGTTGTTCCTCAAACAAACCTCGTAGCTCTGTTTCCTTCAGATGTTCAGTCTGCAAGTCTTCAAGTGCAGCTGTCAAATCCTCTTCTTTTTTTTCCAATTCAAAACTGCAAAGTTCAAAATGACACCTCTATCTATGTTCAGAACAGAATATTCTTCACCACCAATGCAAGCAAGACATTTCGGGATGCTTTTTGTGAGTTGTTCTATTGCCTTTTTTCTTTAAGATGGTCTCTGCTCTTTCTAAAGAGGGTCAGTTTTCAAGTCACAGCTATTTAGCATCTGAAAACTATTGCCTCTCTGTGAGCAAAGCTAGAATTGCTCTATTCAGTAACAATTAAGAGATAAGGAGAAGTTATCTACCCCGGCAGAACAAAATTGTTGTCCTGTGAGAGGAAAGAAAAACACCGGCATACCCTAGGAATAAAGCAGGAGGGGGGTGGAAGAAGTGAAGAAAAAAACCCCATAAACAAGACGACAGGGAAGTACCAACCAAAAGACTAAGAGAAAAGCTGCAGGAGCAGGGCGCATCAGGGATACAAGGATCTAGGCCGTTCACTTTTAATACACCCATACAACATGCGCTTCTTTCCACAACCTTCTCAGTCAAGGCTACAGAAAAGGTAAATATGCAAATTTGCAGTGAAGAATAAATAAATTTAAGCAGTTAGTAAAGAAAAATGAACACATCCATGAAAAGTGAGAGGTTAGTTCTCCTTGTGTTTCCAAGCGCTAAGCCATTCGTGGATCCAATGAGTATAAAGCTCTTTCAGACCTGTTGATAAATAAAATAAATGAATAAATCCAGTTCTCACCGTAACTGGTTTATTTGCTTCTGCAACTCTTCTAAGGATTTCTGCAGCCTTTCATTCTCTTGCTTACTTTCATAAAGCTCTGATTTCAGGGCTGCTTTTTCTTGATTCAAGAGATCACATGTTTCAGAGGATCTCTTCTGTTCCTCAGACAGGGTGCTGTGCAAGTCACTTATGATAGATTTTTCCTGCTGAAGCTTATATTCTAATAATTCAACTAAGATAAAAAAATGTTAACAGTTATTTGTATTACAGAGATCTTGACAATGTTATCAGTTACACTGGTTCAAACGGGGGTGGGGGGTGGGGAAATCAGCTGTATTGAAGTGTTCTTTTCAAACATGATATGAATCAGCAGAAATATGCACATACAGCTCTGCTACTAGTGGACCAGGCAAAGTGAGAACAACATGAAAGCTGGGTGAGATTGAGAAGTACTGAGATACACTGTCAGTAACCTGTTACTAATGGGTTCTAAACCTCATTAAGCAAACCCATCCATCTACTAGTAAACCTATATATAAAGAATTTCCTGAAAACCAACAAGGGTATTTTACTATCCTTGATGAGTTTGCTAGATGTATACGCCATTTAACAAAGAGTCACCCTTCAGTTCTATTGCTCTGGGTTATTTTAAAGCTTCTCTTTGCTTTTCACAGATTTTTCTTAACTACTGATATTAGAAAGAAGAATTCCTTCCTCTGCTAAAATCGCAGTGCATTAGTAAAACTGAAGAATTGTACAGCATCTGCTTCTTTGCAAAACAATCTTTTTTTGCCTTTTATCTTCTAGGCAAAAAAGTAAAGAACTGACACAGAAGACCAAATAACAAGAACTTTGCTATTACTACCTTTCCTCCGAAGGTGGTGTTCTTGTTTGCTCCCATGATCTTCCGCATTGGTTAGGGTTTCCTGTAACTGCTGTAGCTTCTCCTGGTTCTGAAGATGAGTCATGCGTAGCTGAGCTTGGAGGTCCTGTATTTCAGAGAGCAAGCTGTTCCGGTCTGAGGAGAAAAGGTGCTCTACAACCATCTGCCTCTGTTCCTCCTGAAAACAAACCAAGTCCTATTAAATCTACAAGGATAAACGCTAGAGAAACCCTTGAAGTACAAGTTTTATATGGATGCAACTTAAAATGACTAAGTTCATGCTTCACATTAATGCAATATGTTAACATTAAGTAACAAAGAAAAATCCCACCTCACTAGCTTCCAAATAGAGTAATAGTTACTAATAATAGTTTATACATAATAGTTACTGCAAACCATCTGGTCTGAACCTAGAAACTAGATATTCTCAGCAAAAAAATCCCAAACAGATTCAGAGTTAGCTCAAATTATACCCTTTACAAGAGAAGTCTGTGAAGCCCTAGATGGAATTCTTCCCCTCATCCCTTTTTATCAAGTATTTCTTTCTCACTGTCACAATCTTTCTGGATGCCAGCTAAAATACTTAGTAGGCTTTGTAGCACAATATACAAAGTTTAAGAAAAACAGTACCAAAACATAGACTATAAAAGCCTACTGATTCCACACAATTTGAATTAATGCACAAGATAAGATTTAACAACAGAAATAATAAAAATGTAAAAACCATTAAAAAATTACAGGGGAATAGAAGAAGTGATTTATCAGCATAACACTTCAAGAGGTTTTCTTACTTGTTGTTTCATTATATACTCCAGTTTTTCCACTAATGAACCTTCATCACCAGACCCATGATTGGATAAGTGAGACTTCAAGTCAATTTGCAACACATTTCTTTCCTTCTCAAACATGCTTTGTACTGCTTGCAGAAGTTCTCCTCTCCAATCAGCAGCAATGCCTGAATGTTCCTGTTAAAAAATTATTTTTTTTAAAATGGCATCTCTCTCAGTCTCTAACCTACTGTCTCTCATATCCTTACTGTGCGAGAATATACCTATATGTTAATTTAAGCAGACCAAAGGAATTTAAAGAGGCCTGTTAAAATCTCAGAAAGGAAAGAGCCCCTTGCTCCTTATACATGTATATGTATATACACACACGCGCACACACAAACTACATAACAATACACATTTATAAAATATTTTTATTATCATACCTTGTCTTCTCTATCTGCCACCTTGCTAAGGTAATCTTTGAGCGACTGTATAGCATCCAGCAAGGCTAAGCCCTCCTTCTGCCACCCCTCCATTGCCACTCTGGTCTGATGAACATTTTTCAGCTCCCTAAAACCAAAGGGACATTCTGACAAAGCCAATATTTTGCGGCTCTCCTCACACACCATCTTCAGCACAGTCTGAAAAGAAAAAAAAATGATAATGCATAGTATCAGGAAACAGGCATCAGCATCCTGACAGTGTAAGAATAGGATGGGATAGCACTAGACAGCAAAATTAAGGCAACTGAGACTCCAATACAGATAAAGGGACTCAGGTCTGCCCTGCTACTTGGTATGGTTAATAAATGTAAACACACACGCACACACACACACACTGTGAGCCAACAGTTAACACAGAATTTCTATCTCCTAACAACTGAGGTCAATATTTAAGAATACAGTGGCTGCTGCATTCTTAAATACTGTATTCCCAACATTAAAGTACAAATGGCAGCCTCAGCCAGTGCACCTTATTGCTGTGTGCATCAACACACTAATATGCAATTAAGCCAAAGGACTGTACTTTATCTTTGCTGTTTCTAAACTATTTAGCTAACTTTCCTGGGAATAAATTAAATTCTATCAAGTCTGAAGCCATGTTACTAAACCCCAGTGATGCCAGAAAACTAAATTACATATTTAGACAACCTTGGCTTAATTTAGCAATTATGTACATAAGTTATGTACATAAGTTATGTACAAATAACATCTCCCAAAATAATCAGTCTGAATAATTTACACAGTGGAAATTGTTTCCTCTGACATTGTCAGGCAAAATAATCTCTTTTAAATAAATTCCCTGTTCACAAACTATTACATCATGCACAGATGTTTCCTGGTCTCTTTTCAAGGAAGGTCACTGGAGATTTAAGTCCTTTCCTACATACATCTCATCAGAAATAGCCCAGCCTCCATGTGACTGTTCCTCGTTGCCACTCACTTTAACAACAATAGAGAGTACTTTTCTTTAACTGCGGATCTTCTTTCTTTGCACTTTTTTGAATGACAACTTTTGAACCAACCTGAGTTGCTTTTCTGTCACTGGAATCAAAATAGTGATTACTTCAAGAACTAATGCTAAATGATGAAAACCTTTAGTAAACAACAGAAGTACACTAAAGTGTTCAAACTAAACATTCAGTACCCAGAATATGCACTCAGATCTTACAGCCAGTAAAGTCTGGGTTGATGATCCACAAAAGAAACTAAATAAAAAAAAAAATATCTGTTTCTTAAGGTAAAATAAAATTCACCTCTTCCATGAAGTCTATGAAACTATGCTCTTCGATAATTATTAATTTGTTAGATACAGAATTATAGAATGGTTTGGGTTTGAAGGGACCTTTAAAGATCACCTAGTCCAACCCTCCCCGCCACAGGCATAGGGACATCTTTCATTAGATCAGGTAGCTCAAAGCCTCATCCAACCTAATTTTGAACACCTCCAGGGATGAGGCATGCATATCTTCTCTGGGCAACCTGTTCAAGTGTCTTACCACCCTCATCATAAAGAATTTCTTACTTATGTGCAATCTAAATCTACCCTCTTTCAGTTTAAAACTGTTGTTCCTTCTCCTATTACTACAGACCCTGGTAAAAAGTCCCTCTCTATCCTTTTTATAAACCTCTTTTATATATTGAAAGGCCACAAGAAGGTACCCCCCAGAGCCTTCTCTTCTCCAGGGTGAACAACCCTGACTCACTCAGCCTCTCTCCACAGAAGAGGTGTTCCAGCCCTCTGATCATTTTTGTGGCCCTCCTCTGGACCTGCTCAAACAGGTCCATGTCTTTCTTGTGCTGGGGATCCCAGAGCTGGAGGTGGGGTCTCACAAGAGCAGACTAGAGGGGGAGGATCCTTTTCCTCAACCTGCTGGCCACGCTTCTTTTGATGTAGCCCAGGATATGGTTGGCCTTCTGGGCCGCAAGTGCATACTGCTGGCTCATGTCCAATTTTTCATCCACCAGTACCCACAAGCCCTTCTCTACAGAGCCGCTCTCAATCCCTTCATGCCCAAGCCTGTACTGATATTGGGGATTGCCCTGACCCAGGTGCAGGACCTTGCACTTGGCCCTGTTGAACTTCATGAGGGTCACATGGGCTCACCTCTCCAGCCTGTCCAGGTCCCTCTGGATGGCACCCCTTCCCTCAAGTGGATCAACTGCACCGCTCAGCTTAGTGTCATCCACAAACTTGCTGAGGGTGCACTCAATCCCACTGTCTATGTCATTAATGAAGACATCAAATAGTATTGGTCCCAGTACAGACACCTGAGGGACACCACTCGCTACTGGTTTCCACTTGGACATCAAGCTGTTGACTGTAACTCGTTGGACACAGCCATCCAGCCAATTCCTTATCCGTCTAACAGTCCACCCATCAAATCCATCTCTCTCCAATTTAGAGGCAAGAATGTTGTGGGGGACCATATCAAAAGCCTTACAGAAGCCCAGGTAGATGATCTCACTTGCTCTTCCCTTGTCCACTGATAGTCACTCCCTTGTGAAAGGCTACCAGATTAGTCAAGCATGATTTGCCCTTGGTGAAGCCACGTTGGCTGTATCTAATCACCTTCCTATGTTCCATATCCTCCAATTTAAGTTCCAGGAGGATCCATTTTATGATATTACTGGGCACTGAGGTGAGGCTGAAAGGTCAGTCGTTCCCAGGGTCTCCCTTATTACTCTTTTTAAAAATGGGTGTGATGTTTCCCTTTTCTCCAGTCACTGGGGACTTCATCTGACTGCCATGACTTTTCAAAAATGATGGAAAGTGGCTTAGCAACTAGATCTGCCAATTTTCTCAGGCCTCCAGTATTCATCTCTTTGGGCCCCATCGACTTGTATATGTCCAGGTTCCTCAGGTGGTCTTGAACCTGATCTTTTCTTACAATGGGAGGGACTTCGTTCTTCCAGTCGCTGCCTTGAGGTTCAGGGACTTAAGTTGTGAGAAGACTGATTGCCAGTGAAAACTTGGCAAAAAAGTCATTGAGTATCTCAGCCTTGTTGCTTGCCACTAGTTCTCTTGTCTTATTTATTGTGTGTGTGTGTACATACACATTTTCTTTAATCTTCCTTTTCTGTCCAATGTATTTATAGAAGCCTTTCTTCTTATTCTTCCCCATGTTCCTTGCCAAATTCCCCTCCAACTGTGCCTCATCTCTCCTGATCCCATCCCTACACATCCATGCAGCGTCCCTATATTCTTCCCAAGCTACATACCCCTGGTTCCACTGCCTGTGCATTTCCTTCTTGCACTTTAGTTTGACCAGGAGGTCTTACTCAGCCATGCTTGTCTCATGCCTTCCTTGCCTGATTTATTACACATGGGAATCAAAAGCTCTGGTGCTCTAAGAAAGATGTCCTTAAAGACCTGCCAGCTCTGTTCGGCAGCTTTATCCCTGAGGGCAGTTTCCCAAGGAGTCCCATCCACAAATTCCTTAAACAACTGAAAGCTTGCTCTCCTAAAATTCAGCGTCCTGACTCTACTCTGTTTTTCAGACAGCTCTGTACAATCAATCCTTTTTTTTTTCTCATTTTTTTATTTTTTTTTAACATAGAAAGAAACCCCGCTGACTCTCCTTCCTTGCCTGATCTCTTCTGAAGAGAAGATGCCATCAGCTGCATCACTCCAGTCATGAGATTCATCTCACCAAGATTCAGTGATAGCAATCAGATCATAGCTTTCTAGCTGCACAGTGACTTTCAGCTCCTCCTGTTTATTACCCATGCTATGTGCGTTGGTATAGAGGCGCTTCACCTGGGCTGTTGACTGTGTCACCTTCTTGGAGGAACAAGCCCCAGTTCCTTTGAGGCATTTCATAGGTGTTTCCCTGTTGGTTCTTAATACCTCAGCAACCCCTGGCTCTTCTCTGTTGCTCAAAACTCCGTTCCCTTCTCCTGCTAAGTGTAATTTAAAGCTCTCCTTATAGGTTTGGCCACCTCTTTGGTGAAGGCACTCTTGTCCCACTTGGTCAGGTGAATCCCATGAGCTCCCAACAGACCTGGCTTCTCAAAGGTAGATCCCTGATCATAGAAACCAAAACCTTGAGTATAGCACCAGCTCACAGCCAGGCATTCTCCTTTTCATGTCCTCCATCCTGGACCCCTTCCCCTGACTGGAAGGCTAGAGGAGAATACCACCAGTCCTTTTTAACGTTGTTCTGAGGGACGTATAGTCTCTTCTGATGGTTCCAAGTTGCCTTTTTACAGTATTGTTAGACCTGGCAAGAAACAGTAGGAGCAGATGATAATCTCTAATGTTCACCAGGCTTGGCAGCCTCTCAGTGATGTCATGAATACAAGCTCTTGGTAGGCAGCAAAATTCTCCAGAGAAATTGTCTGGATGGCAAATGGGTGCTTCAGTGCCTCTCAGTAAGGAATCCCCAGTTCCTAATACTTTACGTGCTTTTATGGTGACACTTGTTCTAATGCAAGTGGGTGGTTGCGTCAACTTGGCATGGTTGGCTTTTCCTGGATCGTGTCAGTTCCTCAGTGTGTTCTTCATTCTCCAGCCCCAGAGCATCAGGTCTGTTACAATGGGGCACATTAGAGGATGGGGAAAGGTTCTTCCTTCTGCGCCGAGCAGAGATAAAGGTCCAGTCTCCTTCATGTTGTGAGTCACTTCTGTCAGCTTGAGTTTAAATTCAGTCTTACCTTTCCCTTGCACAGCTTTCCTTCATTGCACAGATCTTCCTTCATTTTGCTGAGCAAGCTGAAATAATCTGCTAAACATTTTAGGAGGTAACATTCACTTTCTAGGAAGTGTGTATCTTCCAGTTTCTTACTATTCAAGTTTCTTCAAGTATTTGAACTGCTTGTAGCCTACTGCACTTACCCACTTCCTTCTCACCAGCCTCACAGATGAGATGATTTGGAGCACTGAATTTCTCCCTTTCACCAGCTGGAGTTCCTGGAATGGCTGAGAGCTTGTTCAGCTGCAGTACCGAAGAGTCCCAGGCACATACTTTTCTTAAGCTTGCCTTACTGACTAGAATAAGCAATTGCTGCTTGGTCGTCTTTATATTCATGTTCCTTGAACTGACTCTGAAAGGTCCCTCCACACCTTGTAGTGGTGTTTCCACAGCTCTCCATCATATCAGAATGAGAGGAATAGGTAGGGGAGCACGATGTCAGCTAGCTGTGCTTACTTACGAAACAGCTTTCTGTAAAGCCTCCAAGGCAAATCCCTAAATTAGATCAGTCAGTCCTTGTAGTGCCACATTCTGGAACATCACCAGTGCTGTCCTAGCAAAAGTTTTTAAATTCTAGCAAGTACAAGCAAGATAAATGTCAGTAAATTTCTCACATGAGAAATGCAAAAATGACTCAAGAACCAAGATCACCTTGAAGTTTAAACCATTACAGAACACAATTTACAGTGTAAAGGGAGCAGCTAACTCAACTTTATATTAGCACTTCATTTTCACTGTTTCAGTTTTAATTTGCTAGTATGCTTATGTTAATAATATATTACCTTCAACTGTGGTGAAAGTATTTCCTTTTCTCTCATTGATTCCATAACATCTGGAAACATTCCACGGCACTGCAGATAAGCCATTAAACTAGCATCTAGGTGGTCTGATGCTTGTAGCTCCTGCTTTAGTTTAGCTGCCAAATTTGAGCTGGTATCTGAAGAAAGAGACAGTTCCCCACCCCCACAAGTGTTACAACGATGAAAAGAACTTGAAGCCAGCATAACTGCTTGCAAAATAACTCTGATTTCTTCTGCTTGTATGAATGCAGGGTTAGATGAACTTAGTTGGCTGAGATCTCAACTAACTTAAACAAGTAAAAAGGTTGCAAGTTGCCTTTAGCAGCACCAGAGGAAGTGTTGTAGTCAAGTCAGCACTCAGTAAAACCCCATCCCTCCTTTTCAGTATGTAAAGATGAAACGGTAAAAAATTACTTCCACTGGCACAAATACACAAGTCTTTCTAAACAAAGAACCACATGACAAAAGCATAGCTTTCAAATAAAAGATCTACAGTAGAAGAAAATGGGAGAAAGAGGAAACATAATATTTTATCCTGAAGTTAACAAAAGGTAACAGGCATCTACAAACAACGTTAAACTTACTGCTGCCATATCCATCGCTCACTGTGTCTATGGCAGATGCTCTTGATCTTACATCATCTTGTAAATCAGAAGGGGTTAAAGTTAGATTATCAGCTTCTCTCATCTGCTTGGAAATAATTTTTCACATTAATTTAGTTTTCTGAATCCAGGTATAGAGTTTTCTGCGTTTATAACAACTTTGTTACTAGTGTAGATTTTAGCAAATGCCTACTTGATCATAGCAAAGCAAATATGACAAATACCACAATGAATGCCACATTGGTGCTCTCTGGAACCCACTTCATCTCACTTTTTTTCCTCCCTTTCAACAGTCTTAAGAAACAGACATGTATTTATGATTACTTGCCCTTCACGAGCAAGGCACAAAAATATGCAACCGAAGATTAATTTTCTGAAGAACAGACTTTATCTTCCTGTGAAATGATACGGACACAAATATATAAAGTATTTCCATTGAAAAGAAAAACCTCTATTCTCCAGTTTTGAAAGTGTCTCTTCTAACCCTCAATGACAGATATTTGTAAATGGAGAACTGTTAGAGTAAACTGAGTACTGTGGTAGCAAAAACGTTTTACAGGTTTTAGCTCAATTACTTGCACATGAAGTATTATCACAAATTTATCAGTTACTTCCACGCAGTGTCACTGCAAAAGTACCAGGATTTGAAGAGTCCTCTCAGCGAACCTTCTGAGAGCACAAAAGCAATACCCGTATCTTTACTGACACTAGATCAGCAGCATATAGACATGCAGGACGCAAAGCCTGCTGTAAGCAGCTTATTGATCAATTTTAGGTTTTGGAAGACTGTTCTCGATTATTAGAAGCAGCGGTAAAGAGTGTTTTAATACAGGCCAGAATTTGCTCCACTATCTGACAGTGAGAGAGGAACTAACAATCATACGTCCAGAACATCACTGGGCCTACCCCTCTCAGTATGTTGTAAGTTTCTACTACTTTGAGCCAGTGGCCCAAGAGTGATCCGACAGGGACAGAGCTGAGCAATCTTGTTTAATGAGAATTCAATCGGACATGAAATATCACTTACCAAAATCATCTTCTCCATATCTTGGTCATCATCAACAGAGTAGGTACTTTCAGAGAAAGCTGGAGATTTTCTATCTACTCCCACTGCTGCTTCTTCACTGCCATTTTCATACAGGTTAGAATACCCCAGCAATACAGAATTATCTTCTTGCATAGATGACCTGGTGTGCATCATTTCAAAATCTGTGCTTTCAACTTCCGAAAAGGGCGTCAGATGAAGCGCTGGTTGAAGTTCTGTGCTTATATCTTGCCTTCTTACAATCTCAGGTGAGCCCCATGAAGCCATACCTGCAATGAAATTCTGGAAATCTTTTGAAGTGTCTTTGCCTATGTTCAAATTGTGTTTTGGAGAATCAGGAATTTGATGAATTTCCAACACTTGCTGGCAATGCTTTTCCAAATCTTGCTCCTTTTTGGAGTCGTTGATCACATCCAACTCCTGAGTCAAGGTATCTTTTTCTGATTGCTTAATCTGAGTTTTTGGATTTATATTGTGAGTCGTCAAGTCAAACACAGCTTCATCTTTTTCCTACAATGAAATAACACATATTAATTGTTTAATGGAATTCAAATACTATTTTACAAACTGAAAAACAAGCATTTAAAAAGATCTCAAGTTTAATAGTTGTATCTATTAATATTCCCAGGTGTTATGTAAAATTATCTGACAGTTAGTATATTTTATATGCCAGCTAACTGGGCTTTTTAATAAGCATATCATCTATAGGAGGAAAAAATTAATCTGTACAATAAGCAATTTTATTTCTGCAGAGCTGACTTTTGTATCAATCAGGAAAAAAGAGCATTCATTGTAGCCGTGTAGATAATATGCCTACTTTCAAATAACTACAAATCGAAACTTGTTGGTTTCCTAACTGGACAAGTCTCCTGAACTATCTTAAGGCTTAATTCCTAACCCAGGGCACCAGGAAAAGATGGTTACGAAGTCTACAGATGGTTCCCCGTGCCTGCCATTTCAATGCAGGAGAAACTGTCAACCACCTGCTTCTAGTCACTGGAGGGAAGAGCAACATGGATTGACATGTCCCATCATGCGAGACACACAGCAGCCATACATACCAACATGCTATATCCTAAATTTTGGTAAGGTCATACTTGTATATCTTAGCATTCTGTTCCCACAGGGGTACTCAACCTTTTTTTTATTATTTTTATTATTTTTCTAAGCATCAAAGAACAAACTTAGGTCTCTGCTGATCAGCAACACTGCAGACTATTTCTCAAACTCTGACTCCATAAAAACAGACACACTAGGTCAGACCAAAATCTTTCTACCCAACCACCAACTCTGACAGAGGCCAACAGGGAAACGCAGCTAGCATCAACACAACAGGTGTCCATCTTCCTTGGTTCTTGTGATCCTTTTACATAACTAGCTATTTTCCAGCCTGAGGGCTTGGGTATCTGAATGGCCACAGAACCTTTCTGGCATCTTTCCCATAGTGTGAGGGCATGGCCACTGACCAGGCCAAGACTAGACTTCCACCTTCAAACTGCAGAGACATCTGAATTATGTCAATACTGTGCCATGGAGTATGCAGCTACATCCCTGCCTACCTTGCTACAAGGCCTCTCATTTAGTCAGCATTTCTATAGAAAGAGCTTTCTCTCTCAAAGTTATGTTCTTTTCTATGACCTTAATGCTCTTTTCAACAAGCAGGTGTGTCACAGACATCATGGGAAGGCTGCTGTTGCAGAGCCACTGCTCCAACAAGTCCCACTGCTTGCTCCAGAAGTCAGGAAGTCAAATCTTCTTCCTGCCTTTCAGCCTTTAAACCTGTTACTCACTCCACCTGGCGGCTGACATCCAAACAGAACATCACTGAACCGCACCATGAAAATACCTTTACCCTCATTGTTATAACCTCAAGGATCCAGTGTAGTAGGACTTGCCATCACCAAGTGATCAAGGAACCCTAAGGCTAGTGCCCAACAAGCTATAATTCCAGGGCTTACTGATGTCATTAGTATAGAAACTCCTAAGGGAAAAGTAGGCACAGGTGTGCTCATGGCCAAGGCCGTGCCTCTTCTGTGGCAGAAGGGGGGCTCCAGAACATATATTGAGCATGCCAAGCTGCAGCTTCTCTTCTAATGCCTCCACAACTTATGCAGAAGGTCTAGCTGCCTTGCTCCCTCCACATTTTTCATCTTCAGTGCCCCAGGCACTGAATCCTCTCAAAGCCCCCTCCCAGGCTGGCCCACTGCTGCTTTAAGAGGAGTCTGTTTTCCCACCTTGCTGTCTTCCCTCTCACCTCCTTCTCTCCCCTCTTCAAGTCAGGGATTTTTGGATCCCTGGTTCTGTGGTTCCCTCTCTGTTTTACCATCATTATCCTGAGGAAGGTTTAACAGGACTAAAACAATCCTTCCACAAAGAAACCCCACTGGACAGCAGACCTCTACCCTGTCCTTGGAAAGTGGTACCTCCCCAAGCATGCCTGCCCAGCTCCCTGCAATCCAAGGTCTACACATCCCAGGCCACATACACACTCAACATCTTTCTGTTTAACAATTTTTGGTTGATTTTTCCTTCAACAACTCATCTAAGTGTTTTTAAGATAAAATTACTCTTTTCACCTCTTAGATACTGTGGCTAGGAATCTAAACAATGCACTGTTTGAAAAGATACATCTTTTAGTTTATTTTAAACCTGCCACGATGCAAATTTCATTTCATCCTCCATACCTCTTACATTGTAAGATACAGTGAATAACTGTTCTCTCTCATTTTAGACCATCACCCTAATCCTTTCATGTTAATAATCCATCTTAGCTGATGAGTCCTAATCTGTTTTAAGCCTAGTGCTAGTTGCAAGTACTTAACCCTTTTAGCCGCTCCTCCAGCTTTCATTTTAATGCATTTCCTAATTTTCACATTGTTCCCACTTCTGAACCCAAGAACAACAGTAGGGGGGTTCTTTGCTCCTCTTAAGAATGCTGCATTTGTTTGTGTTATGTTCACTGTTACACAAAGGCTTTTCAGTGTTAACAATTTGAACCAACTCTCATGCACTGTTCAGGGTCAAGTAAAGAGCTGCTTAATCTCACGTGGGTTTTCTGTCTTTGTACTGTAATCAGCAGTCACTTCTTTTCCTCTGAAGATGTTCTGTATAATGGCATTTACCTAATCCGCACTAGAACAGAAGTACTCAAATATTGTTATTTTTCCCCTTCTCCAGCTCTCAGGCTGAGAGTCACTATATTGCTCAGTTAGTTGACACTCTAAACCAAATACTGTACTTCTCCTTTTACTGGGATGAGCTAGATCTAATAGGAAAAGACCTACTGTAATGAATGCTCGAAGATACGGTAGTTTGTTTACTTTGACGCAATATATTCTCCAACTTTGATGATCCTCCCTCCTCAGCCTACCTGAAAACTTTTAGCACTTAAACATGGAAATACATATACTGACACATAGGCATGAACTTAAATATTTCATAATCCAAATTTCTACTTGAAAAGTGTTTTTTAAATCATTTAACTGCCCCCAGAATTCCAGCATACCTTTATATCCTTTAAAATGTTACCAGTTCTCTCTGTACTGAATCCTAACTCCTTTTTTGCTGAATCCAATTCAGAATTACCTTCTTCTTTATGAGGTGCCATCTTTACAATTAAATTCTTTTCATTCTGTGAAGTGCTCGTAGCCTCTAACTCTCCCTGCATTGTGTTCAAAGGAAAAATTTTTTACGTGAGCTGTTTCCATATTCACATAGATTGTGTATTTTCCATACATTCTCAAATTGTATCTACAGTAACTATGATTTTAAAGTTGTGTATTCATGTCACACTGTATATGTATTTTACATGACAAACAGTATAAATAATGCAGTTGTCTGGAACTCAACGTGGCACATTCTGGTAATGTAAGCTTATAACAAATAATCATTACTAAGCTAAGATCGAGCAGCTGTACTGGACAAGAGAAAGACAGTGCTGCTACATGTGATTTCCATCAGAAAGCTGATAACTGACCTTCATGAGTTACTGCTACTACTAAGTAGTTATTACAACTTCAAATAGACCTATAGAGACAGATAAAAAACACAGCCAGTAAATCTGGTATATAGTGTATTTGGTTATGGAAGTTATTTATGTTCTTTAAACAGGGACCTAACAATCACTGTCTGTAAAAGCAACATGGTCCAGTAGACCACTATACTGGAAGTCAGGTGGCTAAGTTCTGACGCTGCCTTGTATACATACATTCAATGGTCTGATGTACGTCATTCTGCATAGGTCATTCAATGGTATTCCCACCTGATCCCTTTTTCTGAGGGATTTCTGAGACAGACCCTGAATGTACAGTATCACCTAGGCAAATAGCACTGATCCAAACCAGAATTTCTAAGCAGATAAAAATACAAACGCCAGTAATGATCACACATTTTGCATAGCTATGCTCCTCATTTCTGCTTAAAAAAATAAACATAAGTGATTTTACATAGTAGTTATCTGTATTGGTTTTGTATGGCAAGGTTTTGGTAGCAGGGAGGGCTACAGGGGTGGCTTCTGTGAGAAGCTCTAGAAGCTTCCCTTATGTCCGACAGAGCCCATGCCAGCTGGCTCCAAGACAGACCTGCTGCTGGCCAAGGCTGAGCCCATCAGCGACTGTGGTAGCACCTCTGTAAAACATATTTAAGAATAGAGAACAAAAAAACCTGCAGCTGGAGAGAGGAGTGAGAATATGTGAGAGGAACAACCCTGCAGACACCAAGGTCAGTGAAGAAGGAGGGGGAGGATTTGCTCCAGGCACCAGAGCAGAGATTCCCCTGCAGCCCATGGTGAAGACCATGGTGAGGCAGGCTGTCCCCCAGCAGCCCACGGAGTTTAACAGTGGAGCAGATGTGCACCTACAGCCTGTGGAAGACCCCACACCGGAGCAGTGGATGTCTGAAGGAGGCTGTGACCCTGTGGGAAGCCCGCGCTGGAGCAGGCTCCTGGCAGAACCTGTGGACCCGTGCAGAGAGGAGCCCATGCTGGAGCAGGTTTGCTGGCAGGACTCGTAACCCCACGGGGGACCCACGCTGGAGCAGTCCATTCCTGAAAGGACTGTACCCCATGGAAGGGATCCACACTGGAGCAGTCCATGAAAAACTGTAGCCCATGGGAAGAACTCACATTGGAGAAGTTCATGGAGGATTGTCTCCCGTGGGATGGACCCCATGCTGGAGCAGGGGAAGAGTGTGAGGAGCCCTTCCCCTGAGGAGGAAGAATGGGCAGAAACAAAGTGTGATGAACTGACCAGAACCCCCATTCCCCATCCCACTGCGCTGCTGAGGTGGGAGGAGGTAGAGAAAATCAGGAGTAAAGTTAAGCCCAGGAAGAAGGGAGGGGTAAGGGGAAGGTGTTTTTAAGATTTGGTTTTATTTCTCATCACCTTACTCTGATTTGATTGGTAATAAATTAAACTGATTTCTCAAGTCAAGTCTGTTTTGCCCATGACGGTGACTCGTGAGCGATCTCTCTTTTCCTTATCTTGACCCACAAGCCTTTCATTATATTTTCTCTCCCCTGCCCATCTGTGGAGGGGAGTGATAGAGCAGCTTTGATGGGCATCTGGCATCCAGCCAGGGTCAGCCCACCACATTATCCTATAATTTCTTTAAATAAGAAGAGAGGGCATTCAAGTGTAATTTAAATAAGATCTATCCTAAATACATCAGTGCAGCTCAAAGATAACAGATGAAAGACTAACGAAAACCCCCTGTTATTACTGAGTACATTTTAAAACTCAGAACTGCATCCTGTTGTGATTGCTGGGCTATGAAGTGAAATGGCAAAGTAATATGAAACATTCTATAACATCACAGTAACTCTGCAAGTAGGTTTTCACCATCAGTGATACCAATATTAAAGCTCAGTTATTTTACTTAACTTGGAAATCCAATAACTCTACCTACAAACCATCATTTCTGCCTGGTGCTGAAAAGCCATCCTCCCTTTCCGCTACAAGGGGGCAAGCAGTACAGTATAAGTCAACTACCTTCAACTTTTATACCCATATCACACTGCCAATCACTGCCAAAATCCACATAAAAATGACACCTAACTTTTATTCTTTCCTATGCACTCAGAAACTCTTTTTATATAAGCCCTCTTAATAACATTTATCATCTCTGTAAGCCAACCTTAAAAGACATTAAGTCGGTATATGACAGAAAACTATAGCTCTCTGAAAAACAGGTCATCAGGTCTTACTGCTTTCCAAATATGAGTAATTTAATAAAAGTTCACAACAGGTTATCTGGAGCAAATGGTTCTAGAAAAGATTCAGAGTAAATACGAGAGAGAGTCACAGTAAATAAAGATTTCTAAAAAAATATGATACGTGACAAAGTATTTTCAAGTAGTTCTCCAAGACAACCATAAAGCATGGCAAACATAGTCCTAGTAGCTTGTGGTGGGTTGACCTTGGCTGGCTGCCAGATGCCCACCCAGCCACACTCTCAGTCTCACTTAATCTCATCACAGCCATTTTTATGCCACAGTATTCATCTTCACCCTTGCTTATTCCACTGAAAAGGATAAACTATAGGGCTTTATATAACACACAGAATAGGATTATTTTAAAAAACAAATAATACTATTAAACAAATCACATACCAGTTTATCAGTAGGGGAAGCCAGTACTGCAAATGACCGATCAACATTTACTTCCAGTTCTTCCAATTCCTCCATTCCTTTAAGGGCTTCGTATTTTCTTTCTCTCCAGCAGAACGGCTTGACAAGGTTAGTCTCTTCATGGTCAGGCTGCTCCTTAGGCTTGTACAACTCCAGCTGTGAAATAAGTTCACCTCTTTCCAGTCGTAAGGTTTCAAGCTCTTTCACATACGCCTCAATTTGATCTTTCAGTTTTGTAGTGCTACCTTGCAGTTCATTGATTTCTCTCTGATAAGCTACTTCTTTCCGATTCAGTGCTTGCACCTGGAAATCAAGTCTAGAAACTTCTAACTGAAGACTATAAACATCTTGAGCCTGACTTGCATCTCTCTTTTCCAACTCTGTTTGAAGCTCTGCTGCCTTTTTTGTTAAGTACTGCAACTTGCTTGTATCAGCTTCTCTTTGATCTGCCATTGTCTTAATTTCCATATCTTTTTCTAGAATATTTGCTTCCCTTTCTCTGACAGTATCTTCAAGTTCATGAATGCGAGAAGTCGTCATCCTTGCTTCAACCTCCCTCTGAGAAAAACGTGTTTGGAAAAGGCTGTGCTCTTCCTGAAGTGCATCGTACTGTGTTCTCAGAGAGGTCAGCTCTGCAACGTGCTGCTCTGATGACTCTCGTAATTTTTGGCATGTTTTCTCCAAAATTTCCACTTCCATATTGAACTGTGATTCCTTCTCTTCCAGCTGCTGCTGCAGAGCTTCTCTAGCAGTTGAGACAAGCTCTAGTTCCTCCTGAAGTTCTCTCATTTTGGAGAGTAGCAATGCATTTCTTCTGTTTGCATCAATATCACCCTGACAATCTACCAGTCCCTTCTTCAACTCATTCTGAAGGTTTTCCACTGGCTTTCCCAATGGAAGTTGATAGAGATCATCTCGGTTGTCACTAACTTCATGACATACTGGTCCAAATTGTGCCAGCTCTTTTTGAAGCTTCTCAATTACTCCATGGAGTTGCTCTACCTCTTCATCTTTGTCCTTACGCAGCCTTTCCTGGTCACCACGAAGGTGCTCGACAAGTGATCTGAGTTCTTCAATTTCAGATTTTTGGTCTTCCACAACCTAAGCAAAAGGATAAGGTCTGAATATTACTGTATGTAGGCAGAATTACTATTGCACATAGATTGTAAATTACATTTTTCTTCTGAATCACACAGACATTAAAATCACATATTTAAGAGCAGGAAGAATTGCACACTTTAGCTGGTAGCTACTCAGAATACTCTCTACTTTCCTAAGAGAATTATCAATCAGATTTCATTTACAATAAGATTCTGCACACCTTGCTTCCCTCAAAAATCAAGCAATGAACATACACTAAGTACTCTTACTTTATTCTCCAAAGTCTCCTCTAGCTTGTGCTGAAGCCTCTTCATCTGCTCATTCAAGTGATCGATTTCTTGGTTCTTTTCTTCAAGTAGTGCTTGTGGGAATGACAGAGCTGAGGAATCACTAATATCCAGGTCCTGATTTTGCTTCACATGAAGTTTTGTTAGATCCTCCTGATTAGGAAAAACACCAGTCTCATTAGAAAAGACTTACTTTCTCTCCCAACCTAATGGCAGAACAGAACTAAGGGCTTTATTTAAATGTTCTCCTCCTTACTATAATGTTAAAGAACTCAAGAACACCACTCAAGCTAATTTGTTTAGATTTCTACCACTGGATTAGATTGCCAGAACATTTCTCAACTTTCAGGGTAAGAGATGAACACTCTAGTTGCCAGACTGACAAATAACCAGTCTTCTAACTTGTATCAATTGCTACGGCTGTAGAGCAGGAATGCACACAAAACTCTGTAGTGTTTACTAAATGACAACACTGAAGTTCATAATCTGTCAGGGCTATAAAAAAAGCTCTTTATTTAAATCAAATGATTGTAGAAAATAATGCCATAAGTGTGAATCTAGAGTATCAGGGGTGTTTTGTTCTATGATAATCAGCATTAGCCTTGTAACAGTAATGCAATATTCCCTTGACAAGAGAAACAAATTAAGTATCTGTTTATATCACGAGATGAAGACCACAACACTCAAGAAAGGAGGTCTCTGAATTTTGAGCTGGTACTCAAAGCTAAGGAAACCTACCTTCAAGTGTGCTTTCTCAAACTGAATGTGGCTGATGCTGGAAGTGCTAAGATTTTTTTGCATCTCTAACTGCAAGTTCAGCTGCAATATCTCCTCATTTTTACTCATCAAATTATGTTTATATTGTTCTAGTTGGTCTAACAGGTTTGCAATCTAAAAAAAAAAAGAAAATGCATAGTTTTTCCAACTAGGTCCTCTTATTTAAGCAGAAAAGATAAAACTTCGTTCATATTTACTGAGAGCAAGTAACTTCAGCAAATTCTAAGATTTAAACTCTCTGTAATTAGTTTGCATTAATGAAACACTTGAGACAAAAAGAGACTAAAAAGCTAGTGTTCCAGCTCCTCAGCTGGGAAACCAAAGGACTGCAAAGGTAGTTTTCCATTTTCTCTAAAAATAAACACACAAACAAAACCCCAAAACAAACAAGAAAAACCCCACCAACTCCCCCCCCCAAACCTAAAACAAAAAACCTAACTACTCATAAAAGATATGTTAATCTGTGTTCTGAATAATCAAGCCTTGGCCACTGATGTTATTTGACATAACAATAGGAGACATGTTAGCATCTGATGTCTAATGTAATCACAAGCAGTTAATATAATCACCATTTTCTTCCTCCTAGAAGATAGAAATTAGCACTCCAGTGCTAATCCCAGTAACACAGCAATCAAAAAAGTTCTGAGCATTGACTCTTTCAACCTGTAAAAGAGTCAATACACATTTCTCTGTTTGTAGCCGTTTGAAAGCTTGAGAGCAAAGAGCTATTTGTAAACACTCATCTTGCCACCCACAGATTTTATCATCTCTTGCTTTAACAGGTAGCAAGGTATAGGACCTTTGAGAATGAAAAAGGCTTATTGGCTCCTGAAATCAGACTTCAAATGAGACAAGGAACATCCATCTGTTAAGAACTTAGTTTTTATTATCTTACTGCTCTTGAAACAACAGTGTACAGTTAACTGGAGGATCACCCACGTTTTTCTTCTTTGCACATCCTAAACTGGATTGTATGTTTGTAAATTACAGATACTATAATAATTATGTAATATTGACATACAGCAGGGGTGTGTGTGTATGTATCTGTGCACGTAAATCCAATAAAAGTTCCAAATAACGTGACCAATTACACTGCGTTTCAGCTTAGCTTGGCACAAGAACTCATTGCTAACATTCTCTGGCTCACAAAATAGCGAAGGTCAGATAACACCATAATGGCTAATTGTCCTTTCTGTTCTTAAAGGAATTATTGCTCACTCTCAAAGTCAAACAGAAATATATCTACCTTCTCTTCCACTTCAACTCTGGAAGGAAAGGAAAATCAGTTTACAACAGATATTGATCAGTCTCAAAAGCTGATGTGAGTCATCACAAGACAGTTTCCAGTGAGAGGGGACAGACAGACAGGGGGATGACAAAATAGAACAAAGCAAGAAAAAGGAAGGTTAGTTAACACCAAATCATAGAGAATACTGGGTAAGAAGGCACATTTACTGCCACGTTAGTCACTGGGTTTTTTCATGGCTTAAATTCCCAGTTACAAGTTTGCACAAAATGTTTTTGCAATTACATAAGTGACTCGAAGTCTACAGGACCCCACCAAAACTCTTACCTCTCTCTCTTTTTTCTGAAGTGCTTCCTGCTCTGCCTGTAACTGCTCCTTCAGCACTGGGGCAGAACTGCCATCTGCTGGTACTCTGTGCCTCGTTTCATCCAATTTAGACTGTAGGGCGGAGATCTGAATCAGGTTGTTGTACTGTTGCTGTTGCAATGCCTCTTTATCCTGAAAAAATAATTTTTTTTAGTGTTAAAATTAATTGTTGTCAATATACATACCCACCTAACCAGAACAATCCTGCCAAAATACTTCATCATCCCTGACAAACCCCAGCAGTAGTACAGTACATAATCCCAATGTTCTATAAAGAAATAGGAATTCAAAACAATGGAATGTTTTAGCTCACTTAAGTTTTTACCCCTTTATTTTTTAACTCACATTTAACAATTTCTGAAAATTTAGCATTTAGTGATATATTATACTTTCTCAACTACACAGCGTTTCATATATTTAATGACCTAAACATTTTGTTCTTGTAGCCATTTCCAAATTTATTATGATACCATATATTTATTTGCCAAGCTAAATTTAACAGGTAGAGACTTAATTTAATGTAAGAGATGGAGAGTTTTGGGTAGATCAAAAACCTACTACAAATACATCATGGTAAGTCAGAATGTGAAGCACCAGCACTAGCTTTCTGTCGGATCTGTGGTCTGTCAAGCTACCAGAGTTTTACGTTTATTTTAAAAACTTCTCCTTTGGTCCTCTTTCTCTCACAATCCTTCTCAGGAGCTGGGTCAGTCCGAGGAGGAAAGCGTCACTTGGGAAGTCATCCAAACAGCAGGCATACATATCTGTACTTAATACAATAAAGGAAAGCTGGGCAAGAAACCTAAGGCAGTAACTGCCTCTGCTGTTCAACACTTACTCTGCCCATAGCTCACCACACATATATCTAACAGAAGGGTTATTTTAGACTAATCATATGATTTGCCGAAAAATTATGTAAAATTTGACCATCTTTTCTCTAATCAAAAAGAACTAAGACCCAGAGTACATGGATGGCATAATCTGATCTTAAAATGAAAGAATTATTAACTAAAAAATAAAAAATAAATTAAAGTCAATGCCGTACCACAGTATCAAAACAGCGTGCCCAAGAACAGGTATTTAAAACAGTTCACATCCATATTAAATAGGCCATCTGATTTCCACCCACCAGCCCCCAGCCAATCCCCGCTGCCTTTCTGGCCAGCTCTGGGGGCTGTCCGGGAATACATAGCACATGAGAGTAAAGGAAATTATGGGGTAGACAGCCAGTTAGGGTACAAAGCTGTGCCATTCACACCTAATAGCACTGGCAGGATAAAAAACAAATGTAATAATTATGACAGCATCACCTGCACTTTTTTGGGTAGGAAAGCACCTATCACAGAAATATTTTTGTTTGTCCTGAAGAGAAAAAATGCAAACTCTTCTTATCATAGGTTTCTCATGATGGCATTAACCAGCCCCTCAGGTGTCCTGCTGCTGTACACGAAACAATGAAAGCCAGGCAACAACAGAGCCTTTTTTTGTTTTAAATCAACTAAAGACACTACCTGCACCATTTTAAAGCTCATCTTGATCACTGACAAAAAACCTCCAGTAACAATGTGCAAATCCAGATTCCTGTAGAACTGGGCTGCCTTACCTCAGATGTTCCTGCATTTACCAGACAGCAGAGCTGCAAGTATGCCGTTGCTCATGGTGTCAGCATGGCTCTGCACACAAGAATTAAGTTTCTCCTAGCATTCTCCAGTTGCTAAGTTCTGAGGTTGCTACAGTGACCCAGCAAAAACAAGTGGCAACCCAGGCAAAGATCAGAGCTTTATGTAGTGCACCTTCACTGTTAAAACCTTCTTCTGGAAGCCCACACAGATGTAGTCTAGTGTGACATCTTCTTTCACTGATACCAAAATCCACAGGATAGCGGACTCCCTAAATGAGCCCCATTTTCAAGACCACAAGCCAAAGGATGAGCAATCCCCCCAGCACAACCCTAGCCAGAAGCGTCAATGTTACATATCAACAACCTGTACAACTGAAAGGAATTAGACCAGGAAAAAAAACCAAAGACCTGCTCCATGCACGTGACAGCAGGATAAATGGATCTGCCAGCTATGAGTTCAGTCAGTATTCTTCACAAAAAGATACCATTCCATATTCAAAATTACTCTTTCCAGATCTATTTCTTATTAGCACTAGTCTCCATTATCTGCAAATCTACATTTTTCATATGTTGGAATTTGGGGGACAATAAAAATCTATAATTGCCATGCACATCAAATGCATTTTTACACAAAGATTTCATGACATGCAATCATTCTTAGAGCTCCGTTGGCACTTATTTACTGCACAAAATTGCTTTAAGACAAGTAATTACAATGCCTACAGTTGGCAAATTGGATGATATAACCTTGTTTAAAGCTGATGAATTAGTTTCTTGGAAAAAAGGGAAAAAAAAAAAAACAACAAAAAAAAAGGTCTGAATTTGGCTTATTTAGGACTTAAGACCAATTTCCTGGGACATTCAGACAGCTAAAAGAATGTTTTGAATTCGCATGGATAAAGAAAACCTGTTTAACAGAAAGCTAAGTTTTCAGAGACAAGAGCAACTTGCCAAAAACAGTATCACAGTCTCCATCCACTCCAAGGCAAGCCAGACAGAAAGCCAATGGACCCAACTTTTTTACGTTTGGATAAAATCACAGCATAGCTTAAGCTGGGAAGGGTCTCTAGAGCTCTCTGGTCCAACCTCTGACTCAAACTTGGCTCTGCTTAGGGCCTTGGCCAGCCTAATTCTGAACATCTCCAAGTCAGAGACACCACTGCTACTCTGAGCCCCTTTTTTAATATTTGGCTGCCCCCAGTATGACCATTTCCCCCTGCCATTTAATTGGTATTTCCCTTGTTGCATGGTGCACCTCTAAGTCTGACTCCATCTTCTCTATAACCTCATATTATATGGTTGTAGGCAACAATAAGATCTCCACAAAGCTAAAACAAAGCCTGTTCTCTCAGCCTCCCCTCAAAAATTGTTTGCTCCAGCCCCCAACCACCTTGATGGTCCTCTGCTGGATTTGTTCCAGTATGCCAATGTCTTTCTTGTACATGGGAGTCTAAAACTAAGCAGTTCTCCAGAAGCAATCTCACAAGTGCCAAATAGATAGGAATAATACTACCCAATAAATTAAGACTGGCTAGTCTGTATCATGTTAGCCAAAGCTAAAACAAAAATCCACTTTGTTCAATATTTTTAAAATGAAAAATAATGGAAGTAAATATTTACAGAATTAGCAATTACACTAATAAATTTAGTTTAGATCATGCCGTTCTCAAATCTTCAAACTTGACAGACACACCAACAATACTTAACCAAGGAAAATTGCTGGGAGGAAATGGAAACATTTAGTTTAAGAAAGTAGAAAAGGTTACTCAGATGTTTGGTAAAAAGACAAATACTTTTGCTAAATGGAATGTAATGCTTAACTCAAAGCTGTGATTCAATCTGCAGTAGTAACAAAGCACTAAAAGTTTTGGAGTTTGGAAACAGATCTGGCTGCAAAGGCACATAGCAAGAAGAGGTACCAATTAAGACAGTATGATTTTAAACACAGTTGTTTATTGAAGACCCATGATGTTTTATATTCGGTAACACCATCTTCTCAGGAACTTCCAGAGAAGCAAAAGAGCAGCTCTGATCCATGCAAACATGACAACCGTCAAAAAGCAGTCTCTATAGTAAGTAGGCTTATAGTTCGTAAAACCAGTTTGTTTAAAACTGTGGCTGTGTTACCTGCCGTTAATATAACAGTTTAACTCATCACTAGGTGCCAGGCATAGCCTCAAACAAAACTAACAGTCATTGACGACACTGTCTGCATAATGCCACTCCCATTTAAATAAGTATTTAAAAATTACTTGTTTTAATTCAGTTTCCACTTTCTTCATCTTTTGCAGTTGTTGTTCCAAGTAGCGTACAGTCTTTGAGACTTCCGTACCACTGTGCTCCAGTTCTCGTATCTGTGCCACCAGTTTTTCTATCTCTTTATCACGAGCAGTAATTTCTTGGTGTTTCTGCTCCTTTTCTAATAACAGCTTATTGTAATCATCCATCTTCTCTTTTATTTCTGCTTGCAAAGATTCTACCTATACAGAAATCACATTATACAGATGTACAGATAATATAACAAACTTCCAATTGGAAGCAAGAGTAATTTCATGGCAAAGCAGGTGGAGTTTTACTATGGACTAAACTATGCTAAAATCCCAGATGAAAGCAAAACGAGATGTGGACAGAAAGGATGAAAAAGTAACTTTCTGAAATCTTGTCTTCCAAATGCAGCAGCTCTTAAATACACATTTGATTACTCTCTTAATCCTTTCAGTATCCTAGTGAAGTGCTGGATGAAGGCATACTCTCAAGGCCCAGTGCTCATCAGAAAGGGGCCTTGTGGTATGCAGGGGGTTTTTGTTGTTTGATTGTTTGTGATTAGAAAACCCAAGATTACATTAATTGTTACTAATAACATTAGATATATTTCTGTAACCTCAGAACCCTCTTCCATTACTTCAAGGAATTCCAGTTTAAAGGAAAATACTAAGAATTGAAAGATAAATATGCAATGTAACATACTCAATGCCTGCAAATCAGAGAGTCAACATAGAACAGGTACTCTTTTTCCAAAAATTGCTTAAATATGAAGAGGATAACAATTTTGCATTTGAGCTCACTGAGATCCAATCATGCACAGAGCTGCAGGAAAACAGTCACTCATTCATCCCTGTAATTAACATGAAGGCAAGGGAGCTTTGGCAGATACAGAGGCAGGAGAGAACCAAGTGTGACAGATAGACTACGTCAGAAGTGATGAAGTCATTAAGCACATTGAAAGCAAGCACAAATAGGAAAGCAGTGGGAAACCTTCTAAAGGAGAAGTAATTTGGTCAGTATCAATGAGCAAGGAAGATGGGATTTTACAAAGTAAATGCTTTGTTCATCAATAGGTGTCTGAATTTATGCAAATTCCACTTCAATATTGTAAAATAAAAATTCTTTGTATTAATATAAAT
>WEKW01029270.1:6616-20320 GCA_013389905.1 Sula dactylatra | reverse complement strand
AAACAAAAGCTGAAGGCTAAGGCACAGCATATCATTGTAACTCCATTATGTTTGTTTCATACTCCAAACCTCACCTTCTCCTTTCATGCCAAAAAGCTCTTCTACAGTAAGTAACCGCCTGTAATACATCTGTGCAATAAGCCAGGAAATGTAGCACTTAGGTACAGGAAATTAAATTGAAAGCAGTTCCTCACTCCCTGCAAGAATTCTGCCGCCCTAAAACCTGTATCCTTATCTCCAAGTCAAGCTGAAGCACACTTGACATATCAAGAACAGGAAAAAAGCCAAAGCAGATCTAATTAATAGAAGGGATTGAAAGGAAAAGAAAGAAAGATTAAAGAAATGTTCATGCTGTTTTCCATACCTGTAGAATCAATTCATAGCTCTGTATAATGTTCATTTAGGTGGGGGGGGGAACCAAACAAAAACAAAAAAGCAAAAGTTAATCTTTGAAACCAAGCATCATACAAATGAACACAAAAAGGACTGATTTATAAACTTAAATAGGTCAAGGCACGCAGACAAATAACATCACTTATTACAGCTGGTTTAACTGGAAAAATGTAACATGTTTAGAACCCAGAAGTTGTCCTTCAGGACTGCTCTGTACAGCAGGGTGTCTGTATTGTTGTCCTCCTCAGTTAATTTAAACCAGACTCATAGGCTGTGAAACTTTACTGTAATGCACATACAACATTTCTTTCCATCTCTAAGAAATAATGCAACTACACTCTCCCTGACTAGATGTAGTCCAGTCAGCTGGGGAAAAATCTGTTCTCTGGGTGACAGAGAAAAAAATAAGCCTCTCAAGAGCCAGACCTCCAAGACAATACAGGTTTTGGTATTTCATTGTAGTAAACAAGCTTCTTTGGTCACTAAGTGTGATTTTACTCACCCTATATTCTCTGGGTTCTCCTGCAGTCTGTGATTTTGCTGAAAGTTTTAACTGTTCTTCCAGTTTCTGAATCTCCTGCTGAAAATCATCACGTTCGTGTTCCCTTTCTATAGCTTGTTCCTGTAAACCCAGCCAGAGATAATGAAAATATTTTTTAAGAAACTTTGCATTTCATTAAAATATTGAGTACAAGAAAAAACTGGGGTTTGTTTTTGTGGTGAAGAAAGTATGCTCACTTAAAAATAATTAACACCTTTTAGTAGTCCTGAAAGCACAGCTAAAATTACAGGAAAAGAAAAAAATCTTTTTGACTCCAATGTACATACAAATTACAATTAGCAATTAATAAGAGGAGAATAATTATCCTGCAATAGTACAGAAAGGTAGTTTTTTAATTCCCTTTTTTTTTCTTTTATAAGACTAGAATATCAAAGTCTTAATTTCAAACAAAATGGGAAGTATCCCGTTTTAGGAACCATCTTCCAAGTCTCAGGAACAAACTTGGAGAAGTATTTATCACCTCCAAAACCATGGAAATATGGTACCAAGCTTGCTTACATCCATGAATTGTCGCTGGTTTTTAAGCTGTTTTTCAAGAACTTGAATTTGCTGTTTTAATTCAGCAACCTCCAATAGCTGTGTAGCCAGGTCTTGATTACTATGCAGCTGTTCCTCCAGTTCCACCTCCAAAACTTTCATCTGAGAGCGTAAGTTAGAATGGTCCTTTTCTGCCTGACACTGAAGCTCTAATTTCTCCTTTGCTAAAAATTCTACTTCCTTGAGTAGACCTGAACAAGAACACAAAAATAACAACAAAGTTTTCAGTGCAGCGTACAAAAATCAAATTGAGTTTAAGATGAGATTAAGTTCAGGTACTTTGGACAGCACCAAAACCAAAGAAAAATCTCCTGAGATGGTCTGTAAGAGACAAAAGGAAGTGTGATACTTGACTGTCCATTGCATCTCTGAAAGCCATCTCTGTTAAGACTACCATACAGTGTAGTAAAGGAAGACATGGGCATCTGTTCTCAAACCCAAAAGTAAATCCTGCTTGGAGATATTCTGGGCACTTAGAAAGCTTTCACCTTCAACCCTGAAGACCTCACAATTCCAGAGAGCCCCACCTCACCTGACCAGGAGTCCTTCAAATTCCCTCCTTAGGTTCTTGCCCTGTCAACCCCTGTTCCACACTCCTCCTACCCCAGAGGCTCTTTTTCCAAACCAAACCAGATCCTCAATCCTCCAAATTCACTGAATTACAGATGCACTCCATCCCTGAGTTTAAGCCCCATATCCCAGTTTCAGCCAACTGATCTCTCATACCCATCCTTCCAACTGCCCCATCCTTCACTGTTCTATCCTAAATCCTTGCCACCCCTTCCATCCCAACTTCTCACCCTACTTCAAAATGTCTTCCCAATCAAGACATCAGATACTAAATTCTCAGTTCCTCCAAACTGTCATGCCGAGATCCTCCTTAGACCTTCAACATCCAGACTGAGGTCAGCCTCTCAATTACTTTTCTGCCTCGTGCCATGCTGGATACTACTGCTGACGTCTACACTGTTGCATTAGCACCTGGTCCATCTTTTCAGTGGCCACTGGTGCCCAGCCCTACCCTGAAGCTAGCTGCTATGAGAAAGCAAAGTTAATCTTGTTCTCTGAACCTGAGAGCGGATTAAAACCCAGTGAAAAAAATCACACTTCCAGAAAATTAGTCCAGTTCTGAGGCTACAAAGGGAAGAAGCACTTGGAAAAGAGATGGCACATATTTGCACAATAGTGACTGCAAAAGAACCACAACTATGGAAACGTACATAGCTCAAGATTATTTAAGTCTGAGAGTTGATACCTACAAACTGCATTTTCAGTCAGCTGGATGCACTGAATACACTGTTTAGAAGACCCAGACTGAGACTCTGCTGTGAATGCACTTAGAGCAAAACTATTTTAATGCGAATATAGCTAAAAAGTAACCCAAACACTAAAAATAGAAGTCTGATTATTTAGTATTTAAAGCAAGGTCCTGCAAAAGCTCATTATTTTACTTTTCAAATGTTCCATTATTCATCTTAAATGTTTTCAGTCATAGAGAAAAAAGGTGAGTTTATGATTCCAACAAGGACCTTAACTGGTCATCCAGGCCAGTTCCCAGAATGGCACAATTCCCTTTTCCAAGCATGATCAACTCAACCCACATGACTGCTGACCTAACATTTTTTTAAGTTGCTGTTACAAACCTTTGAAAACAAAAGTGATACCACAGCTTCCTTACAGCATCTTTTTTAGTGTTTCACTATCCCCGGGTATTTAATTAAATTTCTAGGCGTTTTAAAATAAGCCAAGACACATGAACATTTCTATGTTCACACTTCAGAGAAGAAGCGTCACAAGCTTAGAATGATACAAAAGCATTTACATTAAATGTCACCGCAGTAGGGATACTGGAACAGAGCGTGCAGGGACTGCCAAGTCTCTGTCTCTGGAAATTAAAGAGGCTGGACAAAGAGAAACAATTAAAGTCAATTCTGTTTTGACACAAAAATATGGCCTAAATGAGCTCTCAAGGTCCACAGTAACCCTATGATTCCATGATTTCGTTACCCTGGTCTTTTACTGTAGCAACTATTCTTTCTCTGAATTAAGACAATATTAAAACATGCAAGATAAAACTAAGAGGTTAATTGAGAAAAAGAAAACTTAGCAGCTATGGAACTGTACCAGATTCTTTAACCATTTGGCAGATTTGCTAAGCATCCACTTTTGAAACCAACTGAAATGGCCACAAAATTGCTTATCAGTCACTTGAATTCTTCAAGATGCACAGCATACGTTGCCAATGTGAGAGCATGACGCACCAGCTGAAGAAAAGAAAACCAAACATTTCGTTTTGTAGTCACTCTAGACAATGTGTTAAGAGCCCTGCCCTCCTTATACAGGGGTACACTGGCATGAGGCCTTTCCTGCTATTTTAAGTTTGCTATTGGCTGATAAATACAAATCACAGGATTAATAAAGGACTTTGAGGAACTGCTGGAGATATACACATGGATTACGTCTCTCAAAAAGCTCTAGTCCTGGTAAGTACTTTCTGCCTTTGAGTTATAGTCCACAACTACATTCCAACTACATTTCACTCCAAGCAGTAACTTTGTAAACTCACAATTACCAAGAGCAGTATCTCAGATGCCTACATAATAACAACCACCAAGCAATCACTGTGCCATGCTCCCTGCTTTTTCTAGCACAGTGCTAAATAACCACACGAACTAAGCTTCAAGTTTCCTAATCAAATGTTCATTGAGTTGTGGTTGTAACTCAGGCTCTGGCAGAATGCATGCAGGTAAAGGAAGAGTCTCCCCCAAAGCAATTTCTCTCACAACTCACTCAGAGCCATAATGGCCTCCCACCATCACGAGACGCAACACAGCGAGTTATCCACGGCTGAAACACACAGTCCAGAAAAAAGCCGATGACAGTGTGAATTCCATTAGGAGACTGAACCCCAACCATAGCTACACACCAGAGAATATCTTTTACCAGGTGCAGTGTTTTGCCAGGCAGGAGATGGCAATAAAAAAACCACTCAACTGTATTTGCTTATACACGGTGCACAGAGGAGGGCAAGTGCGTACAGATATATGTGCACCCACAGGAAGAGCATGTGTGTAGACTGACCCCCTGAGAAAAGAACTGATGCGTTTCTGAAAACAACCATAGGAATCCTTCCTTCTATATCCTAAGAAACATGGTCATTAAAAAGTTGATGGCTTCTTTTTATCTTCAAAAAGGAACACTATTACTTTCTGAGGAAAAAAATACTGATTAGATAAAAATGAAATAAACAGTCACGGTCACCTCTCAGAAATGCAAGTTAACTGAAAAAAGTAATGAAGCTAACAGATTTTACGTGGAACTGAAAATGTTTCATAGAAAGCAGTTATCAATTATTGGCAGTTTCAGTAGGTGTAATGTGACTAAGCAATTTTTAAGTTTATTTTTTTTTAAGCACACGTTCCCCAAGTGTATAAATATAATTTCAGGCAACTTGATTAGATCATCAGATCACAGGTTTGTTTCTTTGTAGGGACAAACCTGCTATTTCTTAATGCCAATTCAAATCATGCAATTCCACTTTTGTAATGCCCCAGCACACTCCTCCCCGCTCCCAAGATCATTGTTAGCAAATGCCAAGCTCCGTTCTAAGCGCATTTTATTAGCAAGGCCATTCTACTCATATTAGTACTCCACATCAAAAAAGGGAGGAGGCATCAGCTTTTCAAGGAATAAGCCATAACAACCAACTCCAAACAATATGATTTTTATTTATCATGTTTTCCACATACCACAAACAATTCCAAACCAGAGGAAGAGTACTACAGATGGCTGGGGTGGCAGAAAGGGGATGACTTTTAGGGCTCAGCACTTGCAGCAAATGCAACTGTTCAAGTTCTAATGAGCTGTTGGCAAGAGCTGGACTGTAGCGACCCAGAGAATGTCAATCCCCAAATACACCCTAACCAGCTAGGTTAGACGTTCGCTCTCATTGAGCTTGCGGTAGCAAATTTCAGGACAGTGAGGTGGATACCAAAAATATGTTAAATAAAGGTAGTGTTTGAGGGAGATCTGAATGAACAGAAGGAATAAAGATATAGTAATGTGCAAGACAGCCCATTGCAACTTTTTGACTCTAACTGGCATTTACCTAGATAATGCTTTTTTATTCACTCTGAGGAACTTGGTTTACCTAGCTCACACCCTTTGGCAGAAAAGAAAAAGTCTAGAAACAAGAGACAGTGAATATGCAAGATAACATATCTACAAAGATATATATGTGCGTATAAATAAAATTAATCTAAAAATGTGATAAGAGAATTAAGTTTTGAGTAGACCACAAAACATACTCATGGCAGCTATGAATTTATCAGATCTAAATGTTTGCTGCTCAGGAGTTAAGAATGCACACTTTAGTTGGAGGAGTGGGGTGGGAAGATGCCTCTTTCAATTTGGCACCTACAAATTTTACTTTAGCATTACACTTTCAAAGTCAGCGTAAAACTCTACGAATACTTCTTTCTTGTTTTCAGTTTCTTCTTTCCTCCCATAACTAGCCTTCCCTACCATTCTGCTCTCCCTTCTTTTTTCTGACCTACCTATCCGTTCAACTACATTTCTCCAGTCTCCCTTAGACATCCTTCAGTTCTTGCTGTATTTTTTTAGCTCTCCATTTTATATCACCTCAAATATTTTTTCCCCTCCTTTAAACTAATTTAATCATTTTAACAGCCCACTGTGTATCATCAGAAGCTCAGAGCAGGCTTACGACCCACTCCATCCCCTCAAAAGAAAAATGAAGCTGGCAAACACAAACGTAATGGCACAATGTACTTAAAGCCTAACAGCAGCAAAACACTTTTCTTCCTTTAAATATTGATCAGTGAACTGAAAATTCTTAGTTTTAGTTGTTCTCTGATGCATCATAGAATTTGTAACTTTTTTTTGCCAAGATATTGATAAGCCCAGTAATTTCTTGGGCCTATTTATGAAGTACTATTCCTCCTTGTTAAAGTAAAATCAAAACTATCAATTCATTCACTCAGTGTTACAACAAAACAAACCAGAAAAAACCCACACTCATCATTACAAACCTGAACCTTCTTTTTGTGCTACATTAGGAATAGCTGTTCCTGGAAATCAAAACAAAAGACATATACAAGGCAAGAATAGGTCATTGTGATCCATTCCATCTTCTAAATCAGTAAAAATTCATATGTAATACAGATAGTGCTTACATTTTATTTGGCAAAAAATGCACTTCACCTTTATTATAACACAAAGCTCCTGATGACATATGTTGATCCATGCCTGTAATTGGACTAGAACTACTATAGAAATGATTTTACATTATAACCATGCAAGTTTGTTGCAACACTGTAGGTTAGTCATTTATGTGCTAAGACAAGCAATATTCTCTTTTCACAGTTTTCCCCAGAGATGAAATAATTAATGCCTGAAACCGCACTTTTAGTTCCTGCCTGGGGATTCAAAGCAGAATTCAGTCCAGCAGGACTCCCTAGCACAGACTTACAGACTCTCTAATCTGTCATACATTTCCATGTTCAACAATATCATAGAATTATTTTGTATTTCCTGTGGGACATATTACCCGAGGCCATAACCACTGTTGTAAAGCAAGCACAACATGCATTTCGTTTCATTTACAGCCCCTGAATCTGTTTATATTCTGGTGTCTTTCTCCTAAGGAAGAAAAGTCTTCCTCCACTTCTTCCTCTGCTTACTCAGGCAAACGAGTGTAGACTCTGCAAGCCAGGACAATCTGCGTGAGAAGACCTCTATACAATTTTCTCTTATGATAATAGTAAGATATTAAGATGTCATATAAGAGGTCAGAGATGGACACAGCTTTTAATACTAACATATATACTATACTTTTTAATACTGCCTGTAGCAATAGGACAAGGGGTAACAGTTTTAAACTAAAGAAGGGTAGATTCAGACTAGATATAAGGAAGAAATTTTTTACAATGAGGGTAGTGAAACACTGGAACAGGTTGCCCAGAGAGGTGGTAGATGCCCCACCCCTGGAAACATTCAAGTTCAGGCTGGACAGGGCTCTGAGCAGCCTGATCTAGTTGCTGGTTACGGGGCTGGAAGGCATGTCCTGTAAGGAGTGGCTGAGGACTCTAGGTTTGTCTAGTTTGGAGAAAAGGAGGCTGACGGGTGACCTCATTGCTCTCTAGAGCTTCCTGAGGAGGGGATGTGTAGAGGGAGGTGCTGGTCTCTTCTCCCTGGGATCCAGTCATAAGACACATGGGAATGGTTCAAAGTTGTGCCAGGGGAGGTTTAGACTGGACGTTAGGAATCATTTCTTTTCCAAGAGCATGGTCAAACCCTGGAACAGGCTTCCAGGAGAGGTGGTCAAGGCCCCAAGCCTGTCAGTGTTTGAGAGGTATTTGGACAACGCCCTTAATGAGATGCTTTAACTTTTGGTCAGCCCTGAAGTGGTCAGGCAGCTAGACTAGATGATCATTGTAGGTTCCTTCCAACTGAAAGATTCTATTCTATTCTAGTTGAAGATGTCCCTGCTCATTGCAGGAGGGTTGGACTAGACGACCTTTTAAAGGTTCCTTCCAACCCAAACCATTCTATGATTCTATGTACAACATGAGTATTTTGATTGCACTATATTTGAAAGTTCAAGTGTAGAGCCAAAAGGAGGAACACAGAAGGATAATGGCCCACAACAGTAGGACAACGGTAGAATCAAGAGTCAGAAGAGAAGTGAAGAGCAGCAAGGTGAAGAGAGGAAGAGAAGATGAGGTGGGGGAGAGGTGAGAGGCAGACAAGAGTTGTAGAAGAATGATAGAGCAGGGCTGAAAGCCAGGCAGGAGTCTACAACAGAGGCTCCTGAGAAGTGGACAGATAATTGCAACACATAGACTGTGTCCAGTCAAACACAACCCCTCCTGTAGAATTTGGGCTGGTAGCCTGAAACCTAGAGTCTTTACATTCCTCTACACAATGGAGAAATTCATTACAGAACTATTTCTTGTTGTCTTTATTTCTGATCTAAGCGTGCACTATGTACAACCACCTGTTATGTAGTCTGCTCAGGCAGTAAAGATCTATGCAACATGGCTGAAGATGGCATCGTGGTGACATAGCTGAGGGTAACATAATGTTGACATTAGCAGAAATGGAAAGGCAGTGATCCTAAATGATAAATTTCTACTGGAAGATGATACAGAGAAATTCACTTATAGAAGTATTAGAATTACATTAAGGCTGCAAATTCAAGAAGCCAAAACTATATAATGCTCTTTCAATGATTCACAGATTCATCATTAAGAACAAGCATAAGCTAGCCTTGAGTTCCTGCATAGTGCAAATTACATAACTCTAAATATTCTTCTGTGAATCAAAAAAAAAATCTGACATGTAGGCCAACTATATTACACTGAAACTCTTCAGGGTCTTTATTAAATCACTGCTGTCACTGTTCAAATGTGTGCTCCTTCATTTGCAGTGTGAGTTATCACAGCACCAAATTCCACTCACTGAATGTTATTAGACTCCATCCAGTCTGTTGAAGAGCTCCCCTTTATCCCACTCCACTTACCTACACAAGCTCCATGTAGTTAACTCATATCACATACTCTGTGGGGGCTGAAGGAGTGACAGAGTGGGGGAAGGAGTTATGTAGACTGCTTATTTGCACCTAATTATCTGAGTTTGATTTGGTATTTCAGTGGCTGTCATTGGCCTGCAGTGAGTCACCCTTTATATAAAAGTTTAAGATACTTGCCTCACCTTATTTTCTCCCTCATTCGGCTTTTTCAACCCATGTACTTTCCTTTAAAAACCTACACAGACTTTTGAGCTTGATTATTAAAATCTTTCCTTAGTCACCCTTACTGACCATGTGTCTGTGTTTTGATGGGCCAAGGCTGGGGAGCAGGGGGAAAAAGCTTATGTATGAAATTAAGTACACATCATCACCACAATTTTTTCATAATTCCATAATTCAAATAATCTTCCAGGAGTATTTTATTACTTTCATCATTATTAAGCTATCTCCTTAGTCCTCAAAGCAGTAAATGCCTTGAAGTTCCAACTCTTCTCTTTGACTGCAGTGTCAAAAAAACAGCATTTCAGTTACTAACCAGCTGCTAATTATCTGTTGCAACTACCTGTAGTTAATACCTGCCTCTTATTTTCTCAGACACTTTCCATTTCTAAGAAGCATAAGACTACAGCAGTACTATCTTCTTATAAGCAAAGAACCAGCAGCTTTATTTCATTTTCTGTTGTTACAGGAAGACCCTGCTAACTTCTGTATCAGACTGAGCTGCTCACTAGTTCATCAAACCAAAGACTGAAACACTTTGCAGTGTGCCCTGACTGGAGACAATTTCATTTGCCACTAATAATGTCATACCCATTCCTCACCAAGAATTGCTTGCTCCTGGGTTAGCTCCTGGAAGCGTTCACGCATATTCTCCAGCTCCACAACAAGGCGACGCTCAGATTCCTCTTTCAGATTCAAGGCCTCTTCCAATGCAGCTTTTTCTGCAACATAGCCTTCAATAATGCCTAAAATCCCAAGTCAGAATGCGAATAAAGCAGTAGATAAACTCATCTATGGGAAAAAAGCAGCTTGAAAACTTGAATAAACAATTTATGCAAACAATGGAAGGTGACATAGAAAGGAAGATGTGCAAAATGACTGAAATTTACACTCTAGCTAGGCTTTTTGAAGTATCTTAAGGAATAAAATGTACCAGTTAATGTATTCTAACATTTTATGAAGCTGACATGTCACAAAGTGTCTCCAGACATGTGGAACGTATATTGGAATTGTTAAGCCTTGACGGCCTGGAATCACCCCACAGCATAGGACAGCCTGACACATCCTCTGCTTGGGGCTGAAGTTCGAAGAAACAGAATCATCCAAAAGTAAGATCAAGTGTTAGAATCAGAGCCCAAGAAATCCAGGCATGATTCACTGAAAGGAAGGAAACAAGATTCTGGAAAGACCAAATAAGCCTAAAGGAGTGTGACTGAGAAGAGGAATGGAAAGCAGATGCCATGACTAGAGAGAGAAGCTCTACTTGAAGGTCATGGAAACCCTCAAACATTCCTCTACATAAAGGAGAAGACCTCAAGTCATAATCTTCACAAGGGGGAATTAGACTGATGATATGCAGCCTGTGATAGCATCGAGATCAACAGCCTCAAGCCTTTCTGTCTCATCTTACAGAATCTCTTTATGCCTCCACTACCATCAAACATTGCTCTAGTTCATGCTGAACCCTTCCAAGGTCAGACAGGAGGGCTGATTTACACTGGGAGTATATCTTCTTCTCAATAATCCAAGCTCCCGTGTTTAGACATGCAGGAACACAAACCACTGTTTTAAAAGTGATGGTATTTTTCACATGGAGTCAATGGTATAAGTATAGGACTAAGCACTATCACACTTGTCCCAGGGAAATGCAATTCTGAAGAGAGTTAAGTAGTAGACTTGCAAGAGACCCAAGCTCCAAGTAATTTAGTAATCTGAAAGGCAGAAAATGGATTATAGACAAGCAAATCAACAACAGAAGACACAAAAAGCACATCAGGGATATTTGGAGGAATGAGCTATGAGTAAATGACAGTGAAATCTCTTCCTATGGGTTTCATTTTCTTACCCTCTGCTTTATGAAGCTCTAGTGCCAGCTGATTCTTGGCCTCACTTTCCTCGCTGAGGCACTCCATTAGTTCCTGGTGCTGACTAACCACTTGGGCGGTTTCTCGATTTCGGCGGCTGAATTCTTCTTCAAATTGTGCATGGTTTTCATGCATTTTCTCCAGCTAAAAGTAAACAATTTCCCCTAGCATCAGATCTTGGATGCACATGCAATGTAATAATACTACAGACATTTAAACAAAAACCCTCTTGATTTTTTGTATAACATTTATGCATTACCAGGTTTTGGTAGCCCAGGTATGTCCACGTTTTGAAGTTTCATTTTAGTACTGGGTTGACTTTGCCCAAAACCCCTGGACACTTTGGTGGCTCCCTGTACTCACATACCTGTATTTTTGCCACAAACCTTACTTAGGCATATAAGTTTCTTTTCAGTGCATAAAAAGATACCTCCCTGTTTGCTAAACTGCTCAGTTTGACAATTCCTGAGCCACTTGAAATTCAAAGCATCCTTGCACTTAAATTCTTCAAGAGATTCAGGAATGTCTAACAGACAGTGAAGTCAATACATCATCAGGTTTCCAGAGCATGGCACCAGTTCTCTGAGACTATGTATCTTGCATTCCTAAGTCTCAAGTTCAAAAGAAAGGAATAGAGCAGCCTCATTCCCATTTAGTTTAAATTTAGCTTATCCTGGTGGACAGAACATTTCACAGACGTAAGCAAAGTATGCTTGAATGCAGCTGATGAAGGTGACCTAGAATCTAGATCTGCCACAGCTTTGGGCAAGCACTTTAACCACAAGTAAGCTACATACTAGTGGAACCAGCATCAGTACAGATTTAAGCACCTCATTCTAGGAGTGATTTTTTTAAGATGGTGAATACACATTTCACACAGATGCTTATCTCTGGGTTGCACAAAATACCTGACAAAATGACAAATTTCAGATATATTCCCTCCCTTCACATTTTCTCTTAAATTAGGGGCTTCTTTAGTCAACAAACTAATTACTGTAGCACTAAATTCAATCCTCTAAATGTATACAGTACTCAGGCATCTACCTCAGACTTACAACTTCTCTTCACAAATCTGACTGTCTAGACACTGCAAAACTCAGTATGGAAATACTCAAATTCTTTTATGATACTGAGTTCAGCTCCTTTTATCACCATTAAGCAGTATATAATTACAAGGATGTTTGCTTGCTGCTATCTACATATTCCCAAAACATTTTAAAATGGGAGTGAGTTTTCTTGAACCTCCTTATCAATGTTGAAGAAGTACTAATGTGAAGCACGATAAAAACCTCTCATACTTAACTCTTGGTCTCCTGAAGTCACCAAGTTCATCTAAAATTCTATTTTAAATCTACTTAAGGCAACAAACTTATAGCCTTCCTACAGGATCTGATAGAAGAAAAATGAAGTCGTTAATGTCTCATTTATAAAGAAATGGTCAAATAAGGGCAAAACCTTTACTGTAAGAAGCAGGGGATGCACATGCCTCCCTATACTGATAACCTGTCATATATTCAGACAAAATATGTTTCTTCTTAGTAGCCAGTCCTACAGGGTACTAAATACAGAAGCCTCAAAACAGATTTCACATTTTCAGTATAATTATATATCTATACAGATCAAAAAACTTTTACTTGTTTAGTTGATTCTGTAACCAGTTCCAGAAGCCTCTCCACTGCAGTGCGCAAACGATGACCAGTTTTCAGTATCATTTCTTCATTTTCACATGCCAATTCTGGCTTTGCAAAAACACTTTCACATAAATATTGGCTCAACTCAGACCCCTCGTCAGTCACTGGAGACAGCTGGTTGTGTTCTGTGAGAGTTTCATCAAGGAGTTCGTCTACTGAAAACAAGCAAGCTATTTAAAAACATGGAAAAGTGACACAGAACTGGCCACTCAGATAACAAATGACATCAGACAGTGACATAGGTTGGTACTGAAGATGTATTACAGGGTGAAAACTTGTGCACAACAATAACTCAATGTCAATAAATCAAGACAGTCTTTGACAACGTTTAGAAATAACCAGGGCCTGAAACTCTGCATTAACCAAGTTCATCTTTGCTGCCCTATAATCCATTCAGCCTTTTCCAGCAACAATTCAGTAGCTGCACTACTAAAAGAATTAAAATGAAAAAATGAAAGGACACTGATAGACTCTGTCAAGTGTGGAGCAACTTGGAAAGAGACACAGAAAACACTGCAACAAGAGATATCCCCTTTCTGAACCTCATCTTTTTAAAAGGAAATGAAAAAGCTTTTTTCATGAATGTGAATTGACTACATCCAGTTACGCAGATTTGTACTCACCTTTTTCTAGGTGATGCTTTTCTTTGGCTTTGAAATACTGCATGAATCCCATTTCTTCCATAATACTTTGACTTTCTCTAGAATCTCCAGAAGCCAGACTGTCATCAAGGCAAAGACCAATCTTGCTACAGATAAGGTCCTCAACAGCTATTGTGGCCTTCACCAACTCCATAAGCAATTTCAATACATGCTGATAAGATTCCTGCAGTTTTTTCCTAGAACAAAAGCATATTGAACACTTCAAAAATTGCATACACTTGAT
>WEKW01029269.1:22274-85678 GCA_013389905.1 Sula dactylatra | reverse complement strand
AAAAAAAAAAAGCTGTGTATTTCCTGTGCTGGGAAAAATAGCTGCTCCCATAGCCAACACTGGTGACGTTTCCATACCTGAAATGTCTATACTAATTACATAGTGGTGGGAGGGTCATCCAGGTCCCTCCTCATCATTTCCTTTGGTGTCTTTTAGCTTTGGGGGAAGGCGGATTTTGTTATTACTTTCAATAAGCAGTTAAGTACCCCTCATTCTTCTTGTTATTGATTCTAGTTTCAGTCAACCTTCTAGCCTCAGGTGGTTTTGAGAAAGAAAAGATACTTAATACTACTGAACATGTTGCTTTTGCCACCTGCTCCTTTTCCTCCTTTCCCATTACTTCAGAAGTGGTTATGAGTCTGGACAAGCAAAAGGGTACACAAAGAAATGAGAGTGTTGGACCTCTGCTCACCAATGTGAAACAGTATTGAGTGTATATATTGAGACCTCCTGGTGGTTCACTGCTTTGAAATTATTGTGAGTCTCAAAATGTCGTATTGCATAGCTCCTAGACTGCAGATCCACACAGGCAGTAAGTGTAAAGCACTGCAGTAATTATTCATTAACTTTTTCTTTGTTCCTTGTTACTAAAGCCTACCAAGAATTGTGAATAGCTGAGAATACTGGAGGCAGTCACTCAGTTTCTTAAACTGAAATCCATAAGATGAGAAAGAGATGCATATGATTTTATAGCAGTAAAGTAAGACTCCTAAAGCTTAAGGGTTATACATCAAATACTCGTGATATAAATGGACACATCACCCATTAACTTTAATACTTTAATTCTTTTGACAGCATGGGAGAGTCAAGCTGTGTGCAGGAAAATGAAGGATGTGAAAGAACAGAGTTTTCTTTAATATAGGGAAAAATCTTGGCACAATGCCTGGAAATCCTGAAAACAAAGGGGCATGGGAAAACCCGTTCCTCCCCATGCTGCACTGTTATGCCAGTTATTGGCATATCGTTTAAAAGAATGACTTCTTAGCTAGGACTTACGGAAATTCATTCATTAGACTTAGAAATAATTAATAATATTAGCTCTCCTATTCAATATCTAGCAGAATATGAAAGCTAAACCTGCTGGAATCAGTTGCCACAGATCATGGAGTTACCAAAAATGAATGTGGACAGCCTGTCTCTGGCTGATGTTTTCCAAGATTTTACTAAGGATGTTGTCCAGTTTTAATTACTGTGTGACTTCAATATTATAATATGATTTTAAGTTGCCTCGTTACGCTGTGATTTCCACTACTAATGAAATCTACTTGCAATTAAAAAAGCAACCCAATTGAAGCACTGCTTGATAGCTTAATCCTTTATCTTGCCAGCTAGTTCCTAAAGGTAATCAGATTTTATGTGGCTTACTCTTTTACTTTTCCCAGTTCTCCCCTGTTGAAACTCCACTTGTACAGAGAGTTACTCTTACGTCTCCTCTATCCCACGATGGTAAATAAAAGGGGAATTTGGTCTCCCCATCCTCTTATGCTGGAGAGAGAGATTGACTGACTGTTTCAAACCTGAAACTGTAACAACCAGTGACATAAAAAACCTGCGAGACTTAGGAAATCCTGCAACATTCTAAATCTTATTTAATATACCAGTTCTCTCATATTTCACATGTTGTCATGGTACTTGATTTTCAAATGGTAGCTTTCAATTGATTTTCAATTAGTAGTTTTCAGCCTCATAGACTCTGCAACAGTCACAGTTTGTTGGGTTTTTTTGTTTTAAAGTCTCTGTGAAGAATAAAAAATATACATATAGGCAAACTTGCAAAGGGACTTCCCCCTTAGGATCACTGTAGCAGTGTGCCTGTCAGCAAATTTGCGATATAACACACATGCAAAATAAACCACTGTGCAATTTAGCTCTTGGGGACTGCATGACAAATAACCAATGTTTTTTGAAGGCACATAAACAGGCTTTGCAAAGAGACTTTGCAAGAGATTTACTGCTCTGTGGGAAGGAGCCAATACCTGACTGACCATGTCCTTTCTCATGCTCCTGAAAGTTTCTGGGGCTATTGAGTGTCTTTCAAGGATGCCGGGTCCTTCATGCACTACTTCTCCACCTGGAACTTTGGTCTGTTTTCCTGCCTTTGCTGTAGCATGTATTGCTTTATTCCTCCTCTTCTGATGCTGGAATTTACTGTTCTTAACAGAAAACTGTTAAAAGACGTGGCTCAGCCGGTAGCATCCCCGTCTTGTTGGAGCAGAGATAATCAGGACTTATGAGCTCATTTTGGTTTTTTGGAAGTAGCCTGATTTTCACCACAAAACTGAAATCCTTGCCAGTAGTTGTTTCTCAGTAGCGGTGCTATTGCTCATCCCAGGTGCCTCTGACACAGTATCAATAGTGAATGTTCTCATTTAAAATGGTCTCTCCTAAGGTACTCTGCAGCTGGGAGACGGGGTGAGTGCGTGGTAGTGTGCCATGGCATCCATGATGCAAACACCCAGAGGCATCTTTTCACAATTTCTCAAAGATTTTGAAAAGTTTCCAAAGGCTCAGTTAGACAAAAGCCATGGCCCAACAGAAGGTCCTTATCAAGAGGCGTGAGAAGCCAAAACCATTGCAGGTCCAAGCCACTCCTCCTAACTTTCAACCACAGGTGGTTGTGTTGGGTTTAGAACTGAACGTATTTTCTGCATCAACAGGCAGATTTCCAAACTTTGTGGGAATGTAGCAAACCTGTGTGACAACAGTGTTGCTCTGTGGAGAGTGTGGGTGTTCACCCTGCAGCAAAAACAAGTGGCACATCCAAATACTTCTCTCTGCCTGTGCTCTTGGAACAGCATCCCAAGCTTAGCATTGTAGAGTCAGGGTAATGAACAACCGGGAGATTTGTGAACCCTAATCCAACGCCAGTTAAAACACAGGAAAAACTTTCATTGATCTTACTGAAATATTTCCTTGCTGTAGACCAACTGTCACTTTTAGCCAGGTTACTCTTGATTTTTTTCGGAAGGCCTTTATCTGCTGAGAAGCACTGGATGATCAGGTGTCTGCAAATCTTGCCTGCATTACTCAAAATGTTAGCAAATCCAATATGTTACACATGAACCAACATGTCTTCTGAATTGTTTGTGTGGAAGATAAGGGAAGAAAATTGTTTATATTTTTTCATCCCAAGTGATTATTCTGCTGTACAGTCTAAAAATGTTGTTGTACAGAATTTGATTTGTATTCTTGTTTTATTTGTGCTTTTGTCTTTAAAATTCCTTGTAATCACTTTGTAATATGAAAACGCACATTGGATTTATTTCTCATGCCTTGTCTCCCCAAAGCATTGAGAAATCCTGTACTGTACAATAATGTGTATAGAATCTTAAGTGTGTCAAACTCATTTAAAATGTTAATTGTGTATGTAGTAAGTAAATAATTTATACCACAAGAACTGATAATGTTTCATTGATATCTAATTTCAAAGTAGGGAAAAGATGTGAAAAAGGTTTTCGTAGTTATTCTGGGATATCACAGCTTCAACGGAAGTATGAGACAACGTGGAACTAGCCTGCATTTTATTAGGTTTTGCAAAGATGTCTTCTTAAACCTAGCTTACATAAAGAATTTCCTTTAAAAGACGATTGGTAAGAATTGCTGCCAAATATTTATATACCTTAAAAATAGCTCATCCTCAGGAATTTAATAATAGCGGGTTAGGTTTTTAGCCTTTAGTTAATTCCTTCTGCTCTATTCTAGCCACACAAAGGGATTACAAACCTGAGGTAAGGCAGTAGCTGAATGTTTTCCAGGTATGTAGTCACGGCACCAAGCCTGGTGATATTCAAGAAGCACTTGGACAACACCCTCAGAGATATGGCGTGTGTTTGGGGTTGTCCTGTGCAGGGACAGGAGTTGGACTTGATGATCCTTGTGGGTCCCTTCCAACTCTGGACGTTCTATGGTGGATTGTCTAGCTCTGTGGTTTCTGAATGGACAAATGCATCAGAACTTCTCTGCCCTTGCAACAGGCGCTGCTGAAGTATACAAATTCTTTCTTTGAGAGCTGGAGTGGAACAAATTGGAGGCCCCAAGAGATCAGTGTCTGTGTACACTAACCCTAATGATGCTCCTTAAGCTGTTCCCTTCTCATTCACCATGCTTTTCATTTGTGCTTTCAACTCTCTGTGCCAGAGCAAGGGGCAATGCAGAAGTTTGAGTGCCAATAGTAGAAAATAACAACGAATGGGAATGGGATGAAATGTGACTCTTCCAATTCCATGCTAACACTGTATTACTCCCCACAATAATCTCATAGCAGTTTCATAGAATCCTAGAATGGCTTGGATTGGAAGGGACCTTCAAGATCATCTAGTTCCAACCCCCCTGCCATGGGCAGGGACATCTTCCACTAGACCAGGTTGCTCAAAGCCCCATCCAGCGTTGCCTTGAACACTTCTAGGGATGGGGCATCCACAGCTTCTGTGGGCAACCTGTTCCAGTGCCTCACGACCCTCCCAGTAAAGAATTTCTTACTAATATGTAATCTAGATCTATCCTTTTTCAGTTTAAAGCCATGACCCCTTGTCCTATCACTACTTGCCCTTGTAAAAAGTTCTTCTCCAGCCTTCTTGTAGGCCCCCTTCAGGTACTGGAAGGCTGCTATAAGGTCTTCCTGGAGCCTTCTGTTCACCAGGCTGAACAACCCCAACTCTCTCAGCCTTTCCTCATAGGAGAGGTGCCTCAGTCCTCTGATCATCTTTGTGACGCTCCTCTGGTCCATGTCGTTCTTATGCTGGGGGCCCCAGAGCTGAATGCAGTCCTCCAGGTGGGGTCTCACAAGAGTGGAGTAGAGGGGCAGAATCACCTCCCTTGACCTGCTGGTCACACTTCTTTTGATGCAGCCCAGGATACGGTTGGCTTTCTGAGCTGCAAGCACACATTGCTGGGTCATGTTGAGCTTCTCATCAGCCAACAACCCCAAGTCCCCAAGGGCTGCTCTCAATCCATTCTCCATGCAGCCTGTATCTGTGCTTTGGATTGTCCCAACCCAGGTGCAGGACCTCACACTTGGCCTTGTTGAACTTCATGAGTTCACACGGGCACACCTTTCATGCCTGTCAGGGTCCTTCTGGATGGCATGCCTTCCCTCCGGTGTGTTGACTGCACCACACAGCCTGGTGTCGTCAGCAGACTTGCTGAGGGTGCACTAAATCCCATAGTCCATGTTGCTGACAAAGACATTAAATAGCACCACTCCCAATACCGACCCCTGAGGGAGGCCACTCGTCACTGGTCTCCACTTGGACATCGAGCTATTGACTGCAGCTCTGAGTGCGACCATCCAGCCAATTCCTCATCCACTGAGTGGTCCATCCATCAAATCCATGTCTCTCCAATTTAGAGGCAAGGATGTCATGTGAGACAGTGTCAAATGCTTTGTACAAATCCAGGCAGATGAGATGATGTCAGTCACTCTTCCCTTATCCACCAATGCTGTAACCCCATTGTAGAAGGCCACCAGATTTGTCAGACACAATTTGCCCTCAGTGAAGCCATGTTGGCTGTCACCAATCACCTCCTTATTTTCCATGTGCCTTAGCATAGTTTCCAGGAGGATCTGCTCCATGATCTTGCTGGGCACAGAGGTGAGACTGATTGGCCTGTAGTTCCCTGGGTATTACTTTTTTTTCTTTTTAAAAATGGGGTTATGTTTCCCCTTTTCCAGTCAGCGGGAACTTCACCGGACTGCCACAGCTTTGCAAATATGATGAATAGTGGCTTAGCAACTTCATCCTCCAGTTCCCTCAGGACCTGCAGATGCATCTTATCGGGTCTCATGGACTTGTGCGCCTTCAGGTTCCTTCAATGGTCTTGAAACTGATCTTCTCCTACAGTGGGTGGTTCTTCATTCTCCCAGTCCCTGCCTTTGCCTTCTGTGACTTGGGCAGTGTGGCTTGAGCACTTGCTGGTGGAGACTGAGGCAAAAAAAATCATTGAGTACCTCAGCCTTCTCCATAACCTGGGTAACCAGGTCTCCTGTTTTCTTCTGGAGAGGGCCCACATTTTCCCTAGTCTTCCTTTTATCACCGATGTACCTGTAGAAGCTTTTCTTGTTGCCCTTGATGCCCCTGGCCAGATTTAATTCTATCAGAGCTTTAGCTTTCCTAACCTGATCCCTGGCTGCTCAGACAATTTCTCTGTATTCCTCCCAGGCTACCTGTCCTTGCTTCCACACTCTGTAGGCTTCCTTTTTGTGTTTGAGTTTGTTCTGGAGCTCCTTGCTCATCCATGCAGCCCTCCTGGCATTTTTGCCCGACCTCCTCTTTGTTGGGATGCATTGCTCCTGAGCTTGGCCGATGTGTTCCTTGAATATTAACCAGCTTTCTTGGGCCCCTCTTCCCTCCAGGACTTCATCCCATGGTATTTTACCAAGCAGATCCCTGAAGAGGCCAAAGTCTGCTCTCCTGAAGTCCAGGGTAGTGAGCTTGCTGTGCGCCCTTCTCGGTGCCCTAAAGATCTTGAACTCCACCATTTCATGGTCACTGCAGCCAAGGCTGCCCTTGAGCTTCAAATTCCCCACCAGCCCCTCCTTGTTGGTGAGAACAAGGTCCAGCATAGCACCTTTCCTCATTGGCTCCTCTATCACTTGGAGAAGGAAGTTATCATCACTGCATTCCATTGATGATGCTGAATCCCACCCCTGCAGGTACACAGAGCTGCAAAGCCACTAGAGCATTTCCAAGCCCCCCTAGCCAGCAGCAAGCCTCAGGGAGAGTACTGTAAAGACCACCCACCTACCTCACTAGAGAAGGCCCTGAAGTCCAAGTCTGGGAGTGTATTGTTTAATACCTTGTGTCTGCTTTTCCAGGATGTGTGAACCTGTACCTCGTTTGCATTCTCTGCCTGCAAATATCTGCTCACAATCTCAAAATAGTATATAACTTAGTTACTGTACAGCTTCAAGCTTCAATTCCAGAGCAGGCTAATAAAGAAATGAAAGGCCAGATAGAATTTCATCTAATTAAAGCTAATCCTCTTGGAGTGGTATAGTCTTAAATCAGGGCACAAAAATGAAACTAATGCCTCTCCCCATTCCTACAAGAGATAACTGGGCTCTTTCTTAATGATTTGAGTCTTTCCTGGAAAGATGAAACCATGTGATGAGGGGAAACTACCCTTTAATTACTCTTCTCCCTCATTTATAGACTTGCAGAAGCATCCTTTTCAGTAACTATTTGCCAGTATTTGCTAGTATACCAACAACACAAACTCAAATACCAACAATATCTATGTAACTTCAACCTCTTCCATGCTTTTAAAATTTCCAGAGTCAATACTATGGCCAGGATGAAGCAATGCCTGACTGAGATCAGCCCGCTGTATGCAAAGCAGTTAGCTGAAACTTGTTTGCAAACAGGAGATAATCGGTGATGGTGGACACATATCTTTGATCTTGTCCTTGTTCATTTGGGCGTTGAGTAAAATGTGTGTATTAGAAAATCCAGAACAACGCATGCCACAACTTCACTCCCTGGTGAGAGGGTGAAGACACAAACAGGCAGATGTTCATCTTCCTCTTGGAAGGTGCTGAATGGCTAACCATGCACCATCGGTCTTACACCACCTCAGTCCCCTGGAAAATGCCGGTCATCCCATTGCATCTTGCCTGTTCGTTTTATGCTCTTGTGGGAAAGGGACAGATACAGAGTGTCATGGTTTTAGCTGGGGTAGAGTTAATTTTCTTCACTGTAGCTGGTATAGTGCTGCGTTTTGGACTTAGGAGATTTTGCTTTCATTCATTGTAATGACATGAGCTTGTCTCATGAAAAGACCCACTCTACGGTGCCGTAAGATGCAATTTTGCTTGCTAGGCAACTGCATAGTTAACAGGATTGGGCCTTGTGTGAGCAAAAGATAGTCCAGTTTAATTCAAGATAGACTTGGCAGAGCTGATCTGAAAGTCTTGGTTTCTCTTTTAGGTGATCCTGGCCAGGATCTTTGTGCCTAACTTTAGGTTTCTACTCCAAAGCTGCCTTTGTATCCTAAACACAGGTGTTTTTATATATTTGTTAAAGATATAGTTAATACTGTCCATGGATATAAGGAATGATTTGTTTCATCCTTGAGTTGAAACATACTTCTGGACAGGTGACTTGTACCTTCAATTTCACTCTTCTGTATTTTCTAGGTCTCCATTGCTTATACTGGGAGCCTTGATACCTACCTCAGATGTAAATATGTACGCAGCAGGTCCCTGAAGCTAGGTGGGGTGACTGATCTGCCAGTTTCTCCTGATGTGTGAACAATGTAAGTCAATGACAGCTCAGATTGTTTCTGCAGAAATTACACAGAACAGCAATCACATTTCTGCAGCAATTACAGGGAGTGGCACTGGAGGTACAGGGAAATGAGGGGGAAAAAAGAGAGAGAAGGAAATACAGCAGGGATATTGCCCAAGTTCTGAAATCTTTAGCCTAAGTCTATTCCTGAGGCCAGCAGTGAGATAGCTAGTGGTGCACAAATCACTTTTGAAGTCAGGATTTGTGTAGAGGGGAGAGGGCTGCTCACAAGGAGGGACCCCAGTTTCTTCCTGGTACATCTCTGCCTGTCTTACTTTTGCAGTTCAGGAAAAAGGGCCTTTAGGGGACAGAATCCCTATTGATTTGGTGAAAAAAACTGTGCAGCAGTCTCCAGCAGGATGAGACCACGGACAGGCGAGAGCAGAGGGAGGTAGTAGAGGAGAGGAGGCCATGAGCAATGGGGCTTTTGTATGCAGTGAGAAAGGACCCCTGGCTGAAGGGCACCCATGTCCCTCCCTACAGGAGGCAAGCTTATCTCTCTGACTACCTGTTATGTTACCAGCTCTCCCAAATGCACCCTGAGGTGTGAAACTGAGGTCCAAGGGTCAGGCATAGGAAGAAGAGCTCGGCAGCAGGGAGACTGAGGGGAGAAAGTGGGGTAGCAAGGCAGTAGGAGGAAGAGGCAGGAGGGGAAATGGGATAAAGGAGATTTGTATCTGATGGGGAAAGAAATTGCAGTTTGTTGCTGCCCTAAGCAGCCAACTGCTTGACTGGAATGACGCTACCCGTGGGGAATAGTTAGAAATACCCTCTAGGGACAGTCCCTTAGAGGTTTGCCACCAGATTAGTAATGCAAAAACCCTAGGCAAACACTATGCTAGATTAACAGGTTGAAAATACAGATTGATAAATCTCAGGCGAGTATCCTTATGATGACTCTGCAAAATCCAGTGGCCAAGCAGCGTTGCTGGCAGCTGTGGCAGTGACACTGGGTGACAGGAGTGCTCCCTGCACAGGGTGCAAGTTTAGAAGAGAGCACCTCGTTCTGTGGCTTACCCTGGTCACCAAAGCTGAAAGGCTGCTCAGTGGGTGTCACCTGGCACTTCAACCCTTGGCATATGAGATATCTGCAAAGCAGAAAGTGAATGTTTAATAAGACATCTGTTTTCAATCCATATATATATATATATATGGAAAAAATATATATGGAAAATATATATGTGTACGTATATATACAGTCTTCTATACAGCATATTATTAGGGCTGTAATCAGAATGATTAGAGCACTATTTGTGAGCTCTGCTCTCCACCCTACCATGGGAAATAACCCTGAAGTCGAGGCAGGCTGTGGGGCTGGCGTCCTTCCCATGGGGCTGTCTCTTCCCCATTAGTGCTCTTCCCCACTTTGAAAGAGAAGACTTCAGCTGCAGCAGTGGAGCCACCTTCCCTCACACATGCCTGACTTATAGACCATTTTAAAGTATGCCATGGGGGCGTCTAATATGCTAATGAAGAAAGTGGGTGGAATAGCAGGAATTTGAGCACAGCTAAAAATGTACATGCCTAACAATTGCAAATCAGCCTGTGCTGAAGTTACCTAAATGTGTTGGCATTGGTGGAAGGTGGGTTCCTCTACACCTCTTCTTGTCAGTTTTCAGTGAGTACATGGCTAAAAAAAAATCATACGCCTCTGTATATGGGCCTACTGTTTCAGCCGGGGTTATCAGCAAAGGTTTATATCAAAGTCCTTGAAAAATACGTTTACCTACTTTCCACTCTTATTCATATACAGTAGGAGGAACAGTCTCTTCATGCAAACACATTCTAGATGGGCTGCAGGCATAGTATTTTAGGTATGTCATGACATCTGGGTGTATGAACAGAACTAAGAATCATCTTGAAATGGACTGTTTCTAAAATCTTGGCTAGTTTTTGCAACTGGATCCATGTCTGGGGTGTATAAATGAAGGTTCTGCATATTGTGGCTTGTAGCAAAGCCTTAAATCACTCAGATTTGTGTGATTAGGTGTATAAAATCAGAGTCTGGTTTTCTTTCTGTAGATCAAGTCCAGCTCTTCCATTGCTACTTTTATATGATTTGATTTTTCAGAGCAGAAGTAAAGATTTTTGGATGCATGAAAGAAACATTTGTAAGCACAGCTGCACATAAAGGCTTTTTAAATATATACCTGCAGTTGCAGCGGCTGAATCTGGCTAAAAATGTGATTTCACAGAGAAGAAAGCATGAAGCCATTACAAAGTCAGTGCACACAAAGGTGGTCAATTGAAAAGAGGAAAACTGCAGGCAGAATATTCCCTGATATCACATCCTGCCGAGGCAAAGCCACACATGCCAATGGGAAAAAATATCTAGGAGGTTGTGCTCACGGAGTTGCATCCTGATCAGTACGTTATATGCCTCTTTGGGAGAGTAAATGTTAGCAGGAGACTGGTGTGGGAACGGATGAAACGGGGCTACAGCTGCAGGGAAAGTACAAAAAAATGAGAACAGTCTTCCTAGGAGTGCTGAAACCAGAGGAAGAGGCACCCCGGGAGTTTGCTGCTGCTGCAGAGAGTCTGTTTGAAAGGCTGCACCTTCTGGGTGCTGTGCTGTTGAGGGTCTTGTGCCCACTCCTGCCAGAGGCAGGTAATGAGGAAAGGCTGTGAAGCTCTGGGCTAGGAAAGGGAGATGAATACAACCCTCTGACGGCGGAGGGACTCACAAGATCTGGTACTTGTAGCTGAAGGTAGGTATAGCTCTGAGCACTGACCCAGCAGTGTGGGAAGAGAAGATGCTGGTGGAGAGCAAGACCAAAGAGGCCATGTCTGAGGGGCAGCAGTGAGATAAGGGGTAAAAGTGACAGATAAGCACCAGGATGTGGGGCTTGGTGAAGAGCGATGTTTAACAAAAACACGCCAAGGCCAACTGGAGGGACCACAAGAGAAAATCCAGGAGTCCAGGGGCAGATCCATCTCCATGGGGAGCTCAGCTGGTAGCGTGAAGGTCTGCAGAGCTGCCAAAGGAGTGCCCTAAGCCCTGCAGAAGGCAGAGGGGAGAGGAAGAACAGATAATGCAATGAGACCGGCTTGTGCATGGAAGGAAGATGTTCACTCTGCACTGGGGAGGCAGTGGAGGTTGCTGGCAAGGTCGTGGTCCAGGATGGGACATCCACAGCCAGCATGTCAGTGAGGTATGAGGGTGGTGAGGGAGTGAGATGGAAAAAATAACATGATAGATCTGAGAACAGTTTCAGTCCCTGGAGAGAAGAGAAAGGAAATGGATGCAGAAACCCCCAGAGCTGTGAGCTTGCGGGTGAGGGAAGCCAGGAGAGCTGCTAGGGGTGCTGGAGGAGCGTGGGAGGTGAGAGGAGTGAGGAGGAGTAAACATTTGGGTGAAAGCGTATCTTTCTGTCCCAGGATTATCTGCTAAAGCACAGCAGTGCCAACTCTGTTTGCTGGATCCCAGCTGCCCAGCAACCAGCCTTTTGCAGCTGCGCTTTTACAAGCCTTGCTGCCTCTAGGAGAGGGGAGGATGGTTTGTAAAAGGATTTGTTTGCTCTGTTACAGTGCGGCAGAGGTTATGCACAGCTTGGGGACTGCGAATATTAACATCAAAGTCTGGTGCAGGAGAGGATGGACCGGGACTCCAGTTCTCTCTGAAAGCCAAACCCATTTTTTTCCTGGGATTTCTAGGCTCCCAGGGAGAGGAGGCGGTGACACCCAGAGGTGTTTGCGGTTGCAGTGTGGCTTTGTGGAAAGCTGGGTGCTACACTGTTTAAGATCCATGTGAATAACTCAACTTTTCAGTTTGATTTGAGCCAAAGCTTTTCTTTTTTCTTGCTGAAATAAACAAACAAGTGAAATGATTTCAGCTTTCTTCCTTTGCACGTGGCGTTAACAAATGGAGCGCAATGGCTTTTCTCTAGGCACCACTCCAGAACAGAGAGGAGGAGGTGGAGGCTCACTTCTTGCTCAGCAGTGAAGATGTTGGTTTTGAATGTGGGTGACGAGATTGAGGTTGCACCATTTCCCAAGACAGGTATGACCCATGCCCTCCTGTGCCAGGGCAGCCCTGAGCAGCAGGTGTTAGAGGGAAGGTTCCCTCATGCACTCCCATGTTGCTGCATTGCCTTATTTTAAAATCTGTAAAAAGTCACTAGACTTGGAGCCCGTGAGTATTAGCATCAGTTCTGGTGATTGGGATATCCATTAAGTAATATGAACAGCTGAGTTTTGGTAATGGCTCCCAGGACCAGAGCATGGAAATGATCTCAAACAACAGAGATGAAGGGAATCCCATCTGACAGTGACACTAAGGTCTGCAGCATGGTTTGCAGGTCCCCCAGAGGAAAAGAAAAGAGAGTCAGGAGGGTTTGTACATCAGTCTCACGTCAGCACTGAGTCCCTTGCTAGTACAGCAGGAGCAGAATTGCACACAATTGCTTTCATCCTATCCTCCTTGAAAGATGAATTTAAAGTTGTATTTTTCATTAGAAATAATTCTAATTACTTCCAATTCACATGCATTCATCAGGTTGTATATGTGTCTCAGACACAGCACACTTGCAGCGACTTTAAACCTACCAATAGTTTGTTGTGCCAGCAATACTGTAGCCTGCAACTGCCTCCTTATCCAGGAATTTAGCGTTGGGCTTTGTAACAATAACATCAGCTAAAGCCTGGGCATCAGATCATCTCGGGAGGCAGCACTGTCCCCTTAGCTGCCTGCCATATGTTACCTTCAAAAGGGCTGAAGAACCTGGCTTTGAAAGGTGAAAATCTTATTACATTATTACTACAAAAAAGCATAGAATTTTGCAAAAATACATGGGGGAATCAGTCATTAGAAAAGATAATAATTTTTCTTCAGTTTTGCAGTAGCTGAGTGGTAGATTTCTCAGAAACATTTACGGTGGTGTCATGGTTTAACCCCAGCTGGCAACTCAGCACCACGCAGCCGCTCGCTCACTCCCCCCTGATGGAATGGGAGAGAGAATCAGAAGAGTAAAAGTGAGAAAACTCGTGGGTTGAGATGAAGACAGTTGAATAGGTAAAGCAAAAGCCATGCACTCAAGCAAAGCAAACGAAGGAATTAATTCACCCCTTCCCATGGACAGGCGGGTGTTCAGCCATCCCCAGGAAAGCAGGGCTCCATCATGCGTAACGGTTACTTGGGCAGATAAACGCCATAATTCCAAACATCCCCCCCTTCCCTCCTTCTTCCCCCAGCTCTATATGTTGAGCATGACACCATATGGTGTGTGACATCCCTTGGGTCAGTTGGGGTCAGCTGTCCCAGCCGTGTCCCCTCCCAGCTCCTTGTGCCGCCCCAGCCCACTCGCTGGTGGGGTGGGGTGAGGAGCAGAAAAGGCTTTGGCTCTGTATAAGCCCTGCTCAGTAGTAATGAAACTATCCCTGTGTTATCAACACTGTTTTCAGCACAAATCCAGAACATAGCCCCATACTAGCTACTGTGAAGAATAACAACTCTATCCCATCCAAAACCAGCACAAATAGTACAGAAATAACGTAAAAACAGAGAACACTGATGAACTTGCAGTCATGGAATAACCCTCCCCTAGTCTGCTTGGTAGCTGGTACACATGTATTAATGCAAACGGATGCGTGTGTGTTTAAACTTGTCTTTTCCACTTATTTCTAGTGAACTAATAGATGAAAAAAAAAAGCAATTTTATCATTTCATATTGGTGTCTGACTCAGTTAATTTACTTTTTGTTGGTATTTAATGATTTAGGATGGTTGTTAAAATTGTTTCATTATTGCTAAGTAGCTCAGTCTGGGCTCAGTCTGGGTTTTTATTAATTATTGTTAAACTTAAAGAAATAAAAACAGTGCAATGTGGGAAGTGAGGAAAAGGCAGATGTATGATGCAGCATTATCAGTATGTGCTATACCCCCTGCAGCAATGATTTCTGTCTCTTTCTGCTCATTTATTGTGTGTTTATTTGCCTTTTCATTTTCCCATGATGATGTCAATATTAAGGGAAAAATGCTGAAACTGAGGGATTTTAGCTTTGGATACAGAAGGACTACAGCCTGCAAACACGATAAAGAGTTCCTAGTCTTGTTTTGAAACGTTTCATTGACTTCAGCAGTAGCAGAATCTGGCTCTAAATGGATTTGGGTTATGTGTGCTCCACAGGAAATGTTCAATATTATGTGCAGCGAAGTTAAGAATCAGAATGTGCCTTTCTTTAAAAGGAAAATGGAATTTTCTTAGAAAACAAGAACCAGATTGTAGCTGCATTTTTCACTGGTGGGATGAGCTGCAATACAGGCTCCAGGCCTTAGAGCTGCCAAATATTCTGTCACCCCAAAGCCAGGTCTTTCTTCTAGCTCCTATTTCCATATTTCCTTTCTTTTATATATATATACATACACACATGTTATTTACATGTATATGTATATGTATATGTATATGTATATTTATATTTATATTTATATGTATATATATTTATATTTATATTTAGTGTTTTACAGAGCCTCATTTGAAATGAGTGCTAAATCTAATGCTAGGGACTTTATCTTGAATGCCAAATAGATTGTTTCCATATCTTCATTGTTTTTCTTGTTGTTGTTATTGTATTCACTCCATACACACCTGACTGTTTTCTCCCTTTATTGAAAGTTTCCTTCAGTGTGCTGGAAATAACGAGTCACAGGTTAATTGATTTGAGAAGGTTAAGGAAAGCAGCTCTGTGGGCTTGTCAGCCGACCCATAGGCCGATGATTTTGGCATGGTGCCCCAGGTCTTGCAGGCTGGTGGGTTCTCAGCTGCAGTGATACAAACCAGACAGCATCCCTTCCTACAGCAGAAGCCATTTTTCTTGTGGTAGGCAGCCCCAGAGGTCTTAACAACGTGTAATCTGGTGATATCTGAACATGAGAGTGGCTCTTTGGTCTTTGGCAGAGGCAGAGGGCTGCTGCGGGCACAGACCATTCGGCGCTCTGTGTACTGAGGAGGTGGCTGGCTGCATGCACCGGCTCTGCCTTTGTCTCTGCTTAGTCTCCTCCTGAGGTCAGGTGCGATTCCTGTAAACTGTCTGAGCACCAGTAATTGCGGCACTGGTGTACATGAGTAAATAAAATGGTTACACTTGCTGAAACTCCCTAAGCTCTGTGCTGCTTATTTTTCCCCCACTTTTATTATCTTCCCATTGGAAGTGCTGTGCATTTGGATTCTCGATGAAGAGGCTGCTGAGTCAGATGTGAACATGTGTTAGGGAAAGGGATGGCCTCCCTGCTTGGTGCCTCTCTGCCTTTGGGGTCATTCTCAGCTCACCCACGACCGTGCTGCTGGATGGCTCTATCTGGAACAGCATAAAACCAGAGCAGTGTAAGGGATACATGTGTCTCAGCTCTCTTTTCCCAGGTTTGTTCCCCAACTGTCCCTCCATACACACTTCTTGTGCTGCTCAGGGCCAAGCGCTTCACATGATGACATACAAATATCTGCAGCCAAGACCTTATTCTTCACCCTTATAAACTCCCAAGTGCCCAAAGCCCTGTGAGGTTTATAAGAATTCAGCATCAAAACTGAATCTTCAGTTTTCTGAGTAGTTTCTTGCCAATGCAATACAGTGTTTCTCCAAAAAAAATATGTGGCATACTTCATTTTTACTGGTTCTAAGAAAAGCCTGATGAAGGCTTCTGGTTATAAATAGCTGAAAGAATCACTGATAGTTTAACAAAATTTACGAAAAAAACACACCGTAAATTCTGCCTTTTCTCTATGGCCCTAAGACCTGTTCAGACACCTCTCTGCTGAACAAATGCAGGCAGCGTACATGTAGTAGTCAGGGTTTTTTAATGATTCATATCTGTCTGAACCTTGAAATCACTGTTCGGTCATTATTCAGACCTTACTCAGGGGTAATTCCCATTATCTGGTGGTGCTTCTCTGGAAGCTGTTGCAACTCCTGGCTTTGATGTCTTTTCTTTTTGCTTTGTGCCAGCACCATCCTATCAGTTGAAGTGGCTCCTGGTGTCGGTACTTCTTCCTTTTTCTTGTGTTAAGGAATCAGTCTGAGCTAAAAGCTTAAGAGTTGTGACTCCCCAGAAAGACACTCTTCAGCTCTTGCTTGTAGTTCAGTGCCTATGAACTACAGCAACCAGGAGCAGACACACAGACACAGAATGCATTCTTGCTTTTCTTCTTTCTTACTTTTAGGTGTGGGAAAATGCTTTCCTACAACTTGGTCACTACAGAAATACAATGTTTCTGGTCCTGGATGTGGACGGCTTTTATCCTGGAAATGGGTGGAAGAGGGTATTTCTGCAGCTTTAAAGAAATATCTTCCTCCTCCCTTTGCTGTCTGGTCCTTGCTCCCCGGCTCCTCTCTTTCTGTAAAGCTTTTGGGAACTCTGGATGGAATAGCAGCTAATGTCTTTTTTTGCTTTCTTTGCACAATTTCAGTAGCCTGGATGGTAAGAAGATGTCTACAAGCTGTTGTATAGGCATTACTAGTTGGATGGCCAAAGTCAGGAATGAGGGTAGAAAGTGGAAATCTATGTTCCAGCTTTGCCAGATGTCCCCAGGCAGATCAGACTGTACATCCTACTTCCATGTTTGAAATGAGTGGAAATAAGACAGATCTATTCCACAAATCTGTTCTGAAGCTTTATTTACTTCAAGTCTTCAGACAATGAACAACACATAGAGGCAAAGAATTTTTTTCTGCTTGTTTACTCTTTGCTGGATTTTGGGAAGAAAATTCCAAATTTGCCTGGTTCCTGCTGTTCCAAGTCTTCCTGACAGTAACAGGTTTGTCCATAAACCTATACGTGCATAATTGTACTAACAGGAGCTATTGCTGTGACGACAGACACAGCAGTGTGATAGCACAGCCAGTGGAAATGCCCTTCAGCATTATAAACCATCGTGGCAAAACCATGCTGGGGTAGCTCCACTGCACCGCTGGGCCCTACTGCCATGGCCTTGTTGGGTTAAAAAAAAAATCACATCCCTTCCATAGCTGTACTGATGAAACTTCAAAGTGTAGAGCACAACTTAAGCAAGGACTGTGGTATTCTTTCTGTTGTTGTGGCTGTAGGGATTTTGGGCGTGAAGAGGTGCGGTCCCCGATTGACAGGACATGGCTGGCAAAAGCCTCAAGCGTAGACACAGTTGTACCAGCCGAACCTGTGGATTTTGGTTGTGGGGCAAGGTGGGGCTGAAACAGACTCCACTGGTGAAATCTCAGTTTTAGCAATACCCTCTGCATCCCTTCTAGAAACGCTTCTGCAGTGCAGCTATCTCAGCCAAGCACTTACAAGACAGAGATGGCTTTGGTCAGGTGGCTGCAGAAGGGAGCTTTCTGGTACACAAAATGTTCTGTCAGAGTAATGTCTATTTTCTTTCTTTTTAATTTTCCCAGTCTGTTGCTGAAAGGCTGCTGTTGTAAGTCACGGCTGGGCAGGTAACCCTCTGTTAATGAGTAATTTTTGTGTCTGATATCGGCATTGATCTGGTCCATATTTTGCAATGTAATGTCATCTCCTGAGTGGGCTTGCTTGGAGCTCCTTGTTATTGCTAGATCATGCTTTTAATTAGCTGCTGAAGGGAAAGATATGGGAAATGTCTGGATGGTAAACTGAGTTTTTGTTCTGATTACAAGCGACATTGGATCAGCTCCTCTGAAGGTGCTTTTAAACGTTTGCTGAGTACACCAGCGATCATGTCTGAGGGTTAGGCACTTTGTAAACTCTTCACTCCCTGTGGTTTGGGGAGCATCTTGCTACATGGCATTCCCATCTACCCACAAAGACATTAATGATTAACAATGATAACAGCTTTGCTTACTTAGAAAACTAAAATACCCTAAAGTCAAGTAAATCACAGTCCCTTGTGAAAGCTCATTGCTGATTCACCCTCCCGCTTCAGCTCAGCTCTGGAAGTCTCCCTCTGCCAGGCAAAAACCTTTCTGAGAGGAGAGCAAAGATGAAAGTCTGTGCTCCTTTCACTGTTGTCTTGGCTCTGACTCTGAGCAGTGACTGTGCAAGGATGGTAAGTCTGATTCTTCTGTTTTGGAGTGGTGGATCACCTACGTGCTGGCTGGCAAGACAATGTTGCTTTGGGGTTGGATGAGTAAAGCTGCAGACCAGACTGAAAGGAAGAGTGCTTCAAATGAAAACCAAAAGGGATTTCCTAGATGAAGGCTCACAGCAAAGCTGACTAAGCTTGGGGCCTGTAGGATAGCTGGTCGCATATGTATCTGCATTTAAAGAGATTGCTTCCATCCATGTCCTGCTAGGGAGGAAGAATGGGAGGTGAGGAAGGACCATAAAAACAGAAATACTTTGAAAATGCATCTCAGAAATGTGTTGACATAAGCAGGTACCTGCAGTAGCATGGAAGGAGCGTGCTACCCCACCAGACTTTAATGCTACCTGGTAACTGAACATGCCAGCTTAGGTAACTGTCTCCTTCTTTTCAAACCTCTCCCTGTTTTCATGCCATGGTCTTCAATGTTTCCATTGTGTGCTTTGTGTCTTTTTTTCTGGGTATGTCTGCAGGGCAGCTGCAGCACTGCTGAGCATGGTTTGACTTCGCTAGTTTGCTTAAACCCCACCATGGCCTAGCATCCACCATGAGCTAGCAGCACAGCTAATTTGCTGGACCCCCAGCTGTGTAGCTTTATGATTAGCCTTATTTCACTAGTTAATTTAAAACTAGCTCAGCAATACTTAAATGATGCTGTAATCCTAACTATCCCAGTGAAATACAGAAGTATCTCCTTAGACACTGCAGGTGGGAGCAGAGAGGAATATTCATGGTGCCTAGGAAAAGATCAGCCCTGGCTGAAGCCATCGGAGACTGCTCAGTGCTGTCAGAGCCAGTGTAGAGTGCAAAAACTCTTTCTTTCTGAGAACTGTTCAGGCCCTCCCTATATATCTTAGCAACAGCTTTGTCTTATCCCTTACTTGTTATGTCCCCTGTCCAGTTCTGTGTTCATGATGTGCTTCTTCCTTGACTGCTTTTGTGATGTTTTTATTTTGCTGTAGTTCAGCTGTCAGCACCTTTGGTGGCAGCAGCACTTTATGTGTATTACCATTTTTTATTATTTCCTGTGGCTTAAAATCAGCTCAGCCTAGTGCTCTTTACTTGCTGATCAGCAAACCCAAATAAAGTAGAGGTTGCTTTTTTAACTAATGCCCTGGGGGATACAGCTAAATGGCAGGAAAAGTCAAATGCTGGGATATTATTTCTAACTGTGAACTGGCCCCAGAATGCATATATGCTTCCTGCTGAGAGAAACAGGGAATGTGTCCCTTGACAATAGAAAGATATAATGGAGCAGAGCTTTGGCCTGTTTTGTGCTGTGCTGGGTTTTCCTGGTTCAAGAGAGACCTTTCACGAGCCATTGTTTATCTATGCTTTTTCACCAGACTGTGCCCCAGCAAAAATCACACGCAAATAATGAGATCTTTGCAGAAGCACTGGGAGAAACACAATTTCAGGGCACCCTGGAAAGCACATTTGTCTCTGTAGGATGGTTCCCAGAGTAAATTTGTGTCTCCAATCCACATGCTTTTTTTTTCTCTTTGTAGCACTACAAATCTGGGGCAGGAAGAGGCACAAAACATGAGTTCACTCACCCACAAGGTACAAAGTCAAATCTAATAGGTTTCACGACAGTAAGAATGATCTGCCTGTCTGTATCCATGCTGTGCAAGTCAGTAGTAAGCCTGTCTTTGTTTCAACATGAATAAGGATTATGGAATGGTTATGCCATTATTAATTTGTGTATAGAGGGGAATATGGGATTAGCTCAGGAATTTCAGGTAATTTTCCTTCAGGTGTGGATTAATGGGAAGGTGCTGATGGGGTTTTAGTTTTTCTGCGCTGGTGTGGCTTATATTCACTCATAACATAGTGTGGCTGTAGATGTGCAACTCCCTTTATTTTAATGAGCTGCGTCTGTCCTGTGACTTTAAAGAACATAAGCTCTTTGTATGTATAGGTTCAATTTCTGCCACAACCCTTGATCTTTCTGTGGGAGAAGGGTTTAAGCCCCAATCAATTTGCTGGGTTGCATTTGTTTTGATTGCACCTACACAATCAGACATCCTGGCTGTGTGTGGGTATTGCAGACCTCCATTTTTAAAGCTTTTATTGTCCTGTGCTTTTGCTGTTATGGATTACATGAATTGGGCCATTAGTGGTGTCTTTATAGCTTAGAACAGTCTTTAAGTCCTCTGGGATGCAATATGTCTTCTGAATGGAGGTGTATTTTTCACAACTCTCCTAACTGCTTAAAACGGAAGGTATCAGACAGAAAAGGTAAATACTTGAACATTTGCTTAATTAGTTCAGACAATGAAAACCAGGCTTGAAAAAGGGATAGCAGAGAGGCTGGCAGTAGCTACTTTGCATTGACAGATAAGGGAACCATTAAGGCAGGCAGAGTGACCATAATTCCAACCAGTTAGGAAGGGTTTGGACCACAGGGGGGGGTTATTTTTTCCATAATGCTAATAACTGGCCTCATAATCTCTTTGAGATGATGCGTCTGGGCTTGTGAGGGTTAACAGTTATCGTAAGGGTGTGCAGGAGTCCCAGCCGTGACTGAAGGGGTAGGCTCAGGACAAGGAGCAGTCAGTCATGCATCATACATCGTCACCGAGAATTGGAAATGCGCTGTGCTGCCAGCTCGGTTGTACGCCCCATTTCTCTCCTGCAGTAATGGTTGGCTTCCCATTCATGCTCCCGGATCTCAGAATTAATTGCTTTTAGTTTAATGGTTAAATAAGCTCTGACAGTTTTTCATTGTCTTTTTTATCTTCAGTCTCTCTCATTCTCAAGACTCGTCTTAAAGGATCTTTTCTGCTAGACTCCCACTGGCCTTCCTTAGACTCCCACCACCCTTCCTTAGACTGCCATCACTGACATACACATAAAACTTGCCCTTTTCAGACACTGGTCCCATCAATTTCTCCCCAGTTGTAAGGAATCTGCTTATTCTAAAGGGAAGGTGATATGATCAAAATTATCTGTCTTCCCCCAACCTTTAAAACCTTCTTTCTCCTGACTGTTTCTATTTCAGTTTGCACTGTCTGATGCCTTAATTGTTTTAAACAGATGTTACAATGTGATATGGAGCCTGAAAGGATACTACTTCAGAAATCAATTTAATATGCTATTACAATACTACATAATTAGAAATGATAATTGCAATTAATGACTATAATTGGCATTTGCTGTACCAGAAATTGCAATATATTTTGAACTGAAATGATCTGAGATCTTTATTTCACTACAGAGCCCATTAATCTTTGTTGATTTGGTCATTATGGAGGATTTTAAGCCTCTTCTTATGCACTAGAAGTTGCAGAGGCACGGAGTCCAAAGTACAGCTGAAAAACTTGAAGATATCTATCTCTGTAATTTCATATAATAACATATAATATGTACCTGTGGGTTGGATTTCAGCTGCACGATGAGATTTTTATTCCTGTATTTCAGTGTTTACAGAGGATGGAAATTTATGCAAATTTCCTTTCCGGTACGGTGGAAGGTTTTATCACTCGTGTTTATCAAATCTATTTTCCCGAAAGAAATGGTAAGTTAACATTGCTCATAAATGATGATAGCATTCAAATAAAAATGTCATCCTTTAGTGCTTTAATCTTGTTTTTAGAATAATTAACTTGAGCTTGATGTTGTGCCCCAGGAGATCCATGCAGTTCTGCTTATAGTCATGGGCCTCAGGTCAAGACTCGTGCTCAGAGTGGAGCGAGCCCAGGCACAGGGTCTCCAGGGCCATGGAAATCTCAAGAACTGCAGAAATGTTTCCTCCTTGGCCTTCATACTGGAATTGCAACTTCTATGAGTGGCAAGAGCTTGTACAGAAAGGGCAGGACCGATGAAACGACCTGATAGAAACCCTCTGCTGAGCGAGAAAGGAGAGACACAGACACATGTAAGAAGGACACTCAGTTAAGGAATTGTTTGATTTGTGTGGGCCATAATTATATTGCAGCAGAGACCATCTGATTTTTGAGGAAAGTTGGGGTTTTTTTCCCCCATATCTCTAATTTCTATCCAGACTAGCACCAGGCCCCTTTTGGACAGTGAGGTACTAAGAGGTAAGGTATTACTCCTGCTTGTTGGGTAATGATTTATTCTACTAGTGTGTTTAAGGTCAGGTCTCCTCATTTTGGGCAAAGATTATTCTTTTATATATGCAGAAGTTGCTAAAAGTATTCATTATTCATTTTGGGGTAGGGGCAGTCGGGTGGGAACCCTACTGCAGCAAGCACTGAATAAACACCACTAACTTTGCAGATGAACCTATCTAATAGGCATATATTAACAGAAATCAAAGGCAACAAAGCAGGGAATATATGGATATCAGTAACGTGAAAATATACACACAGATGAGCTATGTGAAATGCACATACTTTCATGTTTTTGGGGTGGAGGTAATATTTTATAGAGTTTAATTTACTCACCCATGTAGGGTAGAACTCTAATTTTTTATACTGGACTGTCTAATTTTTTCATAATCTATGTCATCTTTCTGATGGCACATCTGTTTTAAGTGTAAGTGCTGGAGTAATGTAAATGACACAACACATACCTTCTTACACAAATAGACATAGAACTTCAAGCTAGGAGACCACTTCTGAATTTCCCCAACATCCATAGATACAATCCAGATAAGAAAAGCCTCAAGGAAACAAGAGTCCAAGAATATCTTAACTAAAGGAAGGGAACTGGAAAAATTTTCGGGTTTGAACCCTGTCTTTGATGAACTGTAGCCACAAAGAGTTTGACCTTCAGACCCACTTAATTTCATGCAATGCTTAAGATGGATCTTGATAATACATGACACTCTGTGTATTTGTTTTTAGCCAGTTATGCCACAGGGATGGAAAAAAAATGGAGAAACCCGTGAATGGATGTGATCCAAGGTTAGAGCACACTTTAGAGCTGACCTTGGACAACTTGCTGTTATGATTCTGATTTTCAAAAGCCATTTACAAGTGGGGAGAGGAGGAGGAGGACAGCTGGAGCTGTTTGGTTTTGACAGGCCATTTCACCCCATGGCTGACCTTCTGGCCAGTGTTTACTCTTCTTTCATAAGCTAAAAGCAACATAATGTGTGACTTCAGGCACAGACATGCCGGGAAAAGAGCCCTGAACAGCAGTCAGGAAACCTGCTCTGTGCATTTTTGTGTGACTTGGCACTAGCCTATGCTGGACTGATGCTGAATAACTGATCCCCAGGGACCTGGCAGGCAGCAGGCAAGAGCAAGGCTTGTGTCCTTCCTGCTCCTCCTGCCTGCAAGCTGCAAGAAAGATGGAGAAGATGGGAGGCTGGATGCAACCTGCCTCCTTAGGGGCAAATGCAAGGAGACCAGACCAGGAGAGTGCTGGATTGTGCACTTAATAAGTCCATGTCCCTAGTCCTCAAGTCATACTTTAAGGCAGGTTTACAGGAAGGACTCTATAGTGTGAGCCAAAGCCTGCTCTAATTGTCTTTAATTTTATTATATGTTTTCTCGCAATACCGATGACACACTTATTGTGTGCTAGCCCACCACATTAAGTTCAATAATAGATAGTCCTCCTGCAGAAAGCATTTAAGAGCAGTGTCTATCCTAATACAAAGCTGGATATGTCATTTATGAAAGCTATTGTGTTGATCCAGAGGGCTAAATGAGGAAGGCAATCAGACATGACCTTGTCCATTTGTAACGTTAAATGTTTCAACGTAAATCAGAGTCCTGACCGCAGAAAGTTCTCCCTGCTTACTCAGAGCAACAAACAAGTTGTATCTTTATAACTATTTATCAAAAACACAGGAAAGAAGATGAAATAATTGCAGTATTCATATAACAAATTTCCTTTAACAGCATCCTGTATTGCATTTCCCTTTAATTATAATTTGTTTTCACAGATAAATTCCTATTTAGAAGCCTCTTACCAGGTACTAAAGATATCATGTAAATTTTTCTTTTGTTTTGAAGACAAAAAATTACCTGGAACTGTTGCTAAAGTTTGTTGGTACCTCCAGAAAATCAAAACAGTGTAGGGACAGAAAAAATGGGGGTGCAATGGACACCCGTGAGAGCAAATGGGGAGGATGGTCTGAATTGCAGCCAAGCTGTGGCTGCAGGGATGCTGCCAGAGCCCTGCCCCTGTGTCCCATGGTAGGATGGGTTCCCTTGAGATCCTGCTCAAGGGGAATGGTGGGAGCAGATTTTGACCGTGACTTGGAAGGTGTTGACTCATACCCTGGAGAAGCCTTATGCTGTGCCTGAGTACTGGGTGTGTGGGTTCCTGTTGTGCCAGGTTGCAAGGGTGGGCAGTGGTCTGTACAGCAAGGGATCTTAGCATCTTCTCTGGAAACAGGAAGGTTTGATACTTTGGCCACAGACTGAAAACAGTGCAAAGCAGGGCTTTTGAGCCAGCTGGATTACAAACTGGAGAGTTTATGCCAGTCCTGGAAAGGAGATGAACATGTGGGGTGAGCCAGGGGTCACCAAGCATCACAGGCTCTGGATTTTGCTGGTACTGGTGGTGGCTGCTCTGGTGTCATTAGGTGAAGTCTGGCCATCTCTCATGGTCAGGACAACACCTAAAAAGGTCTGAGGGAACCTTCAGGCCTTGAACACGGTGACAGCACCAGGCATTATGGCAGAGCTCTTTCCTTCTGCCACTCTAGCTCTGGCCCAAGGCTTTGCTTGTTCTCCAGTGTCCTATTATTAAGGCTCCCAATGCTCCTGATGGGTAAAATAGCCCTCTTTCCATTTTTGCTGCCTACCAGTTAGGTCTCATCTGTGATACACAATTTTGTCCATCCATTCCCATGTTGGTTACCTCATATGTGTTTAAAATGTTGTTTAAATCAATCTCTAGCAGTGGACTTTTCTGGTGTAATTAGTTCATTATCCATGTCTTTAGGTTTTCACTTTTTTATTAATGATTTTATGTGACAGGCTGATGCAAAGACATTTGTTATCTCATAAATTTAAAGAGTGGACCCATTTACAAGTACCACAAGGAAGTAATAAGCCCATTTGGTTGGTGTGACTGCTGGAGGTAACATCCCATGAGACCAAAATGTCATCACATTTTTGGTAAGCCTCCCAACAAAGAAGAGATTTTAAAAAGAGAAGGAGAGAGACTAGCGAAATAGCTTTGACGATGCTCTGAGCTTCTTCCAAACAGTGAGAGATATGTGGTGGAAGATGTAAAAGGATCACGTGGATGTGCAAGAAGCCTGGCACTGAGGGGGCAGCCTGGCATCACAAGGGAGGACCAACCTCTTTGTAGACGCTGTGAGGTGACAGGGAAGGAGGGGACTGGTTGTGAAGAGCATTGGGTGGGAGGACCAGTGGGTTGTGGACAGCTGGTGGAAGAAGCCTCTGTCAGGGTCTCTGATGACTAAAAACTTTTAAGAGGGGAAAAATTGAATTGTCCATTTGCTTAGAACTTGGTTGCTTCTGGATAGACCCCAGAGAATATTAATTTGCATCTAAATTGTTTTTTGCCCGCTAATGATTAGAGTTTGCTTGAATTCTTTAGATGTATACAGAGCCTTTTCCATTTGCCTTTCCTGTGCTGCTCAGTGTAATGTCGCTGTACTAAATCAATAAAGTCAGAAAAGTTTGGATTCTCCTTCCCTGTCATGGCTGGCACAGACGAAGTGTTCAGTCAGGGATGGTTTTGCCAATAATGACACAAGCAGTGCACTGCTGACAACCACTTTTAATTTACTCCTCACCTTAATCCTTATGCATAATAGACCATCCTTTAAAAAACCCATGATCCACTTCCCACTGAAGGAACACAGAGAATTTTCCATTGACTCCCAGCAGAGTTGCACAGGCCTTAATGCCTGTGAGAAAACAGCCTTTTTAAGAACGTGCCAAGCTAATCTGCACTGGACTACCAAGCACCTTTCTTTTTGCCCATCTTACGTAATTGAGGTCACCAAACTTAATATCTGTGGCCTATTCAGATGCTTCATAGGAATTAAAGCATTTTAAATACCACATAGCATCTAATTAAGAAGCAAAGGAGGGCGTTAAAATGGTAGATACGCTCTACAATAAAATTTCAACCTAGCTTGTGACATTCTGGGGTGAAAAAGTATTTGACAACACAACTGTTCAAGGTATGATTAAAACACACATAATAAACATAGATTATCTGGCATGTTAAATAAAGCAAATTCTTATTTCTTCCAATGCCATGTAGCCACTCATTTTCCTGTGTAGTGCCAGCTGATATTTATTATGCTGCATTAGAACTGGTTAGGGAGGATCTTTTGGTGGATGGTGCATTGGGACACAACATGGACCTCCAAGGTTCAGCCTCGGTTCAGTCACACACTCCCTGTGTGGCCTCGGGGCAGCCTATAAGTCTACCTCTGCAAATGGAGAATAGCAGTTTAATGCTCCTTGGAGTGCTAATGAGCCTTGGAGATATGAGACTGATGAGGGCAAGGAAAGTGTGCAGATAAACAGTTGTCAAAGTTTGTCTCATTAGGATCCCCATGGGCAGTGTGGTGTGCACAATTCACCCCTCTGCTCTGCAAAAAGGGTAGGCTTTATCCGTGCATTTGTAAATCACCTCTGTGTCAGTTATTTCCTCATTTCATCTGGTGAGTTAAAAAATAGAAATACTTTAAAGGAACAGAGTGCAAAATATGTTTGCTGCTGAAAGCCAGGAAAAAGTCCCTCTGTGGACAGTCTCCTGCCTCCACAGATTATTAAAGAAACTGACAGGCATAAAAAATGCATTGGGTCCTGTTTTGCTTGTTTTGTAATGAATAAAGGGACAAAATTTATTTGCTTTCATTTTGGTTTTTATTTCTGTCTTTCATTTTCTAATCTTAGAAACGGGAAGAAGGTTGGGTTTTTCTGGAGTATTCATTGGACTTCTCAGGTCCTGCTTCCACATCTCATTCTTAATCTCTATTTTGTTTGAGAGAAATGGGGCAGAGCATCTTTAAGAACAACAAAAAAGCCAAAATATGTTTTTCTTCTGGTGTTAAGAGATTTTGAATGAAACAGATGCTAATTAAGAAAAAAAGTATGAATTTCCAGGTTGCCAAAGAATGAAGGCCATATAGTTTCAGTGCCAACATCCAGGCTGTTTAAAGCTGCATTAAACTGCACCTTTAACTCTTTTCAGGTGTTCAACAACACATAATTATGACCGGGACAGGAGATGGGGACACTGCACTTTGTTGCCTGAAGACCACTCAGGTAAGGTGAGCCATTCCTGAGTTGCTCCGGATACCTGGCTCCTGCTTTGCTATCTGCAGTAAGGAGGGGCGGTGCCTTCAGTGCTACTTTTATTTGCCTTCAAATTAGCTGTTTCTGGGATCTCTCTGTGACTCTGCATAACCATAGCATTGGACTGTGAATATCACACAGTCTTTAATTCACTTTCTGTTGACTAACTTGAAGTCATGGAGAGAAATTATGGTAATGCCAACATGGAAATCTGAACTCCTGCTGGAGCTGAGCATGGAGGTGATTGTCTTCTCCTCCCTCATGGCTTGGATGTGCCTTTTAGTTTTCCCTTTATTTAATCAGCTACATTTTCTGCCTCTTTGACCAGTTAATTTTTTAGAAGGTAGAGAAACATTTCTTACCCTGTACAACACACAGCCGTCACTTCCAGCTGTCCTTCCTCAAGATCTCAGGGTAGAGCAGACCTTCAAAACCAGGATTCCTTGAGCTTTGGGCTGTGTCAGACAGACAAGAGGACAGATGCATTCATTGCAGGAGTACTGATGGACAACAAAAGGGTTACTTAACTGAGTAGTGCTATGGCTTCATGTGGTCACGACACTCCAGTGCTACAATTACCTCATTGTGAAAGTCTGCCTAAAATGGGAATCCAAGGTCTGTGGCAAACTCTCCTTTCTAGATAAGTCGTTCTACTTGACACTGTGGGTGAAAGCATCATGTCCCAAGCAGTTTGGTGGGGAACGCGCATCCCTGTCCTCAGCAGTACCTTGATGGCTGGCCCTTGCTTGTGTCTGTCTCCCCAACTTCATGTTTCATGAGCTGGATGCTGGGGAATCTCATTTTATAAGTAACATGTATACCTAATTCTCAATTTATGCAGTGACAGACCAGCACAGAAAAATCAGGTGTTGTACTGATCAGACTTGGTGCCCCTGAAGTATTTTTTGGATCTGTGTCTAAATGCTGATCATGTTCCTCTATTCTTTGCACTACTTTCAAATGTGACTCATCTTGTTTAGTCTGCAGGGTATGACCAGATGCCCTTAGATGTTCACTTCCCACTTTCCAACAAAGGGCATTTTCCACCATCCCCTTGCAGGGAGTTCTCCATCATGTCAGGAGACTCATTGCCAAGCTATTACAATCTACCAGAGCGCTTGAAAAGCCAGCATTAGCTGAATTATGTTGAGAGTCTAAAATTAAACAGTGCACAGCACCTTCATTCTAAACTTAACAACTTTAAATTATTTTCCAGCCAGGCTTTAAAACAGATTAACAGTAGATCAGAGACAAATGACCTAACCCCAAAACAAGCAGCAATGCATGTGCCTTTGTGATGCAAGTACATCAGACATGATTGTAGACTTTATAGACAGTTCATGCTTACAAGAGTCAGGTTATGAGGCTGCAATTACTTATTCATGAGTGCCCTCCCAGAGCTTAAAATGTTGGAAGTGGTAACTTGTGACTGCTTTAATCCTCCATTGAAACACTGTCACAGTGGTGGCTGACTGACCCAGGGAGGCTTTTCCCGTAGCTGAAGGAGCTCTCTATGCCTAGCATTGTATTTCTGGGGGTGTCTTGTGCCGCCCCTGTCCCTCCCTCAGCCCATTGCCATGGCCCTGCCAATCCCACATGCAGCCATCTCTGCAGCGAGCTGGCTGCCCACAAGCCTTTTTGGGTTTTCTGGCTCATTTTTGCCTGTTACCTACCACAGCACTGGATAGGGTGGTTTGCAACAAGAAAACCACCCTGTCTTCCTGACCCCCAGCTGAGGGGTATCGCTGTCAATAAATATACCCTGGCACCAGTGAGGGCTTGCCCTGGCTGATGGTTTTTCTCCAGAAAAAAAAGAGTTATTTGTGTGAGAGGGGAAAGGAAACAGAAAAAAGGACAGGGTAGCTGGAAGAGATCACTGCTGGCTGTTAAAAATAAAAGACTTTATTTCTGAAAGCATTAAGAGTTTTGTGAAATTAAATAAAAAAAGTCTTTAGCTGTTCATTTATTTATAAACATAAGTCTACTTATTTTTTTAAGCAGCAAGCACTGTGTTTGGAGTTGGAAAAGGTTTAACAGATCACCAGCCATAGCTGAAAGAGAAAAGGTTTATGGTGAGGTTGAAAGGAAGGAGCAGCATAATGGCTGAAGGGAATTTCAAGCAAACAGGATAAAAGTTCACTTGCTGGGGAAGATAGCTAGGAATAAAGAAGCAGTCAAACTGAATAATGCTAATCTTTAAAATGTGGAAAATATATGGTTTTGTTGTGAAAAAAAATCCACTAAGATATTAAATCTTTGGAGGAATCTCAACCACTTTTTAGACACTTGAAAAACAAGAAAAAAAAAGAAATTTGGGGGCGGGGGAGAGTATCCTTTGGCCATGAGATATTGGTGAGAAGTGTGTGAACTGGGATTGCAAAGGAGCGGCTTGAAAGCAAAGGCTGAAGCATGAATTCTCTCCAGGCCAAGAACACCATGTATACATGGGGAGTCAACTTGAAACCACTGGAGCTGCTTACAAATTACTGCTAAGCAAGTGTTGGAGGCTTTCATCCAGAAAAATACATTTTCAAGAGAAAGTTTGACTGACAAGTGTTTAGCTTCACGATGAAGTGAAGCTCAGGCATGAAGGCTGTGCTGGAGGGAGATGTTACTACTGCACTGTACAGAGCCAGAGCTTGCCATAACATCACCTGAGGCACTTGTTCAAACCCCTCCTGAAATCAGTGGGGGCTTTATCACTGCCTTCAGGTTTCCAGAGCATCCTTCACTCCTGCCCAGGAGATCTCTGTGGAGACCATGTGTAGTATCTGCCTGATATGACCCCCTTCATACACATGGGCCAACTGGGCTTTGTATATATGTACATATATATACACACACACACATAAAAGTGCAATGCCCCTATGTGTGGGACTTCCAGATCCTGGGCACTCTGTTAGGATTACTGCTCTGAATGTCTGGAAATCTTGGACAAATGGCCAAAACCCCAGGGAGGCTCAGACTTGGGAGAAAATTGCCAGACAGTGAGTTTTTTTTAAGAGATGTTTGGACTGATATGGAAAGAAGAAGTAGAGTGGTGTGGGCTGAGCAGACAGGAGGAAGAGGCGTCATCCCAGGAGGGGCCCTGGGGAAGAACAGTCCTAGTTCTGGGAAAGGTGGGTGGCAGAAAGAAAGTTTTTGTGGGAAGATATGGTTAGAAAGGTGAGACAAAGCTACTGCTTGTGAGATGAAGCTGAAGTCAAGGTGATTGCTAGCAAGCCCAGAGTGTTTTTCCTGTGAAGGTGGGGAGATACTGCTGAGTGGCTTTAGACATTGGCTGAGCTTGCAGGGACTTGGCACTCCCCAGTTAACAGCTAGTTAATAGTGGGCAGGATTCCCTGCAAGTAACTGTGATGTGTCCATGTGCTTATGAGCAGAAGTTGTTCCTGGACTCCATGGAAGGTGGGGAGGGATGCAGAACACCCCAGGGAAATCAGGCTGGAGCGGCGGGTGGGATGCAGTGAGCGACTCTGACTGGGCAAGAAATGGAGGACTGGAAGTGCTCTTTGCAGATTTAATGAGGGTACAAAAAATTATTTGAACACCACTGCACCAGAAGATGGCCTGGAGATGAAGTCACGGTTTGGATGTGATGGGAATAGGAAATGCAGGATTTTCATTTGAGGAAACATTACGCCACTGAAAGTTTCATAACTGTCAAACGGCAGGAACAGCAGGACCGTCACTGCCTTTACTTGCTTTCCCTTGATGTTATCCTGGAGTGAAACTACCAGTGAATACACCCAGGCCTGCTATCTGATATCAATTGCACCACTCTATTCTGAAGTAAATATTTTGGTCTGTGCAGGAGAACCTTCACGTTTACACCACTGCAGCAAAGCTCAAGATGCACCTTTTGTGCTTCGCTTCAGCCCCGTGTGTGTGTGCCTGTGTTTCTGTGTGTTGCATCCCATGCTTAGGACCACATATTCTAGCTGAAGGAGCACCTGGATTGAGTAACTCTACAGTCACCCTCACAGAGTTTGACTAGCATTAAAAAAGAGGTTTTGAATGCAGACAAGGTGTTGGGTCAGCTCTGCAGCACGTGTAAAACGTGATGTTGGTTGAGTTCAGGGGAGATATACCCTCTGACACTGCCAGAAATCAGGAACGATGGCTGGCCAGCAAGACTCCTGCAACTTTTGCATTGCACATTGCCTAGCAAAACTTCCATTGGAGGAGTTAGAGAGTTGTCCTGGCACACCCTGTCCTCTCCCACTCTATTTTCACGATTTAGAAAATTCATTAAAAAACAGAGATACATGAGACTGGTCCAGTTTAATCTTGCTTGGCCTGATTTCCTTGGGTGTGCCCTTGTTTTGCTTCAAAATTTTTTCCTTTGTTCCAGCTGTCCATTAGTTTTAGTCATAATAAAAAAATCCATAGCAAATTCTTCTGTCGAGTGTTGTCGTTTGTGTAATTTGAAAGAAAGATGCATAATCCCGGTCATTGATGTTGAAATGCAAAGCATGCAGGGCAGCAATCAGGGCAGAGGCAGAGCTGGAAGCTTCCCTCCCCACTGTAAAGGCACAGCTCCATCTTGTGGGCATTTGTCCCGTCGTCTTCCTCACCACAGTGGCAGCTATGGCAACTTCATGCGTGCCTGGACCTACCACCTTCTGCCAAGTTACTCTGGGGGAGAAGGTTCAGCTCAGAGATTTACTATACAGTTTTTAAAAGCTGGATAGATATAGCTGCTATACAGCTGGGAACAAAACCAGTGTAAATTGGTTGGATAAACATTGTTTTGGATTAACAGGTGTTATTGAAACCACCGTGCATTGAACCAAAATGGTTCATGTAACCAAGCTGACGCCTAACACAACAAAGCATGGCTTATCTGGCACCTATTAACAACTTCTTATGTGGCCTATCTAGATCACTGTGCAAACAACCCTTGCCAGAATGGAGGGACCTGTTCTCTCACTCACAGCCATAGGATGTACCACTGTACCTGTCTCGAGGAATTCACCGGCAAGGACTGTCAGATGAGTAAGTATCTTCTTCCATGAGTGTTACAACATGAAACACAGTAAGAAGAGCTCATTATGTTTGCTTAATGGAAAGGTAGTGCTGTTGTGATGGGAGAGACCACTGCAGCATGAATATTTCTGTAGGTAGATTTCCAAATGGTTATGACAGACAATCCATTACTGACAGGACAGCTGAAAATAGATTGATTATGCAGTTATAAATCCAAGTATGAACTGAGCCAGTGAGATATTAAGCTATGGAAAACACAAAGAGCTTCTTCCCCCCCCTTTGCTGTTTTTAAGATTTAAATATCCCTTACATGGCTGGAAATGACTAATAATATCATCCAGTAGGTAGGGCAGGGAGACATGAAAAAACAACAACATTTCAGGTAACGCCTTATCCTTTATGTATATGCATACTTGGGTCTATTATGACTTTTCCTGTGAAGTCAGCTTTACACCTGGACAGCTACTCCACCTTCAGGATAGTCATTTCCAAAGGAGGAGAGTCAGGCCAAAAGGCTTTGCTTGGGTTATTTTTCCAGTTTTACAGTGGTGTCACTCCCAATTTACTGCACATCAAGCAAGGAATTAGGCTTTTACACTGAGGATTTTCAGTTGCACTTGCTGTTGTTTAATGAAGGCTTTTGCCTGCAGCTCTAGACTTCTCCCCTGATGCAAGCAAAGAAGCCTGTTTCAGTCCCGGTGCTTCACTGTCTCTAGCACAGCCCATCGTCTGTGGATGATGCAGTAAAGCGGGACAGACACAAGTATATAGCACTGATTCGATTTTTTGTGTTTGCTGAATGAAACTTTTGGAAGGGCTTATGTAACGGTGTGCTGTCATGCTTACAGGGCTTTAGGAGAACGCCAACTCTGCCTCAAGGTTCTTGGAGCTGCTGCTATAGCGGCTTAGTGCCTCCACACTGAGGGCTGGCTTGCTTGAGAAGCACCGTCAACAAACATGTATCTGCTCAAAAGGAAAAAAGGGATTCACAGGGAATGATGGAGATTGTGGTGCCATTCCTTCCAAGAAATAACCTCAGAAAGCTTGTGTTGTTTTTTAAACTGTTTCAGAGAAATGTTTTGACAACAGTCTCTACGAGTTCTTTGATGTGGGCATGAGCTGGTCAAGAGTCCAACAAGGAGCTGTGGAGCAGTGCGTGTGTGTGAACGGCCAGATTGAGTGCAAGAGTGTCGAACACAAAAGTAAGGCTCTATTTCATATTACAGCTATTGGCCTGCAGGGAGTGGGGATAAAGGACAGTAAAGATATCAAAGCCTGAGCGGTGTTACATACAGTAATGCTGCTCTTGCATTACTCCCCAAAAGAGAACATTTTAGCTTACCTTTCCGTGTGTGCTGACCCAGGAAATCACTTCAACATGTCCACCCTTATTTGAAGAAGCAATTATATGCATTAAGCTGAATTTTAGGGACACAGCTCAGTGCTTTCTTTACCAGGGCTGCAATCCTGAACTGCAGAATGTAAGAATATCCAACAGATTATACAGTAGAAGTGGTAAAATATCTGACCTTCTGAGCCCTCTTTCAAAGCTGTAACATGCCTGAGAGGCATACTGTCCTCTATTCTTCCCTTGCACACACAATTGCTTCATATTGCTGTTTCACCTCCAGGATCTTTTCACAAGCCTATCCCACTCTAGAGTTGCCAGCTTGTAAACTCTGCCGACCTCCAAGATCCCATTTGCTTTGTATCAACCCCAGAGCCACCATGATTTTTGGCCTGACATACCCATTCCTGGCCAGGATATAGCAGATACTTATGTTATGAAGCTTCCTCCTTGTTTTGAGGCTCCCAGGTACCGGACATGGCTGGCCAGTTAGCTGCAGGGCATGTGCTTTGGGTTGTCACTTACCTGATTAAGCCAGCACAGCACCTCCCTTTTGGAAGGAGAAATGGTGGGAAACAAAGTGGAATGCCTCATCTCTTATGTGCTCTGGTATGGCTATTCTGTTATTCAGTCTGGCTGACTTTTACCCTGCCCTTTGAAATAGGTATGTGCTTCTATTCTCACCTTACACAAATGGGAACTAATTGGTGGCTTTCTAGGACATTGGGAGTCCATGGGACAGTTGGGAAATTTGATAGCACTTAATACTTCCCAGCCACAGATCCTAAATATTTAACTGAGATCCCTGCTAGTTACTCTATTATAAATTTTAATGGAGCTCAGGGGCAAACTTGGAATTGGCAGAGCCCTCTGTACAGAAAGAATGCTAAAGCTGCCACCATCACCACTAGTAATAATAATCACCACCCCCATTTTGCCTATTGTTCATTGGTAATATTTTTTCAGTAGCTACGCAGACATTATCCAATAAAAGTAAAAACAATAAGACAGACGTCAGGCAGAAATCAGCAGTTTCCTTTTCTTCAATTTATATCAAGTATAGGTCTGAGATGAATAAAACCAGAAAAACTTCCTCAAAATGTATATGCAGGGAGAAGGTGTACCAAAATAAGTTAAAATGGACTGATTCTCTTGAACAGTTTGTACCTTTGGTTTCATCTTTGGTTTCTGCTTGTAGGTTGTGCTCATGATCCTTGCATGAATGGTGGAGAATGTAAACTGGTTACTTTCAGCAGGGAAATAGTATGTGACTGCAAAGAAAATTATGCAGGAAAGTACTGCAATATTGGTAAGTATAACAACCTACTGGTGGGCAGGGAATTTGGAGTTTTCATCTAGGTGTAAAGCTGGTGGGTTTTGCCTCTCTGTTGTATTCTGCCTTTGCAGATATTTCTTTTGATAACTGAAGTGTCCCACAGAACTTCACAAACAATTGCTTAATGTATTCCTTCAGTGTAAAACATAACACACTCTTCTTCAATGAGACCCTGATTCTAAAAATACTTGTTCATGTATTTAACTCCATGGAAAATTAACCACAGAAATTTTATTCCAATTACTCATGCCCATATAACTAAATGCATTCTTCCATTTTGCAGGATCAGTCGCAGAGTTGTACTCTAGTGCAAACGCTTCCCCACAGATCCCTGCATCTTACCCTGTCCCCTCACAAAGTAGGGATTTATGCTCTGACAAAATCTAGCAGCTGGCTGTATTTGGTAGCACTAGATTGTTGTGGGAAGTAGATAAAAATAAAGTGCACACCCTTTGTTTGCGTTACCTTGTACATTAAATAAATAGCATGTTTAGCCCAGCACAGCTTACCTGAAAATCCTTAGTTTCACTGGGTGGTCAAGGTAGAAAAATCTGCCTTTTGGTGCTTACGTCTTAGTTCTATGCTGCTTCTTACCTGATGCTACATAGTTTTTGATATAACTTTCCTCTTGAAGATTTAACATTTCTCACTGCAGGTATTAAATCTGCTTGTAAAGCTTACCTGCACACTAAATCTTCAAGTTATATCAGTGGCTACTTTTCAAATATACAGTGGATGTTAGGCATAAATTATGATAGACCTTCAGTCATACCAGCCTGTGATCCCAACAACTCACTGACTACAGCTTTCTGAGTACATAAACCCCAGCATTCATCAACATGAAAGACAAGACTCCTGGCATCTATGGTGGACAATGGGCACCGGGGTAAAAAAAGAAGTAATGAGCACTAGAATATGAATGAATATATATATGAATATATATAAGAATATGAATATAATATGAATCTGATATTCTTTCCGTTATTCTGATGGCTACCAAATGGTGCAGCAACCTATTCAACCTGGAAAAAAAACACCACCTGGGAGACCAGCAGTGTGGCTAGAATAATAAATAGCAGGAGTGAATTGGCAAATTGAATGACATATGAACTAGTCCTGTACCTTCACTACGTATCCAATGAATTATGCAAAATGGGCTTGTGACTCTTTTAAGTCCCTCCTAAGCAGCGATATTGTAGCTCTGTTTTTTTGTCCTTTAGCTGCCCTAGTGAGATTTGTCCCAGGCTTTGCAAATGCTGCTGCAATGATTTGGGCAAGGGGCTGCCTGTGCACGGCACACATGCCACCTGGCATCCCAGGGAAGACTGTGTGCTGCTTGTCTCCAGATAAAACTGCTTTTCAGATTCCTATTTTGTTATCAGCTTCCCCTGCCCAAAGCGGCAATGCTGTGCATAAACATCCACCCAGCATGGCCGGGATTATAAATATCATGATGACAGTGTTATAGCTGTAATACTGGTTTCTGTCTGACTAGCTTAGAACAAGAATTAGGCAGGTGCTCTTTGATTACTTGAAAATAGTAAAGCAAACATTTGGTTTGCTAAACAAATGGCTTTAGCTTTAGCTGCTTACAATCCATCTGCCTAACACTCCCACGCAAAATGGGAACTGAAGGATTGTGTTTATGTGTCAGGGCCTTGCAAACAAGTTTAAAAATGAAAAAGCTCTTTGCCAGGATTTAGTAATTCTAAATTAATGCAAATAAATTGGTGCTTGGGGTCTATAGACCTGGTAGTATCATGACACGATGGCAATGGCATGCTGGTGAAAGAACTGGGAGCTTGTGCTCTCAGAGCACGTAGGACTGATTTTTAAATATATGTTGGATTAATTTTTTCTTCAGCACTTCAGTTTGATGCTGTGAGCACAGCTGGCTTTTTTTTATTTGTTTTCCCCCTTTTACTACCTTGTATAGTTTCCCCTGTCTAACACGACTAAATTGTGAAGTTACCCTTTAGTCTGAATAGCTTATGGTTGGAACGCTTCATTCAGGAAAAGTTACAGTGTCTCCAAAATTCATTTACAGAGGCAACCCAAACCCGAGTTGTGGTGCAAAAATATCATTTGAAAAAAAAATCAATTTAATAAACAGTAAGTACCCCAAAACGTTACTGGTTTGTGATATGTTTGAGGTGTTTGATGATGTCCTCTTTCCTTGATTTCTACAAAGAATAACAAATTTTCATGTTTCCAATGGAAATCCAGCTGATTTATCTTGACGTCACACTCACAAATATTAATAAACCAAGTGCCACCCTGGGGCAGATCACAAGTCTAAGAGCTATTGTGAGTCGGGCATCAGCAAAGTAGAGGATGACTGAGGAGTAAAGTAAGTAGCAGGAAGTTACTGAGAAATACTTCTAGTTGAGGATTTTCTCAGCAGACGGCTGGGCTATCTTATTTAATAGACCTTTACCTGTTTTCTGTGAATTTGTCTAAAATCTTTGGACCTCCTTTATGCTTTTGCTTTTCACAGTATGCTGTGTCAAGAAGTTCCAGAATTTAAATAGATATGATGAGAAACAGTATTTTCTATTGTTAGCTTAAAACCTATTGTCTGATAATTTAATTTCCCCCCCTTTGAACCATGAGTAACAGAGGATAATCATAACTTTTGTGATTTTACAGGTACATATATATCTGTCCATCAGCTGTTTCTTTTTTTGGACTACGGGGTCCCTGTCAGTATCAAATATCGTCTTTTTACTGTTCTTAAAATTCTCTTGCAAACAATCATTATATATATTATACATATTGCCAAGCCATTATCATAATGGCCATGCAGTTACTGGAAAATTATGAGTTGACTTAAAAAAAACATATGGGAGGTGATAAATGTAGCATAGGAGATATCTATAACAAAGGACATCAATGTATGAAAGACAGTTTCTAATATAGATTTCTACTCTTTGCGATAATACATTATTTTCTAGCCCTTACAGAAGAAACTTTCAGTACTAAAGAAATAAATACCATTCTATAAACTGTTCTGACACAGTTTATATGCCTAAGATTTCAGTGAAGTTTAATTTCAAAGGAAATTAGATACATCACCAACAAATCCCTCCCCGAAGAGATGCTGTTTAAAATTATTCAAGCATCCATTTTTAATTAAATTTAATTCACAATAATTGCACTTAAATATGCACTTATTTTCAGAAATAAGGATTCTGTATTAAGAGAGTAACTGTATTCACTTTGGAGACACAGTTCTTGCTGAGAGAGAGCTCTGAATCCAGGCTTCAAGTGAAAATCCAGAATTAGTGATCGAACCATAACTAGTAATAGTTGTCTCGTTGTACAGAGAAAGTTATAGAAAGGGTCTGGACCCAGCCACTTTGGCAGTGATATGTGAGGAAGCAGTCAAACCTGAGGATACAAGTGTGATATTTTATCTCTGGCCCAAGTTGGTATAGGGAGTGGAGAGGGAATTTTCTGAGAGATGTTTAACTTCAGAAATATTTAGCTTTATTGGAGGTGATAACTTATGACAAACAGTTATAAACATGTAATTATAAAATTACTTTGATATTTTATGTTTCTTTGAACAGATAGGAGCTGTGGTAGAGATGCTGGGTGACTATAGAGGGACACACAGCTAAAGAAAGAGGAGGAGCTATCTAGACAGAGGACAGATAATTCATTATAATAGGCATTTATGCAGATGTTAAAAGGAGTTGGAGGGTGGAGGAAGGAGACATAGAATCTTCTTTTAAGGAATTGGTGCCTTTAGGTTTCTGTGGTTGAAAACCCACCATTGTATTCACACTATTGGCCTTAGTTGACATGCAAGTGGGAACTAATATATATTTTGCCCCATTTCCTGGGTAAAAGCGCTTCCTTCTCCTTACCATTGCTTTGGCACTGGTTTTGGGTGTGGGTTGTTAGTAAATTTGGGGGTCTCATTTGTATTTTTAGGTTTATTCTTGATTTATTGGAGGGTATGTTAGTGAGGTATCTTTATTCTGTTTAATTAGCTGCCAAGCCTTTTCCTGAAATATTTAGTCTATACAGGTGGCTTTGTTGTGTTACTGTTGATCAGAAGAATAGCTGGTAGTCATAAGTTGATAACTGAGGTTGGGTTTAACACTACATATTTCAATGGTTTGTCAGCTTTTAAGTGGATTTTTAGGGTGTAGAATTACCTTAACCATTGGGTGGTACAATGTTCTTGATGGCTAGCTGGGGTTTATTTCTGGCCCATTTTTTCTATCAGGGCTTAGCAACAGCTCAGGGTCTGTTCTTGTGGAATTATTTGTAAAAATAAGGTAGCCATCTAATAGAGTAAATCAGTGGGATGGATGAGTTGTGGAAGATTTTGGTGCTTTTCATGATTAAACTAATGAAGAGGTAGAAAGCAGGCATATGGAAAACCTGTTTGGATTTGTGTCACTGTGGTTGTGGGTTACAGAACATGGTAGGCTTAAAAGTATTGGGAGGACAGGTCTTTGGATTAAGGCTTAGGTAGCAATAATGTTTTTGCTAGCATTGGTTATGGTGAAGTACGAAGTTGTTGAAGGTATTTTCAAAAACTCTTTCTGTTTTCTAGTGGTTATTTTTTTTCCTAGTCATGCTATGGGTAATGGAATTAGAGGGGTACCATAGCTTTAAAGAAAGTATGAGCTGGAATGCTAATTGTGGAAGGTTTATGGTTATATAAGGAGATGTGTTGTTGTTGTATGTCAGAAGTAGGTTGAAGATTTTTAGAAAAGGAAGATGACAGAATAGCTGAATATATAATTACATACATCAAAAGAACCTCTTGGCCACATCTTTGGGGGTTAAACTGGGGGAGTTTGAGGTAATAAAAGAAGTAAAAAAGACAGCAAACCCACCTCTTCAGAGGTTGCTTTACTGAAATAGGGTGTTTGCAGTTTTCTACTAAAAAAGGTACTTTAGTAAAGGAAATTCAGCTCTGGAGGCTGGAGGAAAAGTTTTAAATCTTTTTCTTCTGAAGAAGACAGTGAGAAGAGTCTTAACTTTTTGGTTTATATTTCCCAATGTTATTCTATAATCTACTAGAATGCTTTTGGATTAGTGTTTCATTTTTTATTTTCTAGGATCCCAGGGGGGAAAAAGGGAAATAGGGTGAAGTATAATAACAAGGTCAGTTGGCTGACAATGATAAGTGAGTGTTCAACCAGTCAGTCCCCCACTGAGCTTGGATAAGTAAGTCTGCTACTAAGAGTTGAAGAGGATTTGTAAGCGGGCCTGAGATGCTGCTTGTTTGCATGTATGGAGCATTGAAATTAGTAATAAAACTAGGATGGAAAAGAATATGGTTAGTATTCCTCCATGGTTGTGGAAAAATGGATGGAATAGCAGATAAAAAAGCATCATTATGGTTTGATATGGCTTGGAGAGGTGGCCACATGGTTTGCAGGGGTCAAGTTTTATGGGTGCCCTGTGAGGTTGCATGAGGGTACTGCAAGTGTTAGTAAGGTAAGATTAATGAAGAAGCAGCTTAGGGCACTGTTGTAGAAACAGCTAGAAATAGTAGGATTTTTATCAGGTTTTGAATTATTTCAAAATAATTCAAATAATGCTGGAGTTCCATGGAGAAAAACTAGGTCTAGTAGGCTATCACCTGCAATGATAAACAGCAGGAGGAACTGGAAGATGGAGTGAGCATGGCATTATCAGCTGAGAACACACCTCTGATTTTTTCAGATGTTGGTGGACACTAAGGTTTCTGTGGTGCCTTCTGTGTTCCTATAGTACTGCCTTTTTAGATGAAAAGTCTTTGTTATAATCCTAGTATAAACTAATATGATTAATATTAGGAGCTGCTAATACGAAGCAGTTGCTTAGTCCTTACGATAGGGTGCCTGACTTGGCAGCAGTGTTAGTTTTTGGGTGCTGATTAATTCAAGACCATAAAGGTGGTTTTAATACTATTTGTAATTTATTTGAGATATGGCAGTGGTATCAGTTAATTATGTTTTATGAATGGCACATGTCTTGGAATGTGAAAGGACTGACATCTTTTAATCCATGCGATCTGTTTTGCTGTATAATTGCCAGTTAGGAAGGTGGCTGAAGGGAAGATGTGGTAGACGTGGTACAGCAGGTCACAGGCTTTCAGCTCACCCCTTAGATTACTGCAGAAATCTCCATTACATTGTCTCTCTCATTGCCTGCTTTCTCCCACCAGCCCATGCTGGGTGCTTCAGGTGCTCCAGAGACCCCCTTCTCATTGCTGGATCTCTAAAGAGCAACTGCTCATCCACTGGCCATCATTAATTGCTGTACAGTCTGTTTCTTTTCCTATCCAGAGACTTATCTTGGGTCATACTCTTAACACATAAGGACCTACAGGTATATTCAAAAGAATGATGGCTTTCACTATGAATAGGCACTCAGATACTCCTGAAAATCCCATAAGGTAGTCCGTGCAACAGGTTGTTTCCCCTGTCAAAGTAATGTAACACTGATATTTGCTTATTGCTGCTGGAATTTCTTTCCCCTGCCTATTGACAACCTATTTCCTAAATACATTGTTCTTTTTAGCTCTATATACATATCTATTTGATTGCATTTATGACTCTGTAGACCATAACTATTGCACTAGAATTGAAGATAATCAATAGAAAAATGAAACAGAAAAAGAGCCAGTCCTTCCTCTTATCTAGAATATTACTTTTCTAAGCTATAAGAAAATACTGGCAGAGTTTATAGATTTCTGGATTTAAACCTTTATATGAAAGAATTCTACTTACTCAGGAGGTAGATTTGTACATTAGCTTTTATAACAAACATAAATCTCTTCAATTTTAACTCAGCTGATCTAAGTATTTGCAAGTAAGAAGGTACAAAGATACTTTGAAGAAGAAATATATTAAAAAATAAGTCTGGTTTCAGTGAATGGAACGTGCCATCCTTATCTTAGGATGCAACTTAAAGAGATCTTATGTGCTATAAAAATCACTTTGTTTTCCCAGTTTCCAAACCATCCTTGTTTTACATGGTTTCTATTAGATTTAATACATTACAAAATGATGCCAATTTTTCCACGTTTCTGCCTAGTTTTTGTCTCAGACAGATTGTTTGTGTGTTTCATAATCAGGCTATGGTTTCAGCGGGGATTTATTTCAGTGTTAGGTACTCTCCGTCCAGAGGTTTTATTGCTATTCAACAAACCAGAAAGCGGCACAATTATTTGAATCAATTATTTGTTATAAATTAGTGACATGCATTATCGGTTATTCTATTAAATCATAAGCCCAAACAGAAATACTGAAATCTAGATAAATATTATAAAAGTATGATTGAATTATATAGAAATATAGCTATATAGCTTCCCTTATACTTCAGTTGTGGTTTGTGTTCATTAATTTGCAAACTTGGAAAGCTACAGTGGGTGTTGTTATTCTCACTTTCACAGACAGGTATTAGTATTTGAAAATGTGAAACGATTTGCTTCAAGCCAGGAACAGTCCAGTCCTGGGGCTGCTGCCATGCAATCTCCTGCCCCTATGCATTAAACTTCACATTCTCACCATTAGACAGTGAAAAAGATGTCAACTGCTTTCTTCAGTGCAATCTATGCCATCTGGCCACCTTCCTATATATTTACCGAGACTTTCAGCGGCACAGTAAGCCACTGAAAGATAAAACAAATCTTCCTTTGGAAGCAGCGCTGGGTTAATGTGGACGTCCTTCAAAGCTCTCTGCATGGTGTTTGTTTCATTTTGCACAAGAATATTTGCCTTATTGCTTTCAGAATATGTGGGGGTTTTTCAGTGCTTTATCTGACAAAGTGAGATGCCTGTAAGAGCAATGTCTATGAATACTGGAGACTCCTTTCTGTCACATGTTTATTTTTTATAAATGTATATAAATATGTTTGATTTTTAACTTTATTAAAATTAAAATTAAAATTAAATTTAAGATTATTAAATAATAATAATTTGTTACTCATTAACTTATAATAACACATAATACATGCTATAATTATATAGTATATAACAAATTAATTGATTTATTAAATAATAGTAATACAATTATTAATAATAATAAAAATTATAAATGAAAAATATGGCAAAAATATATTTCGCCAGCTCAGACTAGTAGTTAGCTGCACTTGCAGCAGGGGAAGTGCAGCTCCCTGAAATCAAAGACTTCACACCTTTCATCTCTGAGGGGATCTCATGGCTACCCAGGAAAGGAGATCAGGGAACTTCTAGGCGAATCAAGAAAAGATGGACCCTCTGCAGGCATCCAACAAGACTGAGCTCACGTAGAAAGGAAACTTGGCTTACACCTTTGTAAAATATGCCTTGGAGAGCAGCACATCCTGCACTGCTGAGGCAGTGTAAGCAATAAGCTTATGCAGAGGTATAGAATTTCATTGTTCATTGCTATTTATCTTCATTGTTAAAAGATGAAACAGGATCAGGTGGAAATGTACATTGATAGATGTATTAGAAAGGCTTCAGAGCGATAGGAATGCCCTGTCTTGCAAAGCAGCTGCTGTCTAGTGAATGCTGAAGTGCTTTCTCTGACCGGTGTGAGGGACATTGGACAAGCATCAAGCCTTCGGCTCTGCAGCCTTCTGAGGCGCTGCAACAGGAGTGGACATGTGCTCCAGAGAAGCTCTGGATGGAGAATGTTCTCTTAATTCCAGCAATGTTTTGCTTTAGTTTATGATTTTCTAAAGAACTCTTCCATCTGAATAAATTAAGACACTGGAGAAGGCCTCTTGTAAAGACAATTGTAAGCAGAGAGGGGACTTCTGTCCTTCTCCTCTTCCCTCCTCTCCCTTCCTGCCATCAGCTGATACAGAAATTCATCTAACAATGTATTTAATAAAAGCATTACAGGTTGGTCAGGGATAAAACAAAGTATTACTGAATGAAAGGGTTACTTAAAACTACCCTATCCCAGGATTAGGACCATCAGGGGAAAAAAATGTGTTTTTCTTAACAGAATGAAACAGGTTAGGCATATCTGGAAGGAAAATATAGTCAAAGCTCAAAAACGTTAGGAAAATTGCTGATGAGATGTTTGGGGGAAAAGAAAATCTAAAAGATACATTGTTTTCTACAGAAAGACTTCCAAAGCAGACTCATAAAACCATTCATGTATGTAACTACAGACCGTGAAACTAGATCTGGTGACAAAAAGTCTTGTGAAACATTTTCAGGAAGTTAACAATTAGAACTGTTTGGATAACTGCTATTTCAGGTTGCTTTTAATTTTAAGACTTGAAACTGTTTTTTACTGAAAAGTTAAAAGGCAAAGAATTGGTGTGACATGCTGATAAAATATGCCATCCTAACACAACTAGAATGTTTTATGTGAGCTATGTAGAACTCATGGATTTTAAAAATAAATCATAACAGGAAATTATTTCTAGTTTTAAATGTTAATGATTTTTTTTTCTGAAAAGAAATGAACAGTGATGATAGTGGCATAGGTATGCAGAGTAACTCGAATCTGCATTTGTATCAAAACTTTCATAATCTGAAAATTTAGGCCATTTCTACTCTTAACAGAGTGATTGGCAGTACCGCAGGGAAGTGAATGAACAAGAAAAATATATATATTATGTCCTCCATTACTTTCTTCCACATAAGGAAATAAATATGTTCTGGTTATGAGAAGTTGCAGAAGCTATAAAGAATTGAGAACGAACAATTCCCAGTCAGAACAATAAATTAAGACCTTCTGAAAGCAGACCACCTACACACCATTTCTGACAGAGATGGAGAAAGAGATTTTTCAGTGCTGCAACAGTTCAAAAAAGAGCATTAGAAGCAAAAGATCTATATGACTGCAATAGTTTCAGAGATCTTTTTGACAACTGTTTGTCTTGAATTATACGTGATAAAATGTATTATGTTTTGCGTATACTTCTTAGTGGCCTTAGATACATAATGAAGTGCCCTTTAAAGAGCTGTGATGTGGGTACTGTGGTGCTACTGCAAGCCAGTCAAATAAAGGTTGCTGGAGTGGAGAATAGATGGATGGAAAGCTACTAATGAAACAACTTTGTTAACATAGATGCTTCTCCACAAGATATGAGATTAAGTCACTTGACTCCTGTGCCCAAATTACTCCTTATAAAACCAAAAAGAAACAAAAAACTGTCTGAGAGATATTACTGTTCCTCTCAACAAGTGCAATATGTAATCCAAACTTCTTAGTTACAGGAGGAGAACTTGAGGGATGATTTAGAAAGGGGCCAAATTCTTCCAGTTAAAATCTTCTGGCAGCTTTAGCAATGACTGGCAGACCTGACGAAACAGAGATGCATTGGATTTTAAGCCTGACAAGGATGAGCACAACTTGTAAACACCATCTGCAAGATGTCCAAACCATTGGTATTGCAGAATATGTCCCTGGTTCTGCACTGAAACAGAATCTCTTGTTTCATCCTCATAAAAGTAGTCTAAATTTCTGAATGTAATAAGTACAGTACAAATAAAAACAGCACATGGCACATCCCTGGATAAATCAAAGAATTCAGCATACAGCATGATGGTGGTATTTCCTTGACACCATTTCAGGCAAATAAAGCAACGTAACTTGCATCTTGCCCAGAAAATAAACGGCAGGGATGCCAAGAAATGGTTACTATTGCTAGCAACACAAATGATGGACAAATTATCTTCTGTGAGCCCCTAGATCATGGTTGTTACAATACGAGTTTGATTTAATGTTATATTCATAGTTATCGAAATAAAGGTTATTTGATTCAGAGGGCGGGTGGGAGAAAATATTGTCTCCCCATCTCAGAAGTGTCTGCCAGGCCAAGCTAGAGAACGGATTTTGCTAAGTATTTGTATGCTAACTCACACTGAAGTTCTTGTACCAAACTTCTTGACATCCAGCTCCCAGATTTATGCCACATGCTTGCTTGTGGTTTCGAGGTCTGTTGCTGCACTGATGACTTGGGAGGATAATTGACATCAGCAGTTCATTGCTGCAATTCACTATTTCAGTGCTGGTTATATTCTCTGGTTCATGTGTCACCTTGTTCTGTCAAAATAAACAGATCTTTGGCAATAACTGTCCATACTGTGTGGAGTGATAGATCATCCTCACAGTGTGTTTTTCAACAGTAAGGAACATCATGATGTTATATATTTAAGTATGTTTATAAGTTTAGAAGAAGATTCCACTAGTCTTGCAGATGTCAAGGATAAGTCACGCTGACATGGCTGGGATAAGAAACCATCTGAGGCTTGGTCACAATTAATCCTCTTTATACATTAGATGGTTTTGTGTTTCCTTTGGGATACTCTGAGCTGTGTTCTGAGGTGTAGACTTTCTGCTCAGTGTAGCTATTTGTATACAAATGCATCCCCATATGTTTTTCAGCCACAATGCTGGTATGCGCTGTTGATAGATCTTGGCAGCTGACTATACAGGTCATAGAATATGTATGTGTCAGACCTATCTGAAGAAATCACCCACGTGCAGGTGACAAAGAAAGGGGTTTTGAATAAGCAAATTCAACCTACTAGTTAAATTTTTGCAAAATTGTAGCTACATATATATAATATACATCAGTACAGTGTATATATATGGGTATGTATGAGGCCATAAAAAGAAGTATTTTCCAAAATCAGACCTTTTAAGCCCTTGCTGGCAGGGCAGGACTGTTTTCATTACTTTACAACACAGACATCTCTATCTGAGATGGTTGACTTAAGCTCCCTTTACTGTCAATAGAGATTCAGTCAATGCAGTCAAGAGTGCATGGCAAGACTCATCTCATCTTAAAAAAGTCACCTCAAATAGGCTGGATCAGTTTGGCACTAGAAATGCCTGTTTCTCTTAATTGACTAAAAAGGGAGTCTCCAGTGACGAGCTCAGTTGTGTCTAAAATTAGACAGGAGGAATCCCAGCCATATTGCTGACTTTGCTGCAGATTGCTGACTAAAATCTTCTATACACAGTACAAATTTTAGGTCTGATTTTCTGCTGTACTGCCTGTTGAATAGGCTTTTGTGCATGTGTAAAATGAAGCTAACTCACTACTAATTTTAAACAGAATTTTTAACTGCTTGGGTTCTTTTATTAAAAAAAAATCATTGTTCGATGCATTCAACTCCTGTGAAAGGTAAAAGGCGCTATACAGAATTGGGCCCACTGGCTCTGATTTGGGACCTCAGCTGTGAAGTAAGTATTTAAGATGCAATTAGCATCGATTCCTGACCAGTGTCTTATGCTTTGCCAGTTCCTAGCCATCGGTGCTATGTTGGCAATGGCACCGAGTACAGAGGTACAGCAAAGACAACCATTTCTGGACACAGCTGTTTGCCTTGGGATTCAGACTTGCTTTACCAAGAGCTTCATGTCGACAGCTTGGAGAAAGCAGTACAGCTTGGCTTGGGGTCATTCTCTTACTGCAGGTGAGAAAAGTTCTTGTTTGCCCTGTATTTGTAAATCAAGAGATGGATGTATTGTGGAAAGGAGAAGGGACAGGAATCACAAAGCAGGTATTGTCCCTGTCTTGGAAAAGCTAGACTGATTTCAACAGCCTGACATGAGAGATGTAAGTGTAAAGAAGACAAGATCTGGTAGACAGCCTAGATCAATAGCTCAGTCTGCCAAGTGAAGCTTAGACACAAAATAATGTGGAAATTCCAGGTAATTTTTTTTCTGGGATTATTTTTTTTCAAATGAGACCATAGTGACTCCATAAATGACCATCCAAAAGGAGAAAGAAATGGACTAGCCAAACGGAAATAGTTAACTTTTGATTTCTAATTCTTAAATGGTGAAATACATAACATAAAGGAAAATATTTTCAAAAGTGGAAAGTTATTTGCAAATGAAAAATCAAAGAAATATACTTCAATAATGTTGACATGGAATGTCAAATTTCTTTCCTGGATTTCTTCCAAAGCAAAATTATTGCAAAATAGGATTTCAGTGTTTCAATTTTGATTGAGCCACACATACAATAAACTACATTTCTGCTAAAGTTTTCTGTTCACCTATAATGAAAATAGCTTGGGGTATATAGGTTTGTGCTTTCTCTTCAGTCACTTTATGTTTCCCGTCTCTGAGGTCTTAATGAGATCAATGGATATCCACAAACAAAGGAAATTATTCCATTTACAGAGAATCCTGGAGATGAGCAAACGCTTGAAACTGCAAACTTCAGATTCTCCTCCATAAATTACTGGGTGATGTCTAGGTTTTTGTTTTTGGTGGGGTTTTTTTTTGGTTTGGGGTTTTTGTTTTTGTTTTTTTTTCATGGAAGTTAGACCAGTATTTCAGGAAGATCAGAATGTACTGCACTTCCTAATTTGTTTGGTGATAAAAAGCATGCAGGCATGCTGAAAGCAGTTCTTCTCTATCTAACGCAAATGAATAAACAGTTTCTACACCCTACCTTAACCCAGATCAGCTTGCTTTCCAAGGCTTGGTCCTGATTCAAGCACTTCAGTGTGAGATTTATGGTGTTCCAGCATGCCAATTTATTGGGCACATATTTTATGCTTTGATAAAACTTGATCCCTTTGATTTGCATCATTTAAGCACAATATTCACTTGCAGATTTGAAATGCAAAGAATAAAATGGTGTAGGAGCTGATGTGTTCGTGTTCTGTAGAGCTGAGAAAAAAGCTTTTCACTTTTTTGTCAGCTTGTTACAATTTCTGGGATATCTCTGCTACACTATATAATCCTGCAGATATCTTCTTCTTCAAATAGTCTAATTTAGAAATGTTGTTGGCGGAAGATGACTCAACCTGCGTTGCTTCTTCAGTTCCGAGAATTTGAAAGTGATTTAATATTTTTCTGAAGAGCGGTCAGATTAAAAAGAAAAAATATTGAAGACCCTTACAATAATAGATAGTGCTTCTGATAAATCTAGCTGAAATTAGAATTACTGTTTATCTGGAGCCCTGAATTACCTTGTCTATTTTTCTTGGCCTACTGAAGATCTTTCTGGGTCTTCAAAGTTTCCCTATGTTCTTGGAGGAATAAACTGCACAAATTTCTGGTTACTTGTATGGCATTGATAAAGACAATTAGGCTGTACCATGGAGAAACCCTAATGGAATCAAACCAAAAGCTGTTTAACACCAAGGTAACAAAGGGCTAATCTGTTTCTGATATTCCTTTTTTTTCCCTTTTTGAGGAATACAATATTTTCTTGAGGTAGTCTTTCATTTTCTCAGACTCTCCAGGGAATGTGAATCTAGCTTCTCAAATTCATTTCTGCTAGCTATTCTTGTTATGGATTTTCTATGAATCTACCTGTGTTGGAATTTCCTTGCTTAAAAAAATCATCTAAAAAAGGAATCTCTCCCATGGGATTTGGTCCTGAAAATAGCTGAGCTGATACCTGTTAAAGCACTTCAGTGTAGGCTGTATTTAAACCATGTGAACATGCTCATGCATCCAAATACTTGTAGGCCAGTTTTACAGGTGTTTAGTCATGTGTCTGTATTTCAGGTCCTAGAGAACCTTAGACCCGGTTAGCTTTAAGCATGAAGAACGCTACTGAAAGGTTGCTCCCCCATTTAATGTTTAGCAGGTGCTTCAGCACTTTGTCATATGGCTCAAAACCCGAGAATCCTGTCAGTCCTCTGCATGGTGCAGAGGAAAAAGAAGAAAACCTCTGGGAAGCTTAGAACAATAATGTGGTTAATGCTTGTAATTCACTCTCCCCCTGAATTAATTAGAAATCCAGATGATGATGAGAAGCCATGGTGTTACATCATGAAGGACAACAGTTTGTCTTGGGAGTATTGTGACATTCCATCTTGTGGTATGTAAAGGCTCTCTTAAAATCCATGTTATGAATTAATGAAGAAAGATTTTTGATACTAGAACAAGCTTTCACTGTATAACTTTGAATGTTCTACCTTTCCCAGGAGTGTTAAATATTTTACTGTTTAGAGTAAATCAAATGACAAGCTTCTTGCATTTTTTTCAAGTTGTGATACAATCCATGATTTTTGTCCTGAAACACTGTATAACAGCGGTGTCACACTACTGCTTTCAGTCAAAATCATCCCAATATAACCAAATTTTCTGCTAGAACATGCAAGATGTCAGAAATGATTGATGCTTTGGTGTAAATTGTCATCACTCAGAGAATTACGGACCCTGAGGAGTGAATGGGCCTCTTTGAGCAAATAGAGGATGCGATCCTGAAAATGTGTGACATGTAGTATTTAATTCCAAAAACTAAAGATTCTGCCCTTCCCCTAAATTAATATTTAACTGCTGTTAATGTTGAAGCTGACCTTTAGAATGGAGTTGTGATCTGCAAAGTCAGTTTATAAAGTGGTCCCTTTATTTCCCTTTTACGGTTCTAATGCATTCGACAGACGATATTAACACAAACGTCCTAGTCCTTGCTATTACAATGACAAAGCTCATTCCAGAATCCGAAAATGAAGTTGCGATATATCATGCATTCTGTTCTGCTTCCTCCAGTAGTGAAGATTATATTTGTACTGGTAAATGAAACCATATCTGGGAATGTTCACAGATGCATTTAATTTACAGTAGTACATGTGTAGCCAGTGTGGGGAACACGCATAGCTTTCAGTCTTGCAAGTCTCCTGAGAAACAATGAGATTCTGTTGTATGTGAATGTTTAATGATAATTTAACGAACCTTTCTTTTAAAGACCCCTGTAAAAGTTCCAGTCCTTAGAAATCACATGGGTTTATAGTTTGATGCCATATCCCTTTATATCTCAGCAAGCAGGGAAAGGAGGCCACCAGGTCCAGACAATGTAGAGACTTTTGCAGTTACCAGAAGACCATGTGGGAGAAGACACAAAAAAAGAAGTTTTGTGAGACCTAGGATTATTGGGGGATCTTCATCTCTGCCTGGGTCTCATCCCTGGACAGCAGCAATCTATATTGGAGAGAGTTTCTGCGGTGGAAGCCTTATTCAGACTTGCTGGGTTGTGTCAGCAGCACACTGCTTTGCTAACAGGTAAACTCACCTGGTAGTTTGACAGTAGGTCCTCTCCTCATAGTCACCGTCTGCTTGTGACTCACAACAAACCTGAACTGAAACAAGTGAGAAAGATGAGATATTAAAAGGCTGATATTTCAAAAGGAGTTTCTGGGAATTTGGATGCAGTTCATGGGCTAACAAATAGCTTGAAGTCCTGTTGTCTCACAAGCCCTTATCTTGTCCCTTAAGGAGTCTCAAAGAAGCTAAATGATCGAACTGAAGGAATAAGGTAGTGCTGAGCAGGACATAGAATGGAAGCTTGCATGTGCAGGCATCTGCAAGGGAATATAAGTATTTGTTTTCTTCTCAGTTACCTGTTTTAACATTTATGCCTGCTTTGAGGTGTTACAGAGATGACTATTCTGATTGCTGTGTTTTGTTCAAAAAGGCCGAAAATGCCAAGCAATGATTTATTAGAGACAATAAATTACTGTGGGTTACACAAATAGAGTGGGCTGAGCTTTACAAAAAGCCAAAGGGAAGAACTGAACTGTTAAATTTTTGAGGCTGATTTCCTTGAGAGGTGTTTTGGGATTTTTGGAGTTTTTTTGTCCTCCAGCTGTGGAACATTGGAGAGAATATTGACTATAGGATGCTCTTACTTCATTCTAAATATTTCACTTTCCACAAATGCTGAACACTCTCCCTGATTTCAGTTTGATCACATTGATGGGAAAAATATTACATCATTTCATACCCATTGTTCCTCTGCATAGTAAAGAAGCCAAGAGAAACAGAAAACCTTGTGCCAGAATGCATACACTGATAGCTTGTAGAGCTAATAATACCATTGTGAATGCTGTACTGAAGCATTTGGAGCTCGAGCCACAACGCATTTGTTTTTCAAATGTTGTGAAATAGCTACTAACTTTGGCAGCTCTTCAGGACATTTCCACCCACTTCCAGCTGGTGGTTTGGTACATACAGATTTTCCATAATTGCTGCATTGTAATTTGCACTCTTCCGTATGTTTAGTACCTCTGAGTTAGCCACAATTTCAACTGTTTTCCGCTAGGCGACAATAGATACCTGTGCAGCTAACTACTTTTCTTTTTTTTTTTTTTTCCTTTTCTGTAACCCCTCCTGTTTTATTTCTTTTTCTGAATGAACCACCTGTACGTCATAGTAGAACCATTCAGTGCCTTTAAAATCTATTCTAAATACTATCCCAGGAAGTGAACTTCCACTCTGTTTCACAGGCCCAAAATATGATTTTCAAGGGGATTGGTTTACCATTGCAAGAACAGCGAGAAAATCCTGCCCTTGCATATTGATCAAAGAATATTTTATTGTCTTCTTGTTTTCCAGTCACAAAAAATAAACTTTGCACTTTTCTTGTTAATTATAAGCATAATTATTGTTGCAGGGTAGCTGCCGGCTCTCTGCCCTGCAATTAGCCAGAATCTTTTTCCTCTAAGTACATTACTGTTGATCATTCCTTCATGCCTAGTACTGCAGGAGACTCCACAGTGCTTTTGTATCTGGCAGGTGCTACTGATGCATAGAAACACAGCTAGAGAAACTGCAATGATGTTGACCACTCTGCATCTGTGTATGATGCGTGACAGCAGATATTTTCTGCTCCTGCACTGGATAACAAAACATATGAATGTTCTGATGATGAAGACACTTGCTACCTAAATTCATTGTAGAGATGCACATGCAGATTGAATTGGTTTTAAAGCGAGAGTGAAATTTGAATTCCATTGCTTTCAAAGTTAGATAATTTACTGTCTTTCCAAACACTTCCTGATTATTCCCAGATTATTCCCTTGCTTCCCAACTGTTGTACTGGCTTTTAGTAGTTGTCTGTCCTAGGACACTGGATATGAGAGGACTGTGGTCTTTTTAAAGTAAACATACAATGGCTGTAAAAGATGGTGTGAATTACAAAAACCCTATTCTACTCTGAGTGTGTTTTTTCCCATTAGTTCAACGTGCTGTTGGGACCTTCCTCCACCAAGTTGCTTTTCATTCTAGGCAACAGATTTAACATAGACCAATCTAATCTCAGAGCAGAAGTGGGGATAGCTCTTAGGTGGAAGCTACCTCAGCTGTCAGTTGTCAGTTTGCCAGCACATTTAAAATCTTCATCCACACCTGTAATATTTTTAAGAGCCTGGTTTCCCAGAGAAATGAGATATCCACCACTGACTCATCTTTTGGTCCCTCATTTCTTCCTCAGTAATTTTTGTACTCAATGACAAAGACTGGTTGAAGCTGACTCAATTGGATTTCTAGAATGAGAAGTGCTTGCAGCCCCTGAAGATGCTTGTTAGCCAGACAGCAGCTGGGCAGCAGTGCATGTTCTTGCCTTTTACTTCTGTCGAGAAGCAGCAGCCTTTAATTACAGACCCACAGAGCCTGGGACTCACTGTAATATTAGTCATCTTTTTCCTGGCCCACAGTAGGTACGAAGCCTGGGAAGCAGGTCAAGGCATTATGAGAGGGTAAATAATGGACGTGGTGGGGAGCTGAGATTATTACAGTTCATGGGACACACAGCCATGGGAAATTAGGTTTCATTTGACCTGCTCATCACGGAATTGCTTGTTCTGTCTTTTGTATTACAGTCCACTGAAATCCACTATTACGGTAGTTCTGGGTCAGCATATATTTAATAGAACAACTGATGTAACACAAACATTTGAAATAGAAAAATATATTTTGCATCCTCAGTATTCTGTGTTCAACCCTACTGAACATGATATTGGTGAGTATTTTTGCTCTAACAGTTTTATTTTCTGTTTGCTCAACTTAGTTTCAAGTTTAGTCGATATGTCAAAAACTGCCTTTCTGGTGGAAAAATCAAAGGCATTAGGAGAGGCTTTCGAGTGCAGAGCGTTCTTAGTTCTACCAGAGTTATAACAGCATTTGAAAGCTAGACAAATTCAGATGAGAAATAAATTGCAAATTTTAAATAATTATGATAATTAGCCTTTGGAGCAATCTACCTAGAGGTATGGCAGATTCATCATCACTTCAAGTCTTTGTGGGATTAGGCATTTTTTCAGCTGAAGCAGAAACTGTGGGCTTGATGCAGGAATTACTTGGTAAAATTTTATTGTCTGTATTGTATAGAGGATCTGACTAGATGAATATAATAGCCCCATCTGGTCCAAAAATCTGTGTTACTAAGAATAATTTTTTACACTGAGATAGATTTAAAAATCAGCTGTCTTATCAGTCAAAAGTTAAATGCCCTTCTGGTTGACCTTACAACTTGAGTCAGAATGACAGTGGAACAGCAACTCCTTATTTTCTGATCTGCTCTTGTGGAAGGTGGCACGTCACCCCAGGGTATCAAGCTGTGTGAGCACTTTGTGTGTGAGACTAGCATTGGGGATATTTTAGGTCAGGCATGTACTGGCTTTTTTGCTTCCAGATGGTGAGTATTTTCCACTATGTAGCAAAAAGCATTCAGATTCTGTGTTGGTGGAAGCTCTGTCACAGCTTACCAGGAGACAAACTGGGTTTGGAGTATTACTCTGCTCTGAAATGTCCTGGTGTAAACCAACGTTGGGACTTTGAGATCTCCTAACTTTTTGAATAACTCTGAAATTCGGCACACCTCACCAATGTGTAATGTCCAAAGCTAGGGTCAGCTGAACGTGGAGTTCCTAAGACATGCCCCACTGCAAACACAGGAGGCAGAAACTGGGGGGAGGGGGGGGGAAGATGTGAGGGCACATTCTGCCCTGTTGGTGTGTACTGATGCAGCAGAAGAGTTATTTCATGTTGAAAATGCTTTTCTAAAGGAAACCAACTACCACATGAGTGTTTGCTGGGAAGTTCAGGGGATTCAGAAAGAGGCAGAGTTGGTAGGGAAGAGGAGGAAGGCAAGAAAGAGCAACCTGCTGAGTGTTAGAGCGCGGTTTGTGTGGGCTTCTCAGCCTGTGAGGTACTCTTTACATGTTCCACAAAGGCCAAAAAATTCAGTCAGTAGAGAAATAAGACTATCCAGCAGCATCTCTTGCTTTTCACACAGATGTGCTCAGAAAACCTGGAGCTTCCAAAAGGCGTGATGTGAAGCTTTAATAGGTGTGTCCACATTACTTCAGCTCTGACTTCTTTGAGTAGTGTGCCCAAACCCAACATGCTGTCCTCGTTACACCAAGCACAAAGCCCCATCTGTTGCTCTACAGCCAAACACAGGGGGGTTGCTACAGGGGAACCAATGTTTCTGCTACTTTTGACATCTTTCAGTATCAAGCTCATGATGCTGCACAGCTCCATATTTACACAGTTTTCAGCCCCATGAGGGCATAGTAAAAGTTGTGTAGGTTGTGTAATTCTTTGCAGCGTTCAGAAGCTTGGTTTTGAAATATCCTGATTTTTTTTGTTCCTTAATTTTCAAGCTCTTGAATTTTGCTGAACTCAGTGAAAACACAGAGCACAAAATATACCAGCTCTTGCAGTAATTAATTTTTTAAATCAAGTTGGAATTATGCAGGTGGCCAGATTTTCAGAAGCAGTGAGCACTTGCGCATCCCACTTATTTCAGCTATAAGTTGTGGATATGTCACTGTTATTTAACTTTAAGGTGGGAGGAGACATGTATTTTCTATCTTCCCCCTTCTCTACAAAGGCAGTGAAGCAAAATCTGCTCAGTGAGCGTGGCATAAAATAAATATTCCCAGAAGGGGAGTAGCTGAATGTTTCAGCCTTCATTTTGCTGTGACATCAGGTGCTGTTGAGATGAGTCTGTCTGTCTTTGATTGAAATATCTTAATTAAGAGAGGCTTAGGGGATAATTAAAGTTGTATCTGAGATCCATTGCTGCCAATCCTATTAAAGAAAGGGAACAGTCACTTTATTCCTCCTATATTTCGTTCTACAGCTTTGATTAAGCTGAAGAAGAATGGCCAACGTTGTGCGGTCAAGTCCCAGTTTGTTCAGCCCATCTGCTTGCCGGAAAGTAACACCATTTTCCCTGCTCCATTCAAATGTCAGATTTCTGGATGGGGACACAAGCATGAGAGTGAGTAAAATGAGAGTTGGTGTCTGTAGAAAAAACTGGTGATAATTCAAATGTAATGCTCAAGTATATGTTATACAACTGATAGTTTGGTAAAATATTTTCCAAGGGGCTTCTGGTGGGAATCTTTTTTTACCTACCTTTAGATGTTTACAACATTTACACCTGAAACAGTTATCCTGAACTTCCCTTATAGTCCTTGGAATTTGGAGTGTGGTTCCCTTGACCAAATGTTTATGGCTATTTTAGGATGAGATGAGCTGTGAGTTAGCTAGATCTCTGTGGACTGGGAGGGGAGCAAGTAGCTTAGTTCTAGGTGCCAACACTTTGACATCTTAGTCAAGTGAATCCTACCCCTGGTCTCATCATTGATTTGGTTGGATATCAAAGACGGCAAACCAAACACAACCAACTTAGTGTGATGGAGGAGATCTTTACCTTCACCAGCAAGAAACTTTGGAAATACCTACAGGAGAGGGCCAGATAGATTCTGGGCTAAGAAGTGCTTACATCCAGCTTGAGAAAAGTGGAAAAATCCATCCCATCCTTTCAGATGAGGCATTTCAAGATTATGAGGCTTGGCCATGCTGCTTTATTGTGGAGATAGCAGAGACGTAGATAGATGAGAAGGACGGGGGAGCTGGCTGCCTCATTCTGGTAAGAGATTTAGCATGAGCAAAAGTTGTTCTGGTCTAAATGTGTAGTCAAAAGTAAAAAGAGGTAATGGAGCCTTTGATAAATTGATTATTTAATATCACATTTGGAAAGAGGAGAGGGCAGGAGTGCTGGGGGAGTGTTCCTGAGTCTCTAGGAAATGAGAGAATCCAAAGTGGATTAATGTCTGGACATGGCATACTGTTATTTTAAAGGGCATGGAGTCTGACTGGAGGAACAGAAAGTGATCTGATCACCAGAAAAATTATCTTTTAAAGAGATTCACAACATGAATATGACTGAGAAATATTAAGTGTGTTTCTATGTTGTATTGTGCGTTGTGTTTCCATGTTACGCTCTTCACATTCTATAAAAATGACTTTGTTTTCCTTTCTGGGATTTTTTTTTTAAGATATATCTGGTTATTCAAATGTCCTGCAAGAAACTGTGATTCCAATTATTCCTGAAAAGAAGTGCAGAAGCCCTGAAATTTATGGAACAGAAGTCACTGAGAATATGTTCTGTGCTGGCTACCTCGATAGCAAATCTGATGCTTGTCAGGTAATGTTGTGAGTCATCTCTAGGCAGAGAATATAAATGTATATTATTGCCAGAAATGTTGCAGTGTTATAGTGCTCACTTTTGATATTACAGTGTTCCTAAAGAAAAGAAATGTTCCTAAAGTAAAGAAACTTATGTGACTGTACTATTTGCTTCCACCTTCATTTTTTAACCTGTTCAATGTCAAATCAGTTCTACAGAAGGGCAAAAAACCTCCAGGGTGTTATATTGCTCCTACCTTCATAAAAGGCAGTGGCTATGCACTGGAGGGTGAGTTGCTTTAGCTCTTTATTGCAAGCTGTGGTTGAGCTTTCAGCACAATGGCAAAGGTTTGCTGGCCGGCTGGCAGGGACGGGCTGGCAGGCCAACCAGCATGTACCTGTGTGGAGCCAAATCCCTGAGCTGCTGCCTCTTGCCTAATGGAAATAAGGATACCTGGGTAGGAGGTGGGGAGCAGACGTGAGGTTTGGAGAAGGAAGGAGCTGAGGTTATTACAGTGGATGGGATTTAACAGTGTAGACTATCAGTCAATTGGAAACTCTTTCATGACTTCTGTCCTTCGTGGAATGACCTCATGCTCTTACTACTTTGCATCTCTTTTTGAATTACGTCACACCTTGGCTCTGAATAAGGATGCAGAATTGTTGTGGTGATTACTTTTTAAATGAAGGATCAGATTATTCCTTACATAAACCTTCAGATTTTATCTTCAGTTCATTTTGAAGGAGGAGGATTATGCTCTATTAGCATAAATTTGGGAAAAGGCAGCACATAGCTAATAGTTGGCAGTGAGATTAAGTAAAGCAAAGAATATAATATATACACTGTGCTGGAACCCCTATAGAGATCATAAAAGTGTCCAAAGAAAGGTGTCGAGTGAAATGGCAGCAGCCGGTAGCAGCTCAGAGTTTCCAGGCCAGGGCTGAGAACTGATTGTCGTTAGTGGCTGCAAGTGTTCGTACTAGCCACAGAACTAGAAACTACCTTGCTTGCTCAGTTTTCCTTGCCTTACCCAGGAAGTGCAAATACAAGGTGCAGCATTATAGCTGGTTCTCACTCCCTGCCCAGGGAAAACAGAGCTGATCAGGAATGAGAGGGAGAAAGAAGAAAGCAGAGGGAAGGAGAGAGGAGCTGCACAAAGACAAGTGGTCTGGAGAGAGTTGCAAAGTCTGAGAAACAGTGATTTAGAGTCACACGTCTTGCTGAAGAACAGTGCTCATGACATGAAATCATTATTAGTGAATCAATAATTAAATTTTTTTCCTGTTGGCAAACTTGTAGTGTGGTCTAAGGAGAAATGGTGTAGACCTCTTAATGTTGCAGCAAATGCAGCTGACCTCTGAGTTTTCTTAATGTATGCTTAGGCAATTAAACCATAAACCTTCTGTTATATATAAAAATATTTCAAGACCAAGAAATGTCAAGTAGATAATGTGTTCTGCTCGATTATTTTTTAACGATTTTCTTGGAACCTCTTTTTTTTTTCTCTTTTTCTTCTTCCTTTTTTTTTTGTCCGTGCACTGATACCAAAGTTCTGAGAAGTAAATTGATCTCAGATACAAGACTTCCTTTGATGTCCCTCATTTATCACAGAAATGTCCTAGTATAGAGGCAACACAATTTTCCTACCTACATTGCTCTCAAGGGATTTTCTTTATAAATGTGAAAAAATATATTTCTCTTTAGTCTCAAATAACTACAGGGGTGGCTCCTTTCACCAGTACTGTTTGCTAATTTATGTTTTTCTTTTAATTTATAATATTTTCATTTCTGTACAAAGTCAATTTCAGAGTAATAATAATACTAATAAATGTTTCCTGAATGCTTGCAAGCTTCTAAATAAGTAGAAGTGTTCCAAATTCATCCTTGCTGTAGTGTGTCATCAAACACTAGTTTGGTCTTATTTTTGGTTTATGGTTTTAATGACAAGGTAAATGCTCAGTAGCATCAAATTCAACAAATGCAAAAACCCCATATGCCACATAAAATCATAGCATCCCACAGTCACATGGAAAAGCGTGTATGTATGCGACACCTTTCTCTGAAAACTTTCATGATCTCTGACATTTGCAATAAACTGCATTGAGAGACTCCAAATATCCATCCATGCAGAGCCCATACGACAATGTAGTGTAAGCCTCAAAACCTTGCTTACCTCCGTTGAAAGTGACCCACATCAGCCATGCTCTTCAATAAGTGTCTGCATCTAAAATAATTTCCATTCTTTTAAACAAAATCTGGTATTTTGATACTTCTATTCAATGTGCAATTAAATAAAAGAGACCACATACTAAAGATGATTATGATTAAAAAAAAAAAGGTTTCTACAAAGAAAATTCAGTAGACCACTCCTTCCATAGTCTTCCATATTCTTTTTTTTTTTTTTTTTAGTTTACCTCTCACAGGTAATCATTCTTATTTGAGACTTTCCCAAACTGATCTTTTTCTGACTGCTTTCTATCAGATTGGGTAATCTTTCCTTACTTTTAACACAGGGAGATTCTGGTGGACCTCTGGCCTGTGAGGAGAATGAAATCGCTTACCTCTATGGAGTTATCAGCTGGGGAGATGGCTGTGGCAGACTCAACAAACCTGGAGTATATACACGAGTTACAAACTATGTAAACTGGATTAATGAGAAAATAGCCCCCCATAAAACTAGCTGAGCAGTTAAATAATCTAACATTTGAAGCAGGGCTCAGGAGTCTTTTCGTTTCATTAAAATGGCATAAATATTTTATTATAAGCTAGTATGACAACTGTCATGGTAATTCTTTGCAACTCCAAACCAGACCACCAAAAGTAGGCCTACTCTGTCTGATGCCAACATTCTTGATCTAGAATTTTAGGGCTGTGGATTGCTTAGTGTATGAGACTGTCTTTATTTGGCTTAATAAAACAAACATGTTGAGACAGTGTACCAAAATCTACAAATATTTGTCTGCTTGGTAGATTACTTAAAAAGTTACTTGAAAGTGTGCAGTTACTAGTGGAGCGGTTATCCCCCAAACCAACCTGTAACAACATTGTCATCGTATTCTCAGATGAGGTAAAAAAAAATAAACAAGAGGAGCACCAAAAACGAATTTCCTTCCCCCTCAGAAGTGTTGTCTTGAAGTTCATTCAGGTCAAGAGACACCAGTAAAGCAAGGTAGGTGAAGCTGCTCCTTGGCTAACTGCAAGAAACCAGTTCTGGGGAAAACCAAGAAGGTTTAGGTTTTGATTCAACCAAACATGAAGCCCATTTTTATGTTACTTTGACATAAAATTAGGAACATGTTTCAGAGCTCTGCTGAATCTGGTGTGCAATTTTCCAGCAAGGTTAATGCAAAAGCTCTTGAGAGAACAAAGCTTCTTGTTGAAAAATGTTGGGAGTCAGTGCATCTGACTTCAGGACGACGCAGTTAGGACCTTTGGCAGACTGTGAGCTGCTCCTCACCCTGAGGCTAGCAGTGGAAATACTTCACCTTGATGATTAATGCCTAAACATTTCTTAAATTTGACAGTGTTTTGAATATGTCTTAGATTTTGTACTAACAAGTTGTTCAACTGTTTAGATAATTCAGAAAGGAGGTTTCTGTTAACAGATTTTTAAACTGGATGGCTTGGGGAGCAGCTTGACATTTTCCTTGGCAGTTTGGTGATATCATAAACCACAGGCTTTGCTGTCATGGTCTATGGAATTGTTATGGGAACAATCAAAGAAATTATTACAATATATAGCTGTTTAGAGGCTGTGGACTCAGCTGAGTAACCAAAAAAGGCAGAAAATGGTTCAACAAAAAAAATCTAATCTGATAAATAAGAATGGAAAATTACAACTTTTTTTTTTTTTCAGTAAGGGAACCTTTAACCATGTCAGATGTGTACGTTTGGAAGTGCTGATGTGAAATTTCAATGATGTACATTTTTGAATTCTATTAAGTGTTCCAAGCAAAGCTGTGCTTTAAGATATAGAATTTTAAAGTGGTGCCTGGATACTCAGATATGTGTTTTGTTTTATAGTACTGGCAGTGTCTTCATGGGTTTCTTAGTTGTGGTGAATGATTTCGGCAATTAAAAGAAACTTTGTAATGAAAAACAACCAAAACCTGAATTGGTGTAAGCACAAATATATAACGATGTTAATCTAGATAAATGAAGTAAACCATTTAATAAAAAAGTTTACCCTCTGTTTCTTGGACTTAGTCTGTTATGTATAAAGTTACAATTAAATCTTTGAATCCTTCTCTAGGTTCTTCAACAAGTTGACAGTGGGTAGAAAAAATGAAATAACTCTTCTCTGTGCTGGAAGGCATCTGAAAAGCTCTGCATAAGGATCAATTTCAGCTGGTGGTGCTCCCAGTTTTATACATGTCACAGAAAATTTCCAGTAGACAGATGTAAGAGCTTAGATACAATTTTCAGCTATGAATTCTGTGAATACTAAGATCAAAGTCTTTAGTTCATTTTTCTGAAGCACTAAACACTAGCTTTAAAAACTGAGATCCACCTCTGGGGTCCTGAGTCCAAAACAAGCTGAAGACTCTTGTTGCCTGGGTTTGCCTTCCTGGCCGTTTGCAGTATGAGACTGGCTTGCTTAACTCCATCAAACGAACACAACTGTACAACACTAACGGTACCTGCTGCTGAAAGAAAAGTACTAAAATCAGCATCAAGGACCTATTTACTCTTCTTTGGATGGGATTTATTTGGAACAGGTTTCCACACAAGGCTTATGCCATTCTGGATGTCCATATCTGTTCTGTGACTTCAGTTTCACTTTGAAATTAATATCCATCCACACTGTGCATGCTTTTAATCTGGTAGTTTTTTGTTATATATATTCTCTTAGTCTTCTCTTGCTGTAAAGAAGGTGGCTGTTTGATAGGAAAGGTCTTAGACGGGTGTGTCTGACAATTTGTGTAGAGCTTTTTAGCTGTCCTGTTTTCAAAATCTGCGCTGCTTGTGTTAGTATATAGCAACACCAATACAATCAATGAAACATTTTTGAACAATATATTGGATGTTCACAAGTGAAACAATCTATTTTCTGCCCTCAGAGATCTAAATGACAAATCTTCAGTCGATACTCTCACCCTCTGAATGCATTAAAATTAATTTGTGGCTTTGAAAGCAGCCTGTTTCTCCACTGTTACTGCACTGATTTGGTGGAACTAAACTTCATCATTTGAGCATCTGATCTATGGTGACTAGTACTGTATCAAAGCCACAAACCCAGACTAGGGGTGGAAAGGAAATGTCCATGTTAAGCGAGAGGTCCTTGCCTGACCTCTCACACCCCGACATCGGTCACATTCCTATGTCACCTTCTGCCTCCCACCTTTCTGTTGAGCATTGCCCCATGGAAACTCATCCTCCATCTTTTTCTCCTCCCTTTAAGTGTTTATCACTTTGGTTAAAATGCGAATTCAACTTAAATTTACTACTGAAACTTTATCTGATATTTTTCCTAACATTTATATTGAAATTGAATTAAAATGCAAAGCCACTTGAACAAACATATCCCTAATTCATTATGAAACACTTAAAGATGGTTTTATTAAATTATATGTTATTCCATGCAAACTGACCAATTCAAAGGGAAGAAATAAATGCAAACATCTAAAAGACCCTTCTATTATGCTATTGAAAGAAAAATAAGCTGTGGTGCCATTTAAAAAAAGCTGAGGAACTAATTACCATCAAATAAGATGCAGTAGGAGTATTTTTAGAATAATGGACTCTAATTAGTCTGTTGTTCGTTGAAATAAATCTGAGGACATCATTAACACATCTTATTCTACTAATTGTAGCTGCTCTGGGTTTGGTGTAAGTGGGCTGTTACCTCGTGACAATTGCATTGCAAAGAAGAAGAAATAAAAAAAAAAAAGAGTATTTTTATCCGGGGTAGTTGGCTGTACGTCTTCTGGGAGCCAAGGGGAGCAGTAATTACAGTTTTTGAAAGAGAAATTTGGGCGTTATGAGGAAGCCGCGCGTTCCGGGGCGCGGGGAAGGGGGCGTTTCGGCCCGCCGGCGCCAGGCCCCGCTCCGCGGAGGCAGCGGGCGAAGGGGCTC
>WEKW01029269.1:0-21241 GCA_013389905.1 Sula dactylatra | reverse complement strand
GGTGCCCGCCGGGCCGGGGCCGTCCGTGCCCGGGCGCTGCCCCGCCTCGGAGCCAGGGCTCCGCGTAGCGCAGGGCACTGCCCAAAGCCGTGGGGAACGGCGGCTTCCCAAGGCGCAGCCCTTTGGTTTTGGTTCCGGTTTAAAGCACAGTTTCTTTCGTTTGTTTGTGTTGTGTTGCGTTGTTTTGTTTTTAAATTATTATTACTTCTTCCGATTGGTGGCTGGAAAAAAAAGCTGGCATTGTAAGCTCGGTAGTTATTCTTGAACAGTGTTTTGACATAAAATATCACTTCATTTTAAAAATAAAATGACATTTTGAATTAAAAAAAAAAAAAAAAATCACTTCCATGCTTCTGAAGGGGAAATTGGAAACGTTATTCAGAGTTGATGTTTTACTGCCGGAGAGGGAAAAGTAGGTTTCAGGTTTCCCCATTGTTTCCTAACAGGGAAAACATTTGGGCCCAAAAGTATATCTTTCCAGGGCTAAATGTGTCGCCTACGCTTAGAAAATGTGAATCTGCATTGCTACAGAATGGGTTCTGGCATCTGTCCTGGGGTGTTGCTGGTAGACCGAACGTTTCTTAGTAATTGAAGCTCTTCAGACCTCGTTGTTACTTGAGTTACTGTTAGAGGTTAGTGTCTTAAAGGCCCGTGTCTGGGCTGAATCTATTAAACTTCTCTGCGTGAATGGGCATCTGTTGATCCTATTTAGATGTGAATATCAGCCTAGATTTTTAACATGAGTAAGCCAAATTTGAAGGGGAAAATGAGGCAGCTTGCCTTGAAAACTTACTGACCAATAATGTAGCTCATTCCTCAAAAAAGGTATTTTTATTCTAGCAAAATTAGGCAGGATTACCAGAAAAAGCCCCCAGTGGTTTGCTTTTCTTGGTCTGTAAACCATAGCTGTTCTTTCTCCAGTCACACAACTGTACTGCAGAATGCTTAAATATCATAGTTGCAGCTGTTTTTGCTAACAGGTGTACAAAAACAATTGGGAGTCCATACAAAGCTCCGTTTTAGTTAGCAGACAGTTCGGTCTTTCAGTCATTTTTCACCTCTTTGGAGATTTGCCAGTCCTTTGGCCAGCTGAGAGCCACAGGGCACCTCGCCAGGGCTCAGCGCTACACCCCGACATTCATAAAATGGTGCATAGGGGGCTTTCTCCTTTGTGGTATGTAGGTCAGCTTAAGCTGTGGATGTTGCAACTTTGACATTGACCATTAATTTCATTTACAACTGAGTGCTATGTGATAGGAAGGGGACCTGGGGGAAGAGGAATGCTCTTGTAAGTGCAAATAAATGCAAAAGGTGGGAGAGGTCTCTCCCTTTTTTCTTGTCTTTTGGGTTTGCCTATGAAATGTGATTTTTTTTTTTTTCCCTGGGACCATGGCACTTGAATTGCTTTCTTCTGTTGCATAGTTACTGTATAATAAACAACTCTAGGAAGGGGTTAAAAACAAATGGTGACACAAGCAAATATTAAAAAAAAAAGTGTGGCACCTAATGATTATTTAGTAATGGCTACTGTGTAACGTTTAACTAGGAAACCTGAGCTGATGCTAACAATCTGGCAGTGCAGTCTGCTCGCCATTTAGTAGTTGAGTAATCTGTGAACTACAGTAAGAATTTTATTTGTGGTTCAGTATGTTCTGATGGAAATATAGATGACAATAGCCTCTTGGGCTTTAGTGTTTGTAATGTGAACAGCTATCATAGTGTAACTCCTAATGCTCAGAATTAATGAGTCAGTCCCTTCCAGACTCAGGAAAGTATCTGAAAAACCACTGGATTTTTGAAAAGTAAAATAGGGAAGACTTTTTGATTGCCTCCTTATTTCTGAACCTGCACATTACACTTGAAACATGCCTTCGATGTTTGCTCCCTGAAAACAAGGACTGCACACCACCTGGGGGTGGGGTGGGAAAAGGAAACAGTTCTTACGTTGACTTGATCAGAATGACCCTGCAGTTGTATTGAAGCAGAGTACTCAGAAATGTGTTATGTTCTGTGTTCTGCCTCATCTCTGACAGTTTTGCTTCTTTTAGACTGTTTGCTCATGCTGGTGTACAAGGATAAATCTGAACGAGCGAAAGGGCATAAGGAGAGGAGCAGCATGACCTTAGAAGACATCTGTGGCTTGGATCCTGGGCTCTCCTATGAGGGCTTGAATCACACACTTGCAATCATCTGTCTCTCTCAAGTTGTGATGCTGGGATTTGAGAACAAGGAAACAATGTATGCGTGGGATGCACGAATCCGCTACAGTTTGGGGGAAGGTAACCTTTGTCTTCTCACGCTTTTTTTTTTTTCTTCTTTTTCCCCCAGGGGGAAAATAAACAGAGAGAAGCATAGCTAAAATGCAAATGACAAAGTACAGTTAAGGAAAAGACTGTCACTCACTTGAGAGTGGAGAGACTGGTCTTCCCCTTACACCTTAAAGTGGGTGTCCCTTTAGGTTTTGATTACTGTACTGCCCAGTATTGATGACTAACTATGAGAGCTCTTAACTTAGTTTTTTATTTTGTCACTGCAGGTGTGTAGCTTTGAAGCAAGGTTAACAGACTTCTACTTCTGGCCCTGCAGTTTACTTGGGGATTTTGACAATAGGATTCAGAGGGAGCCTGAGTAGAACTTGACTAGTTCAATCCCCGTTTTCTGAGCTGCCAGCTAAGAGTTGCATTGATAATGCTTATAGCTGCTAGTGTCCCCTTTCAGAAAGAGACATCTTGCAATAAGGAGTGTTGTCAGACACAATCTTTCCAGCTAACTTCACTCTTGTACATCTTTTTATTTTATTTTCTTGGTTAGCAGCTCTAAAATGTACAGTGGTGAACAAGGATTGATAATATTGGTAATCCATAGTATCTGTCTTATGTTTGTTTAGTCATAACTAGGAAAGGAGGGTAGGCATGAGTGAGACACACATTAGCCATCTTAATAATTTGTTACATATGCTTTGCCATCTGTCGCATTTGTGGACTCGTTCCTTTGCAGTACATACATAGAAAGATGGCCTGGGAATTTTACAGTAATAACATGTAGAAGTACGAGAAGAGAGCTCTGAATGGTATATCCATACATCCACCAAGCTATGAAGCCTTGCCTAAAGGGAAAGGTTAGAGGGCGTTTCTGAACAACAGAGACATGACTAGCTGGAGTAGTTGGTACATTTTGATGTAGCTGCATTGTGTTCTGGTTCTGTTTCTTTACTAGATTTGGGATCTATGTACAGCATAGACTTGTCCTAAAACCTGAAGGAGAATTTGAATTTGACAGGGTAGGTCTGGTTTTCATGATCTTGCACTGTGGTGCTGTGCTGGGATGGAGAGACTATTTAATTTCAATCTGGGTGTGAGGATTATGATTGTGAAAGGAGGAAATGCAGAAGCAGCAAAGAGTTTTTAAGGGAAAGCTGTGAGTGAGGTAAGAATAGAGCCTATTGGGTGAAGATGCATGCAGCCATACAGTAAAGATGGAGCAGGAGAGAGTGTGTGTGGAGGTGAAGAAATGCAGTTGTAATTTCAACCAATTATACTTGTTGTCTGGCAATAATTTGTAGCAAGAATGTTAACTCCAAAAAAGCTCAGGGGAAGGAAGGTAGACCAGAGTATAGAAAATTTGTTCAGCATTTTATCTTTTGGTTCAGGTTCAGTTAGGAGAAAGAAGCCAAATTAAAGTAAATCTGGTTTGACTAGACAGAAAAGAGTGGAGACTTATGTGAAGAGAGGATGGAGACTGGTGTTTTTTCTTAAAGTGTAGTAAGGATGCCTTTGTGTGCCTTGGAAGTAAGGAGGCTGGATGATAAAAATAGGCTAAGGACAGATGACCTCAGAGTCTGGGAAGGGGCGGGGGCAGGGAAGTGAAAGGAGTTGAAGTTGCTCTTGAATGAGATCCACAGAATGGACGTGTTTGCACTGGAGTTTTCTCCAGTGTTTTCTCTTGGATTTTAGCAGATGAGGTGGATGTGCTTACTGGAATAAAAGAACCAGGATTAGAGAAAACAGTAGAATTAAGTGAGGTGAGGTATAAGTCTGGTGTGAGAAGAGTGCTTAAGCCCACAGCTCATTCTGAGGAAGTTAGCATACTGCAGGTCAGTGAATAGGTGTGAAGAGGAAAAGATTAGCTGAAGGAAATGAAGAGCTCAAATAGTACCATTTTGTATCAGCAATAGTGTGGCCAGCAGGAGCAGGGAAGTCATCGTCCCCCTGTACTTGGCACTGGTGAGGCCGCATCTCAAACACTGGGTTCAGTTTTGGGCCCCTCAGGACATGAAGGACATTGAGGTGCTGGAGCGTGTCCAGAGATGGGCAACAAAGCTGGGGAAGGGTCTGGAGAGCAGGTCTTATGAGGAGGGGCTGAGGTTAGCTGGGGTTGTTTAGCCTGGAGAAGAGGAGGCTGAGGGGAGACCTTGTCACTGTACAACTACCTGAGAGGAGGTTGCAGTTTCTTCTCTCAGATAACAAGAGACAGGACAAGAGGAAATGGCCTCACGTTGCACCAGGGGAGGTTTAGATTGGATATTAGGAAAAATTTCTTCCCCGAAGAAAGGGAAGTGGTGAAGTGGTGAAGTCGCCATCCCTGGAGGTATTTAAAAGACATGTAGATGTGGTGCTGAAGGACATGGTTTAGTGGTGCACTTGGCACTGTTAGGTTAATGGTTGGACTTGAGGATCTTAAGGGTCTTTTCCAACCTAAATGATTCCATGATTCTACCTTTTGTTCATGAGTGTATTGAGCTATGTATCTTATCAATATTTTTTTTCAGAGTAGAGGAAGTAGATGGCTTGGGAAGCATTTGGAAAAAAAATTTACAGTTTACCAAGAAAGCAGCATATGGCAAAAGCTTCATGTCCAGATCTGTTTTTTCCCTCTACATTGGCTTTGTTCAGATTTGGATATGCTGGGGATTTTTTTTTAACTGTGGTCTACAATCTGAGCTGCAGCTCTTTGTTTTCAGCAGCTGTTGTAACTTGCAACTAATTGTGTGAAGAGTGTGCTCCATTCCTCATTTACGAGGCAGAAAGGACCCTGATGCTTCTGTTGCTGTGGTTTAATTGCCAGCAAAGTACCAGGCAGAGTTAACTGGGCAGAAGCATCTAAATGATATTAAACGCTCCTTACTGAACATTATTCATCAAGATGGTTTTGGTGTCTTTTTCATAGTTTATGTTTAAGCAGCTTGTGTAACAACTGCGTGCCCAAAAGGGGACATGGCGTGACTATTGACTTGCTCCCTAGCAGTACTACTGGCAAAGCTGTAAGTAGAGCTGTGGTTAGTTAGATCTATCTCTGTCTCCTTGCACATTTCACTTGAATGACTTTGTGGCTAATTCTGCTGGAGCCTTAGGGAACTCACCAAATGCACGTCATAGATGAGGAATGGACTTACAGCTAAGATGGTAACTAAGAATATAGCAAGTATTTAGATGAGAAGCAAGTCTTGGACCTAGCTGAAATTCATGATGCTTGAAGGAGCATAAGAGAGGAAGAGTGGTTGTAAGATGTGAGACTACCTGGAAGTTACCCTGTAGATTTCATAGGCAGGTAGCTGTTTGTATGATACTGAAAGCTTAATCTATGTGCTTCTTGATAAATGCTCCACCGAAAACCTCAGACTGGAAATATAACAGTCCTGATGCTTCTCTGTGCCAAGACAGATTTTCTTTTTTTTTTTTTTTTTGTCTAATCATAAGGTGAAAGAAACTAGAGGAGTAGTGAAGGTCAAAACAGTTGTTTGAGAATTAGGTGCTTGCTCACTTAAGTTGCTCCCTTTGAAACACTGAGATTTGAGCCCTTGAAGTGCTCCCAATAGCTGCTTATTCAGAATGCAACAGCTCTGGAGGAGAAGATGGGAGACCAGCCTAGAACAGCTGGATCCTTGCAATATAGGGGATACTGGAGCTCGGATTTGAACCTGAATTTTGTAAACTTCAGTGAAACTGGTGTTTCCTTTTTTTTTCACCACTCTTCTGACATTTAGACTGTGAAATATGAAGAATTAACTGACATCTAGGAGTGTTTATTACCTATGAATGACTTAATTTCCTAGTCATTTCAAATGTCTGGGCATCTGCCATCACCAACTCCCAAAAGATTCACAAAGGTGGGAAAATGTAATTTTCCCCATTTTACTGCTAGGGAGGGAGAGAAGCAGTTTATTAAAGGTTGCAAATGAGTCAGTGACAGAGCTCTGGTTAGAACTTGCCTACTTCTTTGAGTCTTGGCTTTTGAGCTCTTTGGACACTGTGTTGTGTGTGTGTGTGCGTGCACGTAGGAGAGGAGAGGCACAGGCTGTTTAGAGGAGGAGACATAAAGAAACCCATGTAGTGATGCAAGGATGGAAGAAGTAACCGAAGTGTGGGCTGGATAACTGACTAATTTGAGATAGGGAGTGGCCTGCAAAACATAAGTTAATGTAGCTTTACAGCTTAATCATTTGTTGCATTAAGCAGAGATATGTTTTTTTTCCAATCCTAAACTGACATAATAGAGTAATGAGTTTATAGCTACTCACATGGGGCTGTCTGGGCTCTACTTAGAATCTTTATGGTAGAGTCTCATGGTGTGGGCAGGGGTCGGTCCACATGCCACAGCTGAACAGAGTGACTTATGTAACGTAAGTCATGGTACCTTACTTCTATTTTCTATAGTAATTTTTTTTTCTTCCTTATCTGATAGTTCATAGATTTCAAGTTTTTGTAGCACCTGGCACTAAACTAGAGAGTGGGCCTGCTACCCTGCATTTCTGCAATGACATTCTCGTCCTTGTAAAAGACCTTCCTCCTAGTGTCATGGGGCAATGGAAGCTCTCAGATCTGCGTCGGTATGGAGCTATCCCAAATGGATTCATCTTTGAAGGGGGTACCAGGTGCGGCTTCTGTAAGTACAAATGGAACCTGTCTTCTAAAAGTTGTTTGAAACCTTTTGTAGAAATGTAAATGTGAGTCTCATTCAAAGTGGAGTTTGCAGAACCAGCTATGCTGCTTTGTCATACAGGCAGCCTCATATCAGAGGGTCTGTTCTACTGAGTAGACTTCCGCAGGCTTCAACCCTGGTGTTCAGTAAATATGTGACTATGTGGAGTCCTGACTGAACACTGCCCTGTGGCTCTCCAGAAGATATTTAGTCAACTGTTGCTATTGGTCACAGAGCAAAAATAAGGTAATGAAATTTTATGGCTTGTGTCATGCAAGAGATAAGGCTAAATGCTTTAATGTTCAGATTATTAAGTTATGATTAATTATTTTGTTGTTTGCAGAGGGAAAAGTAATACAGTGTTGAGGTTACAGGCGGCATCAAGGCTCTCATTGTGTAAATGTTAATGTCTAAGTCCTGCAGAGAACTTTTAGCTCCTGAAAGTTAGGAACTTCTGTCTGTTCCCTTCCCTGTTAGTAGCTTAGTCACTTTATGAGACCATGAGATTTGTGGGGTCAAAATGAAAGCAAGCAAGCAAGCTGAAGCTAGTTTCTGTAGCCTAGTAGCTAAGACCCCTTTAGGTAAAGAGAAATCTCTTGTTCCAATGCCCAGTTTAGGACTTCTTACATTCTCACTTCGGATGAAATGCAAGCTCCTATGCAAGATTTGAGAAGGAAAGATAATTAATGCACTGGTATAATATCATATACATCATTAGAAAACATAAGATTTTAACTTCAAAAGCAGAGTTTGAAGCCTTGCTGAACTGATGATTTGTGAGTGCAAGTGGGTATGCAGATTGCCAGTTTGGATGTGAAGTTGTTTGACTTGCATACTGAAATGTGAATGTAATGGATTTCTTCAGTTACCAAACTGAAAAAATTGAAGGTTTCAGAGATGATCCAAACCCAAAGATATTCTTCCTTGGAACTTCTGGCAAAATCTGGGGGGGAAGGGGAAAGAAATTTTTAACTGTTTTACTCTAGTGAGGGGTTTTCATTTTGTCTATTGAAAAGTACAGAGCTGAGATACAAAGATGGTAAGTATGGACTCAACTGTTATATCCTAATTCCTGATCTAAGACACTTGTTTTCAATGTAGAAGATTCTTGTTCGAATCTTTCCCTGTCTAATTCAGAGGTTAAAGAAGCATTTCCACCATCTGAAGGAATGGCTTATTGGTATAGCCTGTGAGGAAACAGATCTGTTTTCTTTTAAGGTTGTGTTGCAGATCCCATACCAGTTTTTAACTGAAACACAAGTGTCTTGTTTCCTTGTGGTGTGGTTTAGACTGTGAGATAAATAACTGGTTGTAGAGTGTAAGGGGGAGTCACCACAGGCACCTTTTCCTCCTCTCTTGGAGACAGTGCCACTGACTCAGGCTAAACTTGAACCTGCAGCTTAGCATGGGTCTGCCAACACCTACAGTTTTGATTTGAATGGGTTTTTTTCCATGCAGAATAAAGCAATTGTTCTTTCCTGTCTCTGTATGCAAGTACCACTTCAAATGCAAACTGGACTTCTAGTAAATGTGTGCACAGCTCTACTGACATAATTTGGGTCTGCTTTTTGAATTACTAACTGAAAACAGAAAACTTAATTTTGAACTAAACACTTTAGAATTCTTACAGGGAGAAAATTTCCCAAAGTTGAACCACAGTGTGTTTTTTCTGTTCTAAAAAGCTGCTGCTCTTTCTGGAAAGCTTGTATACAGTACCAGTTTTCAAACTAATGAAATCTGAAATAATTTACCTATGGAAAACTTATATTTAAAAAAATACAGGGAGCTGAAGTAGAAATGCTAAGCAATCTTTAAGATTAGGCAGCAATTAGGTAGATAGATTATACATATTATATAATACGTGTAATCTAATTCCTCGAATGAGAGAATATAGGACTTAACTATTTGAGTAATTGGCAACCCTGAGACTCTCTAGGGAAGCAGAGCCTCTATAATTTTTATTAAGAGGTGCAGCAGCACCTGTTGGATTTGTTTTTTCCTTTGCATCTTAATGTGCATGCCTCAAAGGAAGAAGACAGTAATTTCTTACTAGTAGGGGCTTCAAATAGTGGCTTGATTTTTAGAGTATATAGTTGATTGCAAATGGAGTATCTGAATTCCAAGGATGTTTTATGCAGACTTCAATTAAAATATGGAAGGAGACAAAATAATATTCTGAGGGCACTCCAAATGTGGAAGTGACTAGCAGAAAATAATGATGGATGCCAGGACTTATGTTTCCCTTAAAAAACAAACAAACAAAATATAAAACCCCATTTTTTTTCTTTCATTCTTTTTCCAGAAAATTGTTCATCACTGACTTACAAAGCCTTTGCAAAACACATTGTGTGAAGGGTCAATTTCTTAGGTATACTGCAGTTTTGAGAGGGACATCGTGGTAGGGTATAAAGAACAGACATTTAGGACTCCTTAGTAAATGTGACTGTTATGATAATGTTGATGAATGGATATGACTTCAATTCTGGTTTTCATTCCTGAAAGCATAAAAGTAAAGGGTATTTGCAGGTCAAAATGTAATGTGCTGACTTATTTATCACCCATTCTGGGTGGAAGGATCTTTCTTTAGTGGCTGCCTGAACCAAAGAATTTAGAAAATGCCAGATTCGCTACTAGAGCCGAGTACTTTGCCTGCTTATTTGTGCTGATTATTGTCATGAAATCACTTAGGTTGGAAAAGACCCTTAAGATCATCAAGTCCAGCCGTTAACCCAACACTACCAAGTCCACCACTAAACCATGTCCTGAAGTGCCATGTCTACATGTCTTTTAAATACCTCCAGGGATGGTGACTCAACCACTTCCCTGGGCAGCCTGTTCCAATGCTTGACAACCCTTTCAGTGAAGAAATTTTTCCTAATATCCAATCTAAACCTCCCCTAGTGCAACTTGAGGCCATTTTCTCTTGTCCTGTCTCTTGTTACCTTGGGGAGAGACCAACACCCACCTCTCTACAACCTCCTTTCAGGTAGTTGTAGACAACTTGCAACGAGCCAGTAAATTTCTGTGGTGGTGGTTACTGTTATAGTCAAACCACCTCAATGTGTAATGTGGCTGTAAGGAGGTGCACAGGACTGAGGCTGGATTTCTAAACACAGTGCTGTCAAGAATGATGGATGAATAAAGAAGTGTCTCTAGTATTTAGTACAAGGCCATGTCCCAGGAAAGATTCCCCAAGGATGCAGGGACCACTGATATTACTCCAGTAATTTGCATGGCCTTATAAGCTCTGCAGATGAACAAAGAAGAGGGTCTGCAGGAGGTAAGTAGCAAGAAATCTGATGGCTGAGCCAGTCTCCTTCCTGCTGGCTTCTTGTCCGCTTGAAGGCATCTCCACCCCAGCTTCCTAGGAGGGCCTGTAGAGCCTTGCTTTGAGGCATGCAATATACGCTCCTCAGTTGTATGGCTTGCCTAAATCTTGTGTTCATCCATTTAATATTTGCTGTTAGAGGATTGCCTGTAACCAGAAATCTGAATATAGCATCTCTACAGACACTCTTTTGAGGTCACCTAACTTCCAAGGGTTCAGCAATGAGGCACTTTAAGATATAAGCGTGAAGAATGAATGTATGTTTCAGTAGGATCTAGCTAACATACTCAGTCCTAAATTGTTGTGTTTAATAAAACCTATCTACTTTCTTCATTTGGTTTCGTAGGGAAATGGATCTATATTATTGACTATGTACTCTTATGATCTGTATTTATGATTGGAATGGAATATATTAGATTACTAGTATATCACCCTACAGTTCTACGTATTGCTTGTTATGTTGTTAAAGATGTATATTTCCCCAAATAAAAGCAGACCAGTAAGTAATATGAACTGGTTTTATGTGGTACAAAAAAGTTCAGTAGCCCATATGGTGCATATAGACTTTCATTACAGTGTTTAGGGATTAATGGTTTCAGTCTTCATTCTTAACTGGGTTTTGTAGTAAATGCTAACATATGTTGTAACACTACTAATATACTAGGAACTTTCATTTACTGTTAATTGATTTAAAAGAAATTGTTATACTTTAATACATAGAATATTACCAGTTCACATTAATGCTTGAATTTTGAAAGCTAGCAAGTAAATGAACAAAAATATTAATCTGAAATAACTTTCTGTCAATTTTTGCTTAGTTGTTTGGTAGTAAAAATGGATGCTGTAATTTATTTTAAAGATTAGTGGTGCTTTAGTACAGAGAATTTGCTGTAGTAGTGTTATTAAAGTGTTGATGAGATGCTGCTGACCTGCTTATGCAGCAGCGTTATAGAATGCTAATTATTAAGTTTCTACAATATACATATAGTAAGAAGCTTTTTTTGTTCTTTTTTTTTTTTTTTTTTTTTTTTAGAATGAGATCAGAAAGAAACTTCCAGTTTGGTTGTCACACGTGTCTAAATATCGCAGAATGCTTCAGGTTGGGAGGGGCTTCTGGAGGTTACCTTGTCCACCTCCCCTGCTCAAGGCAGTGTCCAGCTAGAGCAGTTTGCCCAGGACCATATCCAGTCAGGTTTTGAATGTGTCCAAGAATGGGCACTCTACAACCTCTGTGAGCAACTTCTTCCAATATTGTGGTGTATGAACTGCTCCTCCCATTTTTGTATCATCTGTAAACTTGCTGAGGGTGCACTCTGTCCCATCATCCAGGTCATTAATGAAGATGTTAAACAGCATTAGTCCCAATGTTGGCCCCTTGCATACACCAGTAGTGACCGGCCTCCAGCTGGACTTTCTGCTGCTGATCATATCCCTTTCAACCTGGCAGTTCAGCCAGTTTTCAGTCCACCTCACGGTTCACTTATGTAGCCTGTACTTGATCAGTTTGTCAATGAATATATTTTAGCAAGGATTTCAGCGCCATCTCCTAAAGTCAAAACAAACAATATCTACTGCTTCATCTACCCAGCTACTCATTTTATCAAAGACTATCAGATTGGTTAGGCATTATTTTCCTTCTGTACATCCATACTGACTACTCCCAGTCAGCATCTTGGAAATGGCTTCTAGGATTATTTGCACTGCACATTCCCTGATCTGTGGTTCCCTGAATTGTCCTTCCTGAAGACAGAAGTCATGACTGCTTCTCCCCTTCCCCCTGCCCTTTCCCCCCAGGACCGCAGGCACACCATTCCACCCCCAGTCTCCATGACCTTTCAAAGATAATAAAGAGTCTCCTTGCAATGACACTAACCAACTCCATCAGCACCTGTGAATGCGTCCCATAAAGACTCCTGGGTTGAGTATGTTCAGTTTTTTTTAAATGTTCCTTAACCTGGTCCTCTTCTACGAAGGGGCAGTTGTAGTTTTTCTAGATTTTCCCACAAGTCTCAAGGGTCTGGGATTCCTGGTGAGGGAATCGAATCTTGTCAGTAAAGACCAAGGTGAAGAAGACCTTCAGTACCTCAGCCTTCTTCATGTCCTTTGTCAACAGATCCACCATCCCATTCAGCAGTAGGCTGAAGTTTTCCCTAGTTTTCCTTTTGCTGCTGATACACTTGCAGGAGCCCTTCTTGTTGCCTTTCACATCCATCCCCAGATTCAATTCCAGGTAGAGTTAGGCTTTCCTAATCCCATTCCTGTTTGTTTGTACAGCATGTCTGTATTGCTCCAGCATCATCTTGGTCAGCCTACTTCTACCCTGTGTATGCTTTCTTTTTATGTTTGAGTTTCGTATGGAGTTCCATGTTCATCCATACAGGCTTTCCTGCAATATTTGCTTGGCTTGAACTTGTGGGAGGTGATCCTTGAAAATCAGCCAGCTCTCCTGGATCCCACTTCTCACCAAGCGTGTGTCACATGGGATTCTTTCTGAACAGGCCAAAGTCTGCTCCTGCAGACTAGGAAGTCGGAGTCAAGATGTTATGGGTCCCTAGGTAAGCAGTTAAAAAAACAAAACTGGAATCTTTTTCTAAGTGAGTTGCCTAACTGGGGAGGACACTCTAAAACATCACTAGAAAAAGATGAAGTGGTGGTAGTGTTGCTCTGCATGTCTTTTCTGGTTGCTGTACTTCCACGGAGTGGGAAACCCAGGTTCCTGGCCTCCTTCAGCCTGCAGGGCTTTGAATCTTTGTTTTCCTCCTGAGGAGCGCTTGGCACCCACAGAAAGAACAGCCCACTACAAGGCCTGGAAGTTGCCTCACTGTCTAACCAGGCATGCACGTGTCACTGGGATCAGAAGAGAAAAATGGAGTATGTGTCTGCAGCCTTGAGACTGGGAGTACAACTGCAGAGACAGACCCTAGGTTTTGGTTACTGCTCCCAAGATTAAATGCTTAGTTCCCCAACTTAAATCTTAGTTGCATAAGAAAGCCCAGAAATAATGGGGTATATAAATAGCCCTTCATTTATGTTCTTCAGTTAAATTGTGGCATTTCTTCTGTAACTTGTTCTAGATTTGTTGCAATTGCTGTGCTCCAATAATTTAAACTGATTTGGGCTTCCTGAGTATTGCAGTATCTTATCTCCACATTGCAGAAAACCTACATGGTTCAATCCATAGGCCAGGGTATCCGATGCATAAGGAACGTGTAGTATGAAGTGTGAAACTGTAGGCGATGGAGCTTGAAGCACTTGAATTACCTATGCTATGCTTCCCCTCCCTTCCCCCCCTTAAGCTTACACTAATTTCTGGTGCAAAATGGTACAGGTGTAAAAAGGAACAAGTATGATCCTTTGTTTTTTAAGGGGAACTTTTTTGGTTCCAGGAAGATATTCTGCATTTCTTGATATACCATTAATTAAAGTGGTCTGTGAAGTTGTGTTGAGGCATACACAACTGAAGAATCTCACTTCTGAATAACTGTCAACTGTTTCTGAAGGTCCAGCACTGTTCTGAACACTGGTGTTGTCATCCTTTAAAAAGAATCAAAGTATAAATTAGGCTTAAAACGTGGTCTTGAGTTTTGTAAATCCTTTTATATCTATGATAATTTTAATATTTTAACATTTCCAGCCTAAATTTATGTATTCATTTATCTTAGATTGTTGTTGTACTAACATTGTCCTTTAGTGTAACGTGCGCTCTCTCTCTCTCTGATGTTTACCTTCCTAAATATTGTAAAGCATTTCTTTATGCTCTCTGTCACTTTTGCTACATTAAAAAAACTCAGCTGTTTATCTTCCCTGTAAGATACAGGAGCTCATCAGTAGCTCTTCTGTGTACCTGTTTTTTAAGTATGAATTAATCTTTTTTTTTTTTTTGGTTACACGAGACCAGAATTACAGACAAGTACTTTGGAAGGATCCCATGACATTGTTGAGCATTATATTGATGTTTCTTTTTTCTTAAGAAATGTCTTTCTTGATAGCTGAGAACCTTCAGTTGCCATGGAAGGGTGTTTTTGCCTCTTCCCGTACATGTGTGTGTTCAAAGGGAAGAAAAGCAAATTCATTTTGGTACAAAATAGCCTGCCACGGTTGGAAATTCTTTACATACTGAGTACAGGCTTATCTTGTTAAAGGAACTGATGCCCTTAACTGAGCATTTAGACACATCTGTAAGCATAACAACATTTAAATATGTGTTTATTCCAAATCTTTGATTTAATACTGCCACTAGAAGAAAATGCTTTTTGTAAATAGGACCTAAATAAAAATAACTCTAGTTATTCCTAACAGAAAAGTGTTGGTAAAGACCATCTTTCTTCAGGTATCTGACTCTCTTACCTCATTCCTGTGAAATACTTGAGGAATTGGACAAACATGTAGTGTCCAAGAAAAACCCCAGATCTGTTATTACAGAAGTTGTTTTAATTCCTAAATGAAAGCACTCTACATTACCCTGTCATAGAAACATCATATGATATTATGCAGACTCTATTATTAACATTACTTTCCTATAGGTTAAACTATATCTTTGCTCCCATTCTTCCTGTGAAGCTCTGAATGCAGAGGATTAGTACATTTAAGTTTTAAATACCATTGTAATAAATACCTTACTAAAAGGACCTGATGATCTTGTGGTTAGATTGCCTTTCCTCTCCATAAAAACCCTTAAGCCCCAAACAGAAGCAGAGCTTCTGAATATTTGGATACTTTTGGATATTTCTGGAGTAGAACTGAGGTCTAAAAAGATCTGAATCTGTTTGAGCTTTCTGTATCTTGCTTCCTCACAAAATTTTTCATGTAAATAAAATGCTTAATTGTGTTTTTGAATTAGTTGCTGAGTACAGGTTCTGTTCAACTCTGAAGGCTTTGGTGCTCAATCCAGGTACGGGGAAACCATCTGAGATAATGCTGAGACTTCAAACATTAAATGTAGGTGTATTTTCAAGACGGGTAACACCAGTTTATTATTAAATAGGAAAAAGAGTGTTTACATTTTGAGCTTCTCTTGCTCTTAACATCACAGTTGTACTGCTAAAGATTAGAAAATCCTTTCTTCTGCTTCTGGCAGCTGCAAATAAGTTCATCTCTGGGGCAAAATTTGATTCCCCCTGACCCCAGTCTCTCTGTAGCTGAAGCTCAATCACACATACCACTTGCAAAAAAAAAAAAGGCATCTGGGCCTAGGAGTCAATTGAGAGGTTTACTTAGAGGAACAGGCTGGAAAAAAGGAGCCTCTCGCTTTCCTAAGTTGCTAGCTCAATTAGTGTGCACTGATTAAAATGACCAGTTGCCAGGAGAATCTTGACTTGGAGGTCAGTGTGAAAAAAAATTCAAGTAGGGTAATAAAAGGACATGTTAATGCTGTGAGAATTCAGGCTCCTCTGTGTTCAAGTACTTCAGAATTAGCTTCCAGAGCCTAGTTTGAAGCTGCCTCATGTTTTCTAACAGCATCTCCTAGAAGAGAGGAAATTGTAGGACCCTTGGTGCCCTTTGAAAGAGCAAATGATACTGCTGCTGCTCGTTGCAGGATAAGCAGGAGTATTTCTGTGATCTTTTTGATGAAATTAGGTGCTTCTTCCTTTCTTTCTTTCTAAGACTTTTGCAAGTGGCTCTTAAAATCATTCTGAAACAGTGGAAGTGGCTACCAGCATATCTGGAAAGGCCAAAGGAGAAGAGGAGGAGTCCTATAACAAATGGGAATTTATTTGAAAATTGGAAGCAGTAGAGGTGGTTGAACTGGGGCAACATCTGGAATTTCCTGAAAGATTCTGGGTTGTGTAGATTAAAACTTCTGTTTGTGTGCAGATATTGTTCTGTTGCTGTCTCCTACTTAGGCCTATTGCAGGCAACAAACATTTTATCTTGTTTTTAGTAGTCATGCCCATGTCTTAGTTGTCATTTTCACTAGAGAGAAGAGCAGCCTGAGCCATGCAGCCTGAGATACCTTCTGAAGGGCGTAGCTCAAGGCCAGGATTGAGACATATTGGTTGGAAAACATGATGATTGCCATGAACTGAACTGCCATGGTTCATACCTGTGATGTAGCTAAAAGATGTCAGGCCTTAGCATTGTCTGGCACCTGTTAGGAGTAATAATTCATGGGAAGGGATTGACTCTTCCTCCCTGCTTTTATACACAGTACATGTTTAAGTAATTTTTGGTTATTGTGCATTTTCGGGGTGTGTTTGCCCATGGGTTTGCTTTTTAATATGATGAATTAAAATCAAACATTAGCAAGATTTAATAATACTTGGAAGTTTTATGAAATTGGCCACTTTTCTTGAACGTTTTGGAGACTGTACAATGCTTTACTGCTAACTGCCACAGAGGACTGGCTTAGTGTTTCAGCCTTGTGTAGGTGGTTGCAGGCTGCTTTTCACCAAGTCTCTTACCCCATGGAGAGAGTTAGTGAGTGAGCTCTTCAGTCTAGTAAACAGATGCATGGTATTACAGTGATGCATACCACATATTCCTCAGCTTCCAAATGCTTGTGCACCAAATCTTTTCCAACACATGACTGAGATCTGTGATTTCTAGTAGTGAATTTCTCAGCTTTCTCAAGAAAGCAGGAAAGAAATGTAATTGCTGGCTTTTATGTGTGCTTTTAAAACATAACTTAGTTATGCCTTACCTATACATTCATCTAGCCTGATGTCTTTTGCAAGGATCCCCAGGCTTCTTCCGTCCCTTGCAATCTAGTTCTACCTAGCAAAACAAGAAAGATAATGTTTCCTGTGAGAGTCAATCAGTGATTACGGTGATCACGTGAATGACAGAATCTACAATGAAACATTTTATGCATATGTATATAGTGGATTTGTACACGTGTGCACATGTGCATACACCATTTGCACTAGTTATATAAAGGATGTCACATTTGTTTTTGGGATTTCCACATGTGTGATAGTTCTTTGCAGAAATCATCCTTTGAGTTAAGCAGCCAGCTCACATGCACGCATTTACTTTTTTGTTTCCATTAAAGTCAAAGGTTTGTTGAGCTTCTTAGGAGTTTAGGTAAGATTCTTGACAATAGTGATAAAAGAACAAAGTGGCCCAGAGGTACTCTTTATGTACATAAATATTTGAGGAATCTTGTTTTCCTGAATGGCAACATGGATGTGTAAGATTCTCCTGAATTATGAAGCTGCATAGTACATTGCTGTGCTTGAGATATGAATGTCCTCTGTTATGTTGTCTATATATCCTGCTTGCTTATTGTGCATGGGATGGGGCAGGGTCATGTGTTCAGAGTCCAGCAAAGCCTTGTGCTGCCCTGCTCCCTCAAGAAAGACATGCTTTCTAGCATCAGTGTGGTTCATGGGGGAAGAGTCTTACCATCTAAGACGGAGCAAACTGACTTCCCTAGGCTCCCTCTACTCCATGGGGGGAGGAGAAGGCAGCTCAAAGGAAGAGCTGAATTTCAAATCATTCCTGAATGTATACTTTGCACCCAGCTCTTTCTAATACAGAGTTCTCTGACTCTTTGGCATCTCTTGGGGAGGGGAAATGGGATAAGACTGTGAGTCACCACCAGAAATTTCATACCTGTCAGACTGCATGATTAGTGTTATAATTGCCTAGATGGTCTTTGATACTGAAGCCAGGGTGTGTATATGTGCCATGAGGAAATGTGGGACAAACTTGTCTTTAAAAACAGTAATAAAACAATACCAGAGAAGTGCGGATTTAAGTAGGCTTTATTCTGTTAAGTTTATTCTTTATTCTGTTAAGTGCGGATTTAAGTAGGCTTTATATGTTTCATAAGCTAGTGTGTGTTCACTGTTTCATAAGCTAGTGTGTGTTCATCTTTTCAGTTGCTTAAACATAGCTAAGTGTTCTAGTATTTGTCTATCCTCAGTCTCAAGTAATATGTTTGGGACCTGCTCTCTAGAAATGATTGGCAAGCCAGCCCCTAAGTATAAATTTAACTTTTACCAGAGAGTGAATTCTAATTCCAGTTGAATTTATAGCAGTTTACCAAATGAAATAAACTGTACCAGGAACAGAATTTCTGTTTCTTTAGCTGGAGAAGTTTTGATCAGTAAGATCTGAAAAGCAACAAATGTGGTGAAGTGACAATCAAGTTATGAGGATGCTGCTAACAAGGTTGTCTTGAATAGATGCAGACAGAGTAGGTGGAGACTTAAATGTGATATAAATTGAGAATGACAAAAGAGTGTGGACTAGAATATGCTTTTCCTAGAGTGGTCAGTTTACTACTTGCTGGCTATATCTAATTTACTAAAATGGTTATTTTGGTTTGTGGTCCACTCTTTAGTATCCCTTTTGTTTGAATCCTATAACCCTTTGTCAAGCAGTCAAAAGTGTATCCATTGCTTAAGTGAAATGTGAATATCCTGTTGGATATGACAGGGCATATGTGTGGAAAGTGATGGGGATGCAGACACTCTGGTCAAAACCAGCTCTGCTGCTTTAAGTAAAATTGGCAAAAATACATATGCAACTCAGAACTGGCAGACGTGCAGAAGTCAAATTTATGGCCAGATTTGGGGCCCAACTCCCTAGGAAAGTAATGTGCAAAACCCTACTGCATGTCTAAGATTTGTTATTGTGGTTTTCTAGTGTGCATGGCTCTGGTGAACTGGCAGCACTTCTTCAAGGCCTATATACTAATTTATTTCCTTTTGTATCTGGTTATTGTATTTTTTTTTTTCCTGAAGTCACTGGTTATTGGGGTGGTCTTTTGCGTGTTGTTTTAAGCTCATCAAAAAGGTTAACTAGACTTTTTTTTTCCCCTGATGTGAATAATATTTGGACTGACAATTCTCAAATGAAATGTTCTGTGGAGGACTTCTAGTCTTGTGTGTTGTCTATGTAGCCATATATCATGCAGTTCAGAACTTGTTTGTTTATTTAGTGATTCTCATGCTAATTTTGCTTGGGGCTATTCTTAATGAATGGAAAGCAAAATATCGGAATAGAGCAAAAGGTAAAGATCTGATGACAACCTGTGGAGTCGTGTTATGTTATGTTAATAATAGACACATAGGACTTAGTCTAGGAAAATGTATAATATATTCCAGCAATATAACCAAATCCTAATTCATTAGGATATAAAAAGCTGCCCTTGGTTAAAATTGGGGTAAAAGTATAATTAACTTGGTTCATTTTCAAGAAGACAGTTTAAGTATCCCTGACATTTACATAGCTAAGATTTGATCTACAAAATTTTAGGGGTAAATAAGAATAAAAGACCCAGACAGTTGTTGAGCATATGGCTTGTATTTTGGCATTGCTCTAATTGTCTGAATCTCAGAAAATTAGCATAAATTATTAGGTAGCTATTGAATTTATGTGTATATTTGTGATAGAGTGTATGCGTGCGCTGACCTGAATTTTTGCTTTTTATTTCTTTTCTCTGGAGAACATGCCTTGTTGATTTCTTTTCATGGCTTGTGCTTAATACCCTTTTGAATGCTAAATTATAAATAGCTTCAGCTAAATATATTTCTAATGTATGCAGGTGAAAAACACATATTTATGTTGTGCTTTCTTGCAGGGGCTGGAGTTTTTTTCCTTTCTTGTGCTGAAGGAGAGCAGATCAGCTTTCTGTTTGACTGTATCGTCCGTGGCATCTCCCCGACGAAAGGCCCTTTTGGTTTGCGTCCAGTCCTACCAGGTTAATATAGGAAGTATAGAGTAACTGAGCAAAGTAGGAACTTGCTATGTCTAGCACTTATTGCTGTGATTATAAGAACAGCTTGCAGACACTAGGGGTTGTCTGTGTCTGTGCACAGTGGTTTTCATTCCAAAATGTCACAGTACAGATTTATCAGTTGAATCTACCCAGTTTCCCCCTGCTGCTCTGGCTCATTCATATTTCTGGTGATATTGCTAACTTTAGCCTTCTCTTATTTAACAGTACTAAAATATGGCAATTTGAATTGAAAGGAACCCTAACCTTTAGTTTTAAACTTACACAATTCAACTTGGATCCATGTCTGCATTACTATTTTGATAGTTTAATGGAAAACTAACTTGTAGGGCTTTTTGAGTTCATCCAAAACACTTAGAACTAAGTCTTGCCAACCTTAGAAACTGTCAGGCCTCCACATCGCATTTCAGTTTTCTACTTGAGCTTCTTTTCTGATGTGCGAGGATTAAATTCCTTTTCCTATTTCATGGTAAATGCTGCATGCGCTGTAATGTTCAGAGAGGAAGTGAGATGGCATCATAGTAAGCCCTGCTGCCTTTTGACTTTGGCAGATGAAGAAATATAATACTGAGTCGGAATGACTGTGTCAAACAGGGCAAGAGTGTGGAAATGAGATTGCAGNATGCTTAGAGTTTCTGTTTAAGTGTTAGGCAGTTAATACATGTTTGACAGGGTTTTATTGCTGTTATATGATTAGGATAATTACAGGAAGGAAATGTGATGGAAAAGATGAGAACTGGATGTGAAACTTGTGAAAATAAGTTACGAGAAGTTAGTTAAGGTAAATGCAGTAGACACAAGGCTCAGTTCATCTCTCCCATAGTTGTAACGCCAAAGTAAATAAAACAATCAAGCAGAATAGTGGGCAATAAACCCTCATTCTTCTTATATGATGATATGTGTTTGCATTTAACTAAGTGGAGTGTTAAAAAAAGCAAACAACAAAAAGCCAACAACAGAAACCCCCAAAACAGTGCCGATATAAAAGCTTTACTATTGAATGCATATTTTTCTATATATCTATTACACATATAGAACTCCTAAGTCTTTCATTTAACAAAAATTTATGTCCAGAAAAATTAAGCCTACAAGCAACTATTCTGTTGTAATTTTTAATTATTATTTTTTAAATTTTAATTTTAGATGGCACATTCTTTAAAAAATCTTTTTTTAGAGGCATGTAGACATAAATCTGCTTTCGTATCTTAGTTACCAACTCTGGCATTTGTGGGTTGCCACATAACACATTCCCATCCCTCCTTCAAGAGCCCTGACCTCACTGAAGTGCATAAAGTGGATGTGGAATATCC